>JAJAGP010001286.1:0-210326 GCA_025084515.1 Ancistrus triradiatus | reverse complement strand
AATTGGAGCCTGTTTTAATTTCTGCATTGTTCGAATGCGTTAAAATCTGTCTGACCAATCAGAGTTCAGATGTCAGGCAGAACAGCTCATCCTGGTAGAAGCAAAGCATGGGAGCTTAAAGAACAAGCAACATGCTGACTATAAAAACATGGATAGTAAAAAACATATCTGGCAGAATATAAATGCAAGGCTGGGGAATGATGGTGTAAACCTCACAATGACTGTATGTTTCAGTTTTCTTGTTTATCCAAGTGGGAAGGTTCCACTATGTTAAACCCACATCAGTTTTTTTCATCTGAAAAAGTCTTTCTAAGTGTGAATAGACCTTTAATATTGCTTGCTATTCATACTGGCATGGTATCACAAATGAGAAAAGAAATTGGAATAGGAAAATCTGTAGCATTATCTACATAAACATGTGGGTGTAAAAGTATATTTACTAATTCATTAATTAAACACATATCCTGATTAACCCTGTAAGAACAAAACACAAATTTTTCATAACAAACCTACCACACATTATGTGTCACACTTTTATGTGCCCCAGAGCAATATGCTCATACACACAACCAAAAGCCTTGAACAAATCCATCAATATGTTTGCGAAAACAAAATTTGTCAAGAAGTTTGTCGGATGCTCTTGAGGGTTGCAAAAGATAGAACATTTTATATCTGGTGACAGCAAACACCATCCAAGGGCTTCAATCTTTATTCAAGTAGTTCTCCTTTAGCTTTTGACAAATTCTCCTTTCATCCATGCTGTGTTGTCAGAAGAGGAAAACAAGACCTAAAGGGTTTAACAACTGAATCATTCCATGGTTCATGCGATTTGGCATCTTCATCTGCCTCATCGACACTCCATGTCTCAGGTGGCTTCAGTACTGGCAAACTGTGATCGCGTGACAGCTCGGTTGAAGGAAGATTGGGGTTCTCAATAAATTTCTTATTTTTAGTAGAGCATCCAAATACATGGGTCAGGCATAAGTAAGAATCCATCAGGAGCCCAGGGTTTGGTCACCAGTTTTACTTTCAAAGTAAAGCTCATAGTTGTTCATAATTAGCACAGTCATTGACTTTGAGACTTTAGAATATACTTGGCACATGTGTAACTAAATGTTTTGCAGCTCTTGGGATACTGTGGTATGTTGTATTAAACTTATCACAGTATTTAACTAATACATGATCCATGGTGTTTTTTCACCATTGTACAGTTTCACAGCAGGGTTATATTGCTGTACAGTGGAAGTGTTTTATTGTTATTGTTGTTGCCCTTCATTTTTGTGTACAAGTCTAATTGATTGTTTTTAGTTAGCTAAACTAGACAAATAAATTAAGTAGAAGGCTACTGAGTTATGACAGATGTCATGAGAGTTTTTTTTTTAAATCAAAGCATATATCAAGCATTGCTTTGCAATTGCTTAAAAAAAGGACATTAATGCAAAATGATTATGATATAATGCATTACTGAATATTGGCATGTATAGTTAGGAGCGATTTAGCAGCATTTATTAAAAAAAAAAAAAAGTAAAAAGTATTTTCTATATTGTATTTTGTATACAGTATACAAGCTTGTAAAGTATTTTGTATATTGGTTCCTCATGTTTGAAAATGTATTTATTCTATTATTATTATTTTGGATTAGTAGTACTCTACTTAAGTAAAGAACTTATGTACTTTGGCTACCTCTGATTTGTTAGTGTTTGCTGTTGATCTGTCGCTTTATGCTATTTCCCAAAGTAGAACATGCATGCACTACATTTCATCAGTAATGTTGTTGCACTCCTCCAAAATGGCTAAGGTCTAGGGAAAGTGAAAAATGTAGTATATTAAGGTAGAGACTTTGGAACAATAGTATAGCATGGTGCAGACTGACTGGGGTTTAGTGGTATGACAGACTTTTATAAAAAGACAATTGTACAGTAAAATTAAATATCCTCGTCGGATCCAGAAAAACGATTTATTAGTCCAAAACTCAGTTCCTGTAGCTGATTTCTCAGCTCTTCTACTTCATGGGACAGATCTTCATTTTCTGGCAAGACATGTCCAGAGATGACTGCTCAGGGACAGCACAGTAATCATGATCCACTGTTAGATCTGTTGATGGATCTTCCAGGAAGGTGGATTCATCTGATCTTTCAGTGCGCCTCGGTGCCTGAGTGCTATGGTCGTTCCACTTAAAAAGCAGTGGCATTTTTGTCAGTCTTCTCTGACCTTCTGGTGTTTTCGGTTTAACCAAGTGGTCTGGTATGAAATGTCTGCTATGGAGAAATGATAAAATGGTCCCGACGGACATTAGCCAATGTGTCCTGAGGTCACTCTAGCCTGGGAATCTATGGAAACTTAAACTTCCATTACATTTAACAGATGTCGAGCAAACAGTGCTGTGAACATTTCGTCAGTAAGTTCTGAAACTGTTCTGTCTTAAAAAAAATCTTACAATGGACTCATTTTGATTTGCGCTAGCAAACAACGGAAAGTTTGGAGAACACTGGTGCATGTAAACAGCGTAACTGGAAACATACGAGCCGTGCTATTTTATAAAAAATCGGAAGTGTGAAATGGCGATGAATACAAGCCACGCAAGTCCATTAACAAAAAGGAAAAAATACAGGCAAAAGATAAAAATGTACAGTAAAAGCAATTGAGGAGTAAGGACCTTGCTCAAAGACCCACTAGTGCCAGCTTTAGCAAATACAAAACTTGAACTAATTGGTCTGCTGGCTAATTGACATGCTTTATTGTGCAGTGTTTAAACAAAATTGTAGCCTTTTTCAATGTCTCTGCATTCTAATTGGTCAGGTCATAATGAATAGGTAATACAAACTGAGAGCAGGATCCACCAAGGAACAGACAAAAAAATGGAGTAGGAAAAATGGAAAGCGAGGGTGCAACACTGACAGTAAATCTTTCTTTGAGGAAGATTGTTTTTAAACATTTAAATAATTTTCTGACAATGATGTGAAATGTTGGCCAGAAAAATAAAAACATGAAATATCTTGGGTTCATACTGTTTGCAATAAAAAAAATGTCAAAGGAAATGGAAGAGGAAAAGGGACACTGCAAATATGTTTTATTTGCATTTCCCATACCATTCCAACATTTTCTGGTTTGGAGTTGTAGTTATAAGGTTAACAAAGAATAATGTTGATAAAGTAAGTACAACAATTTGTTCTGTGTTTTGCTTTGTTCTGTGATATACACTCACATGAAGTGAAGATTAGATTTAGCCTACATCTAATGTCTGTTTACATAACATCTTATTTGCAAAAACCCAGTGTCATGCATCAACTTCATATGTCAGTACCAACCACCAAATCACAGCACTTCCTTCTCTGCCTTCTGGCATAATGTGAAGCTCCACTTACTGCTACACATCCTGAAACACAGCCTGTCAAGGAAAATGAATAGCAGAACACTTGAAGACTAACAATTTCAATTGCACAGCACTTTCTCCTGAATCTAAATCCTGAATGTAGGGGGAGGGAAAGACAGACAGAGCTGCAAGATGGAAAATAAAAAAAATTATGGTATACATGACAAGTAATAAATCAGATATACAGTGGGGCAAAAAAGTATTTAGTCAGTCACTGATTGTGCAAGTTCTCCTACTTAGAAAGATGATAGAGGTCTGTAATTTTCATCATAGGTACATTTCAACTATGAGAGACAAAATGAGAAAAAAATCCAGGAAATCACATTTGTAGAATTTTTAAAGAACCAGACCTGTAACTTATTTTTTAAGAAGCTCTTCTGTCCTCCACTCGTTACCTGTATTAATGGTCCCTGTTTGACTTCATTATCTGTATAATAGACACCTGTCCACAGCCTGAAACAGTCAGACTATGAACTCAACCGTGGCCAAGACCAAAGAGCTGTCAAAGGACACCAGGAAGAAAACTGTTGACCTGCACCAGACTGGGAAGAGTGAATCTACAATAGGCAAGCAGGTTGGTGTGAATAAATCAACTGGGGGAGCAACTGTAAGAAAATGGAAGACATACAAGACCATTGATAATTTCCCTCTATCTGGGGCTCCATGCAAGATCTCATCCCATGGGGTCAAAATGATCATGAGAACGGTGAGTAAAATCCCAGAACTACACGGAGGGACCTGATGAATGACCTGCAGAGAACTGGAAACAAAGTAACAAGGCTACCATCAGTAACACACTACGCCAAGAGAGACTCAGATCCTGCAGTGCCAGGCGTGACCCCCTGCTTAAGCCAGTACATGTCCAGGCCCGTCTGAAGTTTACCAGAGAGCGTATGGATAATCCAGAAGAGGATTGGGAGAATATCATGTGGTCAGATGAAACCAAAATAGTAATTTTTGGTTAAAACTCAACTAGAGGAAAACACCATACACACTACCAAACACCATACCTACTGTGAAGCATGGGGGTGGAGACATCATGCTTTGGGGCTGTTTTTCTGCATAGGGGACAGGACGACTGATCTGTGTTAAGGGAAGAATGAACGCGGCCATGTATCGTGAGATTTTAATCCAAAACCTCCTTCCATCAGTGAGAGCATTGAAGATGGAATGTGGCTGAGTCATGACAATGATCCCAAACACACAGTTGGGGCAACAAAGGAGTGGCTCTGTAAAAAGCATGTCAAGGTCCTGGAGTGGCCTAGCCCATAGAAACCCCATAGAAAATGTGTGGAGAGAGTTGAAAGTCTGTGTTGCCCAGCGACTGCCCCAAAACATCACTGCTGTAGAGGAGACCTGCATGAAGGAATGGGGCAAAATACCAGCTACAGTGTGTGCAAACCTGGTGAAAACTTACAGAAAACGTTTGACCTCTGTTATTACCAACAAAGGTTATGTTACAAAGTATTGAGTTGAACTTTTGTTATTGGCCAAATACTTATTTTCCACACATGTAAATTTTCCTACAATGTGAATTCCAGCTTTTTTTTCTCTCATAGTTGAAGTGTAGCTATGATGAAAATTACAGACCTCTCTCATCTTTCTAAGTAGGAGAACTTGCACAATCAGTAGCTGACTAAATACTTTTTTGCCCCACTGTAAATTTATAAATTTAAAACATATAAAAGGAACCAGAGACTTCAATAAATAGTGGATTAGTAAGCTAGCCCATCATCACAGAATGGGTTTGAGTACTGGAAGTGCCTTCTGGCTGGGTCTGACATTACATGTAGACTCAATAGCCTGTGTTTGAAGGAGGAAATCACACTCGGCTTCAGAATGTGGTACCCGGAGTAAACACCTGAAGACAGAGAGAACAGAGAGAGAGTAGGCAGCAACCAGGCCAGGACTTGACCCTGGGAATCTGAAGTTTTAAGGAGACAGCACTAACCATTGCAACACCATGCCATCTGGAGTTTTAACATGAAAAAGAAAAATGGGACTGTCTTTGAACAAATACAAAGGATTTTCCAACTAATCTCATAGCAAAGAAGCGTTATTATAGCAATGCTTAAACATTAAAAGGTAAAAGCAACATTGAAAACAATAAGATGATTCATGCTGAATATGCTAAAGGCAGTTTTCTTAAAATAAATAAACAGCATACAGTACTGTTCTTTGCTGACACAATTTCTGCACTATAATGTTTACATTAAATGTAAAACTGTAAAACAGCCAAACTCTACTAATACGTAAAGGCACTTTGTATATATGGATGATTCATGTCTAATGCAACTTAGCTGTATCAGTTAAAAAAGTCTCTGAGGATATATACACTGAAAAGGCAGGAGATAAGCTCTGTGTTTATGTGACTATCCTTCTTATATACTCACTGAGAAAAATAATAATAATAATGCACCCAGATAGAAATGTCGAATTGCTGCAAACTCGACATGCAGTTATGTTTCAAGCAGATATGTAAATGATTACAGGTGTGTTCTGATTAGACACTGGGTGTTGCCACAAGAGGTTGTAAAAGTACTTTCCCTGCTGCCCTGTAGAAGGGCTCTCAGCGCCTACTTTTGGGTAATTTATCCCTTGGTAAAAGATCGTTGACTGCTAGACATACCTCTATGCACTCAAAGACATTTGGTCGACTTGACATACTTTGAGAGGGGGCGCGTAGATGAACTTATAGAACCAGGGTGATTGTTTCAACAAATTGCCCACCATATAGGCTTTTCTGACCTAGCTGTTAGGAGGTTTTGGGAGCAGTGGTTTCATGAGGGCATGCAGACACAGTGAAGCGCATCAATTCCTGCCTTTGTTGTGGAGTGACACACTGTCCCAACTGCTGGTGTGATGATCTGGGAAGCCATTACATCTGACCGTCGGTCACCCCTAGTAGTCATACAAGGGGATACCCTGAGGCCACATATGTTGCCTCTTACGACAAGGCTTCCAACTGGAGGACTTTTCAGCAGGATTATGCTCACTCACAAACTGAAAGGGTTACCAAGGAATGTCTCCACTAGATTGTAACACTTCCTTGGTCTGGCCAGTTGGCAGATTTATCACAAGTTGAGCATTTACATACAGAATGGTTTGCCTCCAATGTCCAACCATATCTCATCTTGTATCTAGGCTAGAGGCAGCCTAACAGGGTACTAGATCCTTCTTTCAATTGATTGATTTTCCCAAATAAACTTATGCTTTTGCTCTAATATTGTAATCATTTACAGATACTGTATTATCATTACAAACACACATATAATGTTTCATTCGATTTCAACAACTCATTCTTGGTGATTTTTCTTTTTTTGTCAATAAGTGTACATCCAATTATTCACTGATTGCTAACATATATCATAAAGTTTTATTACAAACCCGGCAGGTACTGTAAATAAAGACTTACCTGGGACTCATGCTTCTTGTGATTAACCCTCTTGATATCAACTTGCAAGTATACATACAATATGTTAGCCTATTAAACCACATAAAATATATTCGGTTTACTCAGTTGAAATATTTGTGGGTGGGTGTACTTTAGATGGATAGAATTGCTGTATTGATTGCTGCACAGAATTTATTTTACACGTCATACATCAGCCATAGTTTTTTCTACGTTCCCTACACAGCCCTGTGTCCCACTTGAACACCGTGGGACCACGAAAGAACATTCCACCATTGCATGGATGCCTGTGAACATTCCACTGTGGACACCACTACCTGATAGGTCTGCTATCATAAGTCACTCTCTGCTAGGTCTCAGCACTGATGGGTAACAGCGACAGTTTTAAATTCAACATGTATTGTATGTTGACTAGAGTCACGAAATAAATGCATGAAGCAACTGCATGCAGTTTTAATTGTTTATACTCATTATTTTTTTACACATTATTTATTTTTATTGTAATTTATTTATTGCTATTGGCACTGTGGTATAATGTCTGCCCACAACAGAGATCACAAGTTTGATTTGCGGAACCAAGTCCACCTGTGTGGTGTTTGCGTTTCTCCCTGTTTCTGTGAGCGTTTGCACTGGTTATGCAGCTTTCCAATTGTTAAGTCAGATGGTGTCTTTAATGTGTCCCTTTCTATGTGTGTGCAGGTTCCCAGTGATGGACCTGGTAGGGTCTAGCATCAGTTCCCAACATGCACTCTGTGATGCCAGTTAGGCCCCGACTCCCTGCAACCCTAAATTGGATTAAGTGGGTATGAACATGAATTAATTTATTTATTTATGTTATGCAACACCCATTGATCTTGTGAAATTGATTGCCCCTTGGTTCGATAAGTCGTTCTACCTTCTAAAAGAAAGGCATAAGAAACAAGAGACTCAAGAAGAAGACTTTTTTTCTTTGCTTTTGATCTCACAGTTGTCTAAGAGAAACTACAGATTGATTAAAGAGACTTGTTTTATGATTTTCTTTTTCTTTGGGCAAATACACTATCAAACAAATACAAATTTAGACTGGGGCAAAGATCTTCACAGCACAATTGTGAGTGTATTGGTAAATGTGTTAGGCTAAACTTACCTTTTCTACTGATTTACCATTTTAACATAAGCTTACCATAAATGTTTACTTTGTAAATATACATGTCCAAGTTATAGGACTGAATAGGCAGTTTGTAAAAATGTAAAATATACATCTCCAAATTATAGGACTGAGTAGGCAGTTTGTAAAAATGTATGTTTACATTTTTAGATTCCAAGCTATTCTGTCCTTTATGAAAATGGACCAACCTAGGACTTTTTGTATCAGTGTAACACATACTACCATGCCACTACCTGGTATTATGGTCAGTGGACGTATTGTATACAGGCTTTACAGGACACAACAAATTCTGAATTGTTTCTTGTCACCATTCATTAATTCAATAATATAAATAAATATATAATAAAAAATAAAAAGTTCAAATAAGTGAATATCCTTGAGTTTGTAAGTACATCAAGTGGTCTTTCACATGCACTCAATACATGATATCCAGATATCAGTGTGCCAGACGAAACCGACGAATAGAGATTCAGAGCTGAAAGGCTTGGTTACAAAACTATGGAGTGCAGTGTGCTTGGACATGAAATCAGGCGACGCTGACGGTTCAAATATGGAGCTAAGTGACACTACGGACCTGCGCTGACCTGTTTAGATACAGAGCATGTCAGTCCTAATGGGTCAGGTACTGAGCTGTGCTCGGATACAAAACTAGGGCGCTCAATAACAAAGCTAGCATGCTGAGGTACTAGGCCACTGGACACACACCGCTCCAGCACTGAGCTACATGGTGTAACAGCTCTACAGAACTATGCGGCGCAGCGGGCTCAGATACGGAGCCAGTAGACCAAGATACTAGACTAATGTGCTCAAATACTGGGCTACTGAGTGCCAACTGCTCACCTACGGAACAAACAAGCTTAGATACAGAGCTAAGAAGTGCAACGGTCCCAAAACTGAATAAACAGGCACAGGCGCAATATGCTTAGTGAACGAGCTAACGGGCACGTGGTGCTCAAAGATGGGACTAAGTGGCATTGACGGTTCAACCACGGAGCCAACTTGGTCAGGTGCGGAGTTAAGGGGTGCTACCAGCTTGGAACTAGAGCTACTTAGCGCAGCGTGCTTGGAATAGGAGTTAGGCAGCGCTAGAGGTTCTGAGACGCAACCACCGGGCTATGTGGTGCCAAAGGCCAGGTCAGCGCATGGACGAGCGTGAGGAGCCTCCAAACGGGGCTAATGTGCTCGATAACGGAACTCGAGGGCACAGCGCACTTGGATATGGAGCAAAACAGCGCATCGGACCTCTGTACAGTACTGACACATACAGGCATAGAGCTAGATCGTGTCAACGGCTCAGAAATGGAGCCAACAGACTCGAGCACCGAGCCACAGGGCACTGCCGGCTCAAATACGGAGCCAACGTGCTCAGTCTCGGCGCTACGGGGCACCACCGGCTCGGGTGCAGGGCTACAGGATGCTAGCGACTCAGGTGCTGCACCACAGGGTGCCAGCAGCTCCCCTACGGAGCTAACAGATGCGGCATGCATGGGCTACAGGACTAGATGGCGCTAAAGGCTCAAGAGCAAGACAGACTTCATTAGATACAGCGCTAAACGGTGATAACGGCTCAGAAATAGAGCCAACTGGCTCAGGTACCAAGCTACATGGCACCAGCGACTCAAACACAGAGCCAATATGCTCGAGAACAGGGCTACAGAACACTAATAACTCAGGTACTGCACTAAGGGGTGTCATTTTGTATTGTCACATATTTACTTTTGTTATTAAAAATATAAGCACTAATTAATGGTGAAATTAAATCACATTACTAGTTACTTTAATGTCTTGCCAAATGACATTAAATCTTAAACCAATATACTAATAAAATATTGTGTAGTATAACTTGGGACACAGCAGGTTATACATAATTGGTTCCTCACCAAATTTCCACTTAACAAAACTAACAGATGTGATTGTGGCTTACAAATGTTTGGGTTTATAAACAAACATTTACATTTGCAGTGAAAATACATTTATATGAAATATGGATGGCTCAAGTGGCTTACGTTACAATGGCGTTACAATGGAGTAACAATAAATTTGAGGAAACAATATAGGCTCTGGAACCTGTCTGGAATACACAGAGTGCAGATGAGCGTGTACCCTAAATGTGGTGATCGTCCATTGTAGGGCTTGGTAGGGATCACTGTTGCAACACGTGTGGCTAATTCCTGCTGTCCAGTGTCTCCTTCCTCAAACATAGCTAATCATTCCAGCTAAATTCTGCATCAGTTACAATGAATGGACAATTCCTCAACCCTCATGCAACCACACTTCAGTTACAGAGGATTAATTGGTAATTCTTGGACAGTCATTGAAAAAAAGTTTTACAATTAGATGGAGATATGTGATTGTCTTCAAGTTAGTTGGGGGTACAGTGCTAAACCATGAGTACCATGTTCTACAAAATATGCTGCTTTTTTTCTATTTTAATTTCTTTTATACGTACTACAACCATTACTCTACTGGAGGTCCTCTAGTAAACCATACCACGTTCAAAGTCACTTAAATCACCTTTTACCCATTCTGATGCTCAGTTTGAACTTTAGTAGGTCATCTTGACCATGTCTACATGCTTAAATGTTGCTGCTATGTGACTGGCTTAGATAGCAGTTGAACAGGTGTATCTAATCAAGTGGGCAGTAACTGTAGATATTACATTAAAAACAAAGGTGTTTCACCTACAATAGCCATTTACAACATAAAGAATATATACTCTATTTCTAATTAAGTTTGATGTTATAGTAATAAACAAAAACAAGGAAACTAACAAATATTTTGAGACTTTCTAATATTTTTAAAATTCTAAGTAACTGCAAACTTTGGGATAGTAGTGTATACTATTACTTTACTGTAAATAATTTTGTTTCTTTCAGTCAGTTACATGTGATATAAACAACTGTCCTAATTCAAGAGTTTTGTTTAACGTCATGTTTAAGTATAATATAATGTCTCAAAAAAGGCAACTATATATATTATTTGAATAAAGATCTGTATGTTTTACATAAATCATCAAACCAAATGGATTTTTGGTGAACTATAAGCACTTCCCTACACTATTTGTGGTTTGCGACAGGGGAAACAGTAAATCCTTTCCTGTGTGTAATGGTAATGGTAATGGTAGTAATGAGTTCAATAAATGCACAGAAATGAAACTGCACAACTTGTTTGGCTGTTGGAGTGAGGAACAGAATGGCGAAAGTACAGAAAAGGTATGCTCAGAGATCATAGCCTTGTAGTAACAATGCTAACCAGTGTGTTCTTTCTGCCGCTTGAGAAGAGACTATCGCTCCTGTCTTAAATGACACCTATTCCCTACTTAGAGCACTACTTTCACGCAGAGTTGCATTCAGGAGATTAACCTTTAGGAGTGATTTTAGTTGTTCAGAAATATAAATTCACAGTAACTGACAGCAGGCTTATTTGTATTAGACAAATAAGGAAGCTCATGTTTTACTTAAGACAATTATATATTTAAGACAATCCATTTTTAATAAATATTTTAGAATTATTAATTGTGTGTAATTGAACGATAGAACTTGATTAATTCAACTGCATGTAATATGGTGTTTGGTTATTCTGATTAACTTTAGTGGTAAGATAGCTGTGGAAAGCTGTGATAGCTGTATTCAGTGGAAACTATCAACAGAAGAAATGTTGTTATATTTTTTTAGAATCTAACATATTTGCAATATCTTACTGGGGTCAAATAAAACATCATTAAGGCTTGAAGAGAATGATGGCCAAAAGAGTTCAGGTATATATGCATGATATCTGTGTGATCATTTAGTTACTTGTTACTTGTGTGCTGCTTATTCTAGAATGGAGTTGTTGTGTTTGAAACGTGCATAGGGTAGGTGGTCAGGATGGCTGGGCTGGGCATTTTCACTTCGGAGGTGCTGTGATTGTAGTGGGCTGGTCTAGTCCAAGGCTGAATTTATTTCCTGGTCCAGCTCTGCCCAGAGCGTGTTAGATGTGCAGTGCAATTAAGTCTGTGATTAATTTCAAGCGATCCACCATCGTGAGACTACAAATTCAGGGTCAGATCAATCTAAGCTCAAAGATGGCAAGCTAACCAATAAATCTTGATTCCTATGACAGATCCATGGGATCATTTCTTGAACTCTGTACTGCTTTTATGGGGTTTGAAACACAGCTGCTCCAGAAGAAATCCCTACAACAGCACCTGTGTGAGTTTAATTTACTCTCCAGTCCATTATTCAACCATTTCATGAGGCTGATCAAATCCCACAAGCAATCTTTGATTTCCAGCAAGATATCATTCTTAGAAGTGCAAGTCCACTCGGTTTGCCCTCCTGTAGAGATCTTAAGTGTTTTTGCTTGTATTGTGTTGTGTGTGTGTTTGTGTGTGTGAGAGAGTGTGTGAGAGAGAGAGAGAGTGAGTGAGTGAGTGAGTGAGTGAGTGAGTGAGTGAGTGAGTGAGTGTGTGTGTGTGTGTGTGTGTGTGTGTGTGGGAGTGAGAGAGAGAGATGTCATGTTATGAACCTGAACATGTCTGTCGCTAGTTCTGCTTCCATGCTATGGGCCTACATGTGAGAGTGGTGGTTAGCTATGTGCTCGTGCTTCATGCTTGCTTTGATACTTGTTTATATACTTGATTTGATATGAGTTTTGAAATGCTGGCTTGCTTTGATGCTTGCTTTAATCCTTGCTTTTGACAATCTCTTGTTTAGCTTTTTTTGCTTCGGCTCGCAATCACATGGGGTACTGTTGTGTTCAAAACCTGTGATTCTGGTTACTGACATCTGCCTGTTCTGACCCTGATTTCGCTTTTTTTGCCCCTTGGACTTCAGATGCTGGTTGTATGTAGTTGTACATGTGTGTTCTTTGGGGTGATGCATGACCACTGTAGGCTGATTTCTCCCTTTCCTTTCTGGCATTAGAACACTAGACTGGGACATTTGCTTCCCTCATGTAGGTGTAAACCTCAGGTTATGCATATGACATGGTCATATGACTTGAATCTGCCTGCTCATGTGTCTGATTGGGCATTTAGTACTGCTAGTTTTCAAGCCAAAGTGGTTTAATGTAGAGTGTGTCCCAAAAGTAATTAAACACCCATATAAAATTAAAAAGGCTTGGCAGATGGTGATCCAATTTTAGACACATGCTGTGGGGAAGGGAGAAACCTGTTAGGCCATTTTAATATCATGGAGGCCATCTTTGATTCAAGTTCAGTTTTTTCCAAATGGGAAGGTAGCTGTTTGACACAAACTGGTACAGAATTTAACCAGAAAATAAAGGTGTACTTTATGTTAAATTAACTTTATTGTTTTTTCAAACAATGATTTGTCTTTGGTACAGGCACTGTGAAGTACACCATTATCCCAAGCAGAACGTGTTATCCCAAGTCATCCCAAGCAGAGGTTGTCCTCTCTTTTCTGGTGTCATTGAAGAAGATTTCAACAAACACCACTCAAAGAAACCTTCCATTTCCCACTATGCAGTTGCTAAACATTTTGCCAAATTCTGAAAAATAGGTTCTTTCACCAGTAAACCAAAAGCTGGACAACCAAAAACAGCTATGGAGGACTGAGCTGGACTGAGCCATGTAACAGAGTTGCCTAACTTAAAGACATGTATTTTTGAATGTTATGTGGTACCTGAATTGTGGGACCTTTCTTCAGTGATGGAACATTAAGGGCAGACCATTACGTAAGCTTGATAATGAGGTGTTTCCTTCATTGTTGTCAAAGGATGAAACATTTCCTGATTTCTTCCAACAAGATTGCACCTCATTACGAAACTGTTGCCAGAGACAACCTTGATGTGCCGTTCCAAAAGTGAAATGGTCCAATCAAGTGAACACCACTTTCTCCTAATTTATCCCCTTTGGATTTCAATCTTTGGGATCATTTTATAATAAGGTTATGCTTTAATGCCTCTCTTAACCAAGTAACAAGTAATTACAGTGCTTGAAAGTTTGTGAATAGTTTAAAATTTTCTACATGTACATTTCAGGATAAATATGACCTAAAACATCATCAGATTTTCACACAAGTCCTAAAAGTAGATAAAGAGAACCCAGTTCAACAAATGAGACAAAAATATTATACTTGGTCATTTACTTATTGAGAAAAATTATCCAATATTACATATTAGTGAGTGGCAAAAGTATATGAACCTCTAGGATTAGCAGTTAATTTGAAGGTGAAATTAGGTGTCAGGTGTTTTCAGTCAGTGGGATGACAATCAGGTGTGAGTGGGCACCCTGTTTTATTTAAAGAACAGGGATTTATCAAAGTCTGCTCTTCACAACACATGTTTGTGGAAGTGTATCATGACACAAACAAAGGAGATTTCTGACGACCTCAGAAAAAGAGTTGTAGATGCTCATCAGGCTGGAAAAGTTTACAAAACCATCTTTAAAGAGTTTGCACCAATAAACAGTCAGACAGATTGTGTACAAATGGAGGAAATTCAAGACCATTGTTACCTTTCCCTGGAGTGGTTGACCAACAAAAATCACTCTAAGAGCAAGGCATGTAATAGTTGGTGTAGTCACAAAGGACCCCAGTGTAACTTCTAAGCAACTGAAGGCCTCTCTTACATTGGCTAATGTTAATGTTCATGAGTCCACCATCAGAAGAACACTGAACAACAACAGTGTGCATGGCAGGGTTGCAAGGAGAAAGCTACTGCTCTCCAAAAATAACATCGCTGCTCATCTGCACTTTGCTAAAGATCATGTGGACAAGCCAGAAAGCTATTGGATAAATGGTTTGTGGACGGATGAGACCAAAGTATAACTTTTTGGTTATGTTTGGAGAAAGGAAAACACTGCATTTCAGCATAACAACCTTATCCCATCTGTGAAACATGGTGGTGGTAGTATCATGGTTTGGTCCTGTTTTGCTGCATCTGGGCCAGGATGCCAGATGCAGCTTGCCATCATTGATGGATTAATGAATTCTGAATTATATCAAAGAATTCTAATTTAAAACGTCAGGACATCTGTCCATGAACTGAATCTCAAGAGAAGGTGGGTCATGCAGCAAGACAATGACCCTAAGCACACAAGTAGTTCTACCAAAGAATGGTTAAAGAAAAATAAAGTTAATGTTTTGGAATGGTCAGGACTAGGTCTTGGCCATTCCGAAACATTAACTTTAGTTTTCTTTAATCTAATCAAAATGTTGTGGAAAGTACCTTAAGCGAGCAGTTAATGTGAGGAACCTCACTAACATCCCAGAGTTGAGGCTGTTCTGTGCGGAGGAACAGGCTAAAATTCCTCCAAACCGGTGTGCAGGACTGGGGGGGTCACACCGGATACTGAATGCAAAAGTTCACATACTTTTGACACTCACTAATATGCAATATTGGATCATTGGATCATCCTCTGAATTGTTGCATATGGCAGTACATATGAGTCATAGTTGCTCTAAATATACACCCAATTTCACACAAAGTATGTTTTTTTCATATATAAATCATGGTTTCTGTGTGGAAGCCGCCACCCATTTTTATGCATATGCTCTGTTTATAAATGAGACCTCAAATCATTAACAAATGTTGTACAAAGTAGATGATGTATCCACAGAATATGGATGTGAATGAATGTGACTGGCTCTGACGTCCTTCCAGTACATTGGGATTGGGTTTCAGTGACAATTTTGGGTCTTGCTTTTTACCATGTTGCATTTTGTTACATCCCCATGATGAGACTAGGGTATTTGCAGGGCCACAGGGGGAAATTTGGGGTTAACAATGGTATCTGAAGTGAAACCAGCAGCCAACAGAAATACCAGAAACTTTACTCACTGTGAAGTATTATTGGAGAACTTGCCTGATAGCACTGAATATATGTCATAAAAGCTGAGAACTGTGCAGAGGCTGGACCTCAGAGTGGGGAGGAGGGAACTACCCTGCATCAATTCGTGGGTGGGTAAATCAGATGAATAAAATCCAGTGTAACTATATACATTGTCTAAATACTATAATAACACTTTATAAAATAAAGTAATAATGAAATGAACTCAGCATGAGAGAGCTGCAGACCCTGTTGGAAGGCACTGAAGACCCACATCCACCTTTTTCCAGCTGGGGAGGCTCCTGATGGCACAATAGTCTTAAAGGGTGGAACTGTGACTAGGTACAATATTTACAAATAACAATCAGTATATACAAAAAAGATAATGCACCCAGATAGAAATGTCGAATTGCTGCAAAACTCGGCATGCAGTTTTATCTCATTCAGATATTTAAACAAATACAGGTGTGGTCTGATTAGACACTGGGTCTTGCCAGAAGAGGTCATACAATGGCTTCCTTCCCTGCTCTATTAAAAGGTTCTTAGGGGCTACTTTTGGGTGGTATACCTCTTGGCGAGAGAGTGTTGGCTGATAGACATGCTTCTACAACACACTTCAAGACATTTTTGCATAGTTGACAGACTTTGAGAGGGGGCACACCACTGGACAGAAAAGCAGGATGGCTGACCTAGATGGTAGGAGTTGTGGGGAGCAGTGATTCTGTGAAGGCTTGCACACATGGCGAACAGACTCCGGTTGACCCTGACAGATCACCATTAGAAGGAATCATTTAATCTGCAAACAAGCACAAGCAGCTATGTGTTGCCTCTAATGACATTACTTCCAACTGGCATTTTTCAGTGGGATAATGGTCGCCCACACAAAGCAAGGGTTTCCCAAGAATGTCTCAATTCCTTGGCCTGCCCAGATGCCAGATTTATTGCCAATCAAGCATTTATGGGACCCTCTGGGATGCCAGCTTCTGCTTACAAGTGTGCAGGCTCTACAGGCCCAGCTGCAATTTGTGGGGAAACATGTTATACAAGGTACCATACAGAATCTGGATGACTCCAGATGGATCTCATCTTGTATCCAGATTAGAGGCGGCCTAAAAGGTTACTAGAGCCTCCTTTCAATTGTACAGGTTTCCCCATTAAACTTATCATTTTGCTCTAATATTGTAATCACTTACATATATCATCATTACATCAACACATGCAAAATTGGAGTGATTGAGTTGTTGGAATCGAATGATGTTCCCAGGTACCAGAACACATATACTATGGCCAAAGACGAAAACAAAGGATTTGCCTTTGTTTCTATACTCACTTTGCTTACTTTCCTTGTTTCCTTGGATTAAGTAGATTTCAGTTGAATTAAATGAATTGAGGAGGCAATGCAGGCACTTTCATCTATTTGAACATTAAGAGACGTATCGTCGTGAAACCTGGTATTCGAAACATTGAATTTCCACTGTGTACAAACAAATAGTTTTTATAGTTTTTATTTACTAAAATGTATGTGCATTCATCTTGATGTCACCTACTTTCTTCAACACTAATTTTATTTCAGAAGCATCAGACTTTTGTGGAATGAAGAGAGACACTGACTGGTTTTGACTGGTTTGTTAAGCTCATTCCACCTATGTCTTGCCAGGGCACAGAAACATCGAGAACCGACTTTGTTACATGGCTCAATCTCAGAGAAGGATGTCCCATGTGCCCTGAAGCTGGAAACCTGAGTTGGCATGCAGGTATGTAATTCTGAACCAAATAATGTAAATACTATGGAAAAGAGTCTTTCAGGGCCTGAAAAGGAAGGACAAGTTTGTTAACTTTGATTCTAGATGCAATGTGGAGCCAGTGGAGTAATATCAGTAGAGGAGTGACTTGAAAACTTTTTTTTAATCTCTGTAGTGAAGCAATGGAACAGAAAAGTGTATTCTATACTAATGTTGTCCAAGGAAAATCTGCAAGACTTAGTGGTTAATGTCTTGTGGTCTAAAATCACACCATTTATTCACAGCATTTTCATATCCATTTAGTCTGGGTCAGAGTCATAGGAAAGCTGGTGCCCAGCCCAGCAAAAAAAATTTCATCAGTTTCTAAAAATTTCTAGGGGTGTCAATATTGTGGCACATTTTGGTTTTGTTAATTTTTTTTTCTTGATATATATTTTTTTTCCTCAGACTAAATTTACTTTAATGAACGGTTGGATTCTTCTTCTCTACACTCATTGACAAAAAAAGGATGAATTTTGCCATATTCACCAGAAGACCCTCACTCACTTAAAAGACAGTAAGTCGCTTGAGGTATAAAGCTAGCTGAGCCTATGCTTCCACAGGAAAAGGAGTGTACCCTCTGTTTCCTGTCCACTAAGCAAAAGTGTCACCTTTGTTGTGAAGAATGTGCATGGCCCAGCTGATTCAATAGTTGAGGTCTCAGACATGCAGTGTCCATAAACCTGGTAAATTATATCTCTCTTATAAAAAATTTTGCATTAACACATACCTTCCTCAAATTAAAATATTTCAGCCATGATTCACCTTTAAGTCACAACATTTTTAAAAGCGAGTGGGTACTGACTGATTAAATATCCCCAGCAAGCTTTGGTACCATGTGTAATGCGGGTGTAGAGGGAGGAGACCAGTGGGATCAGGTAAGGAGGTTTATTAATGTATTCGGCAGTATTACTGAGTGGAGCTAGAGACCAGGTACTGAGAATGTGGCGTAGCAAGGAGTGAGGTGAAGCATGGGTATATGTAGCGTAGGTGAGAGTGAGGGGAATGAGGCGCAGGTGAGCAATCAGTATGTGGGAGAGGTGGAACGTAGAGGAATGCGGGTGTGGTGAACTGAGCTGTCTGTGGGTGTGACAGTACCCCCCTCGAAGGACCCGTGCTGGTGGGGGCCCGGGAGGCACCGGCGGCCGGGGGGCCCGAGGAGAACCTGCGAGGACGGCCGCGAGGCCTGGGGGCCGGGCAATCGGGATGGGCCGAGTGGAAGTCCTGGACGAGGAGGGGGTCCAGGATGTCTTTGGCGTCCACCCAGCATCTCTTCTCCGGGCCGTAACCCTCCCAGTCCACCAGGTACTGGAGGCGCGAGGCGCGGCGATGGGAGTCCAGGAGGCAACAAACCGTGAAGGTGGAGGCATCCCCCAGCCCGGCAGGAGGGGGCCGGCCCGCCAGAGACGAATCCGCCAGTGGCCCGGGGATCCAAGGCTTAAGGAGGGAAACATGAAAGGTGGGGTGAATTCGCAGGTGCGAAGGTAAGGCAAGACGGTAGGTGACGGCATTGATTCATTTCACGACTTTAAAAGGTCCCAGGTAATGTGGTGTGAATTGGGTACTTCCCTGCATGTTCTGGAGGTCCCGCGTCGACAACCAGACCCGAACTCCTGGACGGTATGCAGGGGCGGGACGCCGGTGTCGGTCCGTGTGGCGTTTGTAGCGGCGGATCGCCCTGTTGATCCGTTGGTGGACCTGGCTCCAGACGTCCTCTCTG
Source organism: Ancistrus triradiatus (assembly GCA_025084515.1). NCBI lineage: Eukaryota > Metazoa > Chordata > Actinopteri > Siluriformes > Loricariidae > Ancistrus > Ancistrus triradiatus. The sequence goes on along the minus strand of JAJAGP010001286.1, from coordinate 191,122 downwards.
CGGCGGAACCAGTCGTCGACGGCGGAAGCATCCGAGGGCGTAGAATTCCACGGGACAAAGGGAGGTTGGAAGCCCAGGATGCACTGGAACGGCGAGAGACCAGTGGCAGAGTGTCGGAGGGAGTTCTGTGCGATCTCGGCCCAGGGGAGGAATTGGCTCCAGTCCAGCGGGTTGTGAAGGCAGTACGAGCGCAGGAATTTCTTCAGCTCCTGGTTAGATCGCTCGCACTGTCCGCTGGATTGGGGGTGATAACCTGACGTGAGGCTGGCGGTGGTGCCCAGCTTGTCCATGAATGCCCGCCAAACCGCAGAGGTGAACTGAGGGCCCCGGTCTGTGAGGATGTCCTCGGGGATGCCAAAGACACGAAAGACGTGTTGGAAGAGGCACTCGGCCTATTGCAGAGCGGAGGGGATCTTCTCCAGGGGGACGAAGCGCACGGCACGGGAGAAGCGGTCGATGATGGAGAGGATAGCAGTGAATTCGCGAGAGGAAGGGAGGTCAATGGCAATGTGAGACCAGGGCCGCTGCGGGACGGGCAAGGGATGGAGCAGGCCGGAGGGATGAGCGCGAGGGGTCTTGCACTGCGCACAGACACTACAGGAAGCCACGAATCGATGCACGTCCCTGCGCATGTTCCTCCACCAGTAACGCGCGGCCAGCAGTTGGTGGGTGCGGGTCTCCCCGGGGTGGCCAGAGCAAAGGGAGACGTGTGCCCAGGTGACGAGACGACCATGGAAGTCGGGAGGAACGTACTTCTTGCCAGCTGGACAGTCCGACGGGATGCGCGTTCATGACAGCGTGTCATCCAGTTCCCGCTCGAAGTCCCACTGGATGGCCCCCACGACGCACGAGGAGGGGAGGATGGATGCAGGTGGGTCCGGGACGGCCGAGTCGGGGTCGTGGCTGCGAGAGAGCGCGTCCGCCTTGCCGTTCTTGGAGCCGGGCCGGTAGGTTATGGTGAAGGAGAATCGAGCGAAGAAGAGGGACCAACGTGCTTGGCGTGAGTTCAGACGTCTTGCTGAGCGCAGATACTCCAGGTTTTTATGGTCTGTGAGTACAGTGAATGTTGGAGCCCTCGAGCCAGTACCTCCACTCCTCCAGGGCCAGCCACTAGCGTGCAGAACTTTAGGGCGTACTCAGCAGCGGAGCGACGACCCTGTTGCAGAAGAAGCAGCAACTCCCCAGCTGAGCGTCCCTCATGGGGGTGTTGGAAGACGGAGCAAAAGGCTGACAAAAAGCAGACATAGTCCCTCGCCTCGGGTCCCTGTTGAGACCAGACGGCGGTGGCCCAATCCAGGGCACGGTGAGACAGGAGGGAGATTAGGAGAGCAATGCGAGCCACGTCAGAATCGGGAGGCGAGTGAGTGAAGTATAGCTCGCACTGCAGTAGGAAGCCTTCACAACGATTAGGATCCCCGTCGTATTTGTCCGGCAAGGCGACCTTGTAGGATGAGGTGCAAGGAGGGCTGGAAAGAAGCGGGACCGAAGCAGGGGGGACCGTAGGAGCCGGGGACGGTGTCAGCTGCGACACGCGCTGGCTGAGCTCGTTGACTGCGGGGACCAGGGTGCCGAGCGAGCTTTGGTTGTCCGCGAGGACCGTGACGGCACGGGCAACCTCCTCCAGCTGAGTGCGGAGGTCGACGAAGTGCTGTTTCAGACCCGGTTTGGGGCCGGATCCACTAGCCGCTGTCTCCATGTTCGGCTACGCCAACTGTAACGCGGGTGTAGAGGGAGGAGACAAACGCAGACCAGTGGGATCAGGTAAGGCAGGTTTATTAATGTATTCGGCAGTATTACTGAGTGGAGCTAGAGACCAGGTACTGAGAACGTGGCGTAGCAAGGAGTGAGGTGAAGCGTGGGTATATGTAGCGTAGGTGAGAGTGAGGGGAATGAGGCGCAGGTGAGCAATCAGTATGTGGGAGAGGTGGAACGTAGAGGAATGCGGGTGTGGTGAGCTGAGCTGTCTGTGGGCGTGACACCATGCCAAATATAAAACATTTAGTTTATTTTTTATGATAATGAAATGTGAAACCGTAGTCCCTGTACATTAGGAAAACATGCAGTATATGTGTCCTGAACCATACACTGTGTATGTAGTATGTACAAATTACTATATTAGCAATGGTATCTGTACTTTATATGAAGTGTGCATCTGGAATTGCAGCCTGAATTACTTTGGGAAATTGTGCATTCACTGTATGCAATGTGTGTGATGAGGTGAGGTTGTTACATCGGTATTTGTTGTTATTTGTTTTTTTTCCTGACTCTGTTCCATTGACTTTGGTTTCAAATGAATTAGTGTACCTTGCTGCAGAGCTTGTTACTTCATTTAGACTTAGCTCAGTGGTGTAAAGCTATTGTGGGGGTTGGGGTGCAGCAAGGCAGAGGTAATTTTGAGAAATAATATTGAAAACAGTGAATTATGCTACACAGTAGACCTTTAAGATGCATATTGTATGTCACTTGTAATAATTCCACTGTAAAGGTAATTTGGTTCAGATTCAGATTCATTTATTTGTCATATGCAGGTTATAAACAAGTTCAACAATGCAATGAAAGGCTTTTGATGAGAAGAACCATTTCAACTCGCTAGTAGGAGTAAAGTACTAAAAAGAGAAAAAACTATTTGCCATATTGCACAAATTGTAGGTATTGCACATACCGTTAAAATAGCATATATATATATATATATGGCACAAATATTGCACAGTGTTAATATACGTCAGGGTATAATATATTTGTCAGGGTTCAACAATAACAACTGAACTGAATTCACTTGTAGACTTAACACTCTTCATGCAACAAATGGTCTTATTCATTCACGCATCCCAATGATATTACCTGTTGACAAATGTCATACAGCGAGACATGCAGGAAAATGCTGAAGCAAAGTGAGACAGACACTTCATTCCCCCAAGGCAAACTCCATTTTTATGAGTCGATTTTGACCTGAAATGTTCTGCAAAGTTTGCAGGAAATATCCTAACAAGGCAGACAAAAGTGGTTCTTTACTTTGTCGGAACTACAATGTTTAGAAAACAGCTGCGAGTGTCACAGCAAATCTCTGTGTCACATCGGGTGCATAGCTGTGAATAAAAAGCTGTTAGCGCGTCTGGACTACTGGACATGCGCATATGATGGAAGAAGAGTGAAGCTGACTTCAAGCTGACCAAGTTAGTCACAACAACATATCACACAGTTAAAAGAGAAAAACCCTCCCACAGTCTATTCATTATTCATACAATTATCCTTCTTATGCATGCAAATGATAACATTAAGATAATTTATAGAATGAAACAGTGACACAAATCTGTCACCTCTCAACAAAAAGAAAATTATTGAAAAGTATATTGTGAGAATGTACACGTTTTAAGAACACACAACTTCTAAGTTAAAATAAATATATTAGCTTGTGTGTGCTTTAATCTTTAAACACAAAGATTTGTTCAAGGCAGTGAACTTTTTAGTCGCTAGCCCAACTGGGCAAGTTTGAATAAAAAAAAAGTTAATGTTGAACCCTCCTTGTTTCATTCAATAAGAAGGTGCAGTTTCATACAAGTGACAGTGTTTATTCTAGTGGAGTTTGGAAGCAAAAGATGTGTCCGTGTGTGTTGGAGTGGGGGATCTTAAAAATATTCTTATTTACAAAAGGGGGCCGCAGCAGAAAAGTTTGTGAACCAGTGACTAGTCATGCTAAGTGCTTTCTGTGCATGTGTTAAAGTTAACTGTGGCCCCTCCCTCTCTCCCTCTTTCTATTTTTGTTGTATGTGATGAACTTGCACTACTATAAACTGCAGTTCCATTGATTGTTGGGGATAGCAGGCCTGTATAGACTGCCAGCTGTTTGACATTTTGAACCAATCCGTGCCAACGCATGTACTGGGATTGAAAACAGACTCAATAAAGCTTGTACTTTGGAGATGGGTTATTCATTGTTTTGTGTGTTTGCATTTTTGTAAAGGCACTTTTTGAACTGAGTACTCTGAATTGTGCATATGTTTATAAGTGCAGGATACACCTCTAGACATGCTGACTTGATGTTTGCTGGTGCTGTAGAGCACTGATTAGTTTAAATGTGAAAACTTTATTTTTTTTTCAGATGCCCCTTAGTTATCCTCTAAGCTTAGGTGGCAATTACCTCATCTAAGCTAGCTGGCTTCTGTTCCTGAGAATTTAGCAAACAAAAGTTCATCAGTATTAGTTCTGAGTTAAAATCATTTTTGAATAATTTCTGTTGTTTTTGTCATCAGATCATGTTTACATTTATGCCAAAAAATTGGTCAATCATTAACGTATCAGATTAGTTAATGTTATTCAAGGAGTGCAGTAAGGAAATTGTGCACTACTGTGGTTGGGCTATAGTTACGTGGCTGTTATTAGTACAAAGGCTTATATATACACACACACTTCTCATGATATAAAGAATGAATCCAATCCGCATCCATCGCAGTATTATACTGATTAATTTTATATGATGCTTAGATTATATACTTATGTACTTATTGTCAAAGTTTTTCGTACAATATATAAAATGCTTTCCATTAATTTTGATAACTGTATACATTCATGCATGTTATTTTTTTTAACACCTTAATCCATCTATTTGAACCATATACTGTATATTCTGCTATATATGCTATAATGAATGGTAATAAAAATGACATTCCAAAAACTGATTGTGTATTGTTGTAGCATAGCAGAAGTGCCTATGTCTACATTCCTCCTATCACTGAATAGCTTACAATTTTTCTGTTTAAATAATGTTCTAATAAAGCCTATTGGAGCACAATAAATTCTGGGCAGTATCTGACTCATCAGTGAAATGTAGCAGAATACGACTACACTGTAAATTGATTAATTTTTAATGAACAAACGGGGTACCACCGGATCGTTTGGGGCTGGTGGATCCGGAAAATCAGTTAAAAAGGGAAAAGCTAAATTTATCAAGAAGTCAATATGGGTGACTTCAGTCTAAGTCCAAATAGTGAATTCAAGGTTATTTTTCTCGACCTTTGTTTGAATGAAACTCTCACACACAAAGCGGTAAATTCAAAAGGTTATAACAAGTTTATTAACTACAAACAAGGCAATACCAACAGACAATCTAAAGTCATGGAAGGTATAACAGTGTTAAGATCAAGAAATGATGGCGAACATGTATGTATCACAGTTTAGATCAGGAGATGGGAGCAAACATGTATATTACAGTTTAAGATCAGAAAACAGATGATTCTATGTGCAACTTATCAGTCGCGCAGTAATTACCCAGAGGCAACGTTATGAACTAGTTTGTTTCGACGCAGTGAGTTACTAGTAGTACAAATTATGGTGAAACGTGAATAGTATGGTGGAGACTATTTAGACGTGGATAGGTCTACGTTGAAGCGTGGTTTAAAATTAAATGCAAGGTTCGAGAATCAGGGACCCAGAAAAAGCTATAAACGGTACTCGTCTGGAAAATCACTTGAGTGGTTCGGGGCATTAACCCTGGCCTGGCCCGTCCAAAACGGCCTGATTTTGGGGAGCTGTGACGTTCGTCTTCCGAGGCACACCGCCGCTCAGAAAGGCTTCTTGATGGCGTAGGCTCTGGGGCTTCTTTGCAGATGGCCGTTGCGTAACCACGTTTTCCGGGCTGTGTCTTCAGTTGACCCGGTATTAGGCTTACTTCCCAGTTTAGGCTGCGAGCATTTCACGGTTCCTCGAAGATTGCGTTCGCACAACTCAAATCTTTACCCTGGCCACTTCTTTAGCTTAATTTCTAATTCGGCGATAGGGTTGTCCTTCACGGCTTCTTCCTGTGTGATAAGGATTGCAAGAGTGAGCTGTGGGGGAAGGTCGTTATTTCCTGCAACAGTTAGAGAGAATTGGGAAGTCTGTGGTCTGGAACTTTAGAAACCCCTTTTTAAGAATAACACATTGACTTAGTTTATTATTGCGAGATGCATAAGGTTTATCTGGTCGTTAACCAGACCTCAAATTTTGTTGGTTTGAGAAAGAGGCTGGCGTGTATTGGCCCTTATTCAATGTGGAGACTCTGTCCAGTTGGTGGCCAGTTTGCATTCCAAAGTGTCATTGTGGTGGATACTTTTCAAACGTGGGAGAACAAAGTCACACAGACACTGGTGCTGAAATAGAGTAGTAGACAACTTTTATTATCTGCGCAGAGATCAACTCAGATACAGCAATGCCTGAGCACTTGTTATGAGAGTGGATAAAGGAGGTAGAAGGCTCCCCCTTTTAACTGGTTCGTTTACGTGCAGGTTTAAGCATACAGGAAAGCTGTATAAGAAACTCGTTAATCACAAGCTGGGTCTCCTCCTGCCCAGAGATAAAAAGCAGAGATAAAAGCCAGAGATAACGACAAGATTCTGTGTACCAACATATAGACAGATAAGGGTCTTTTTGACCAGGGGTTAGGGTCTGGCTGTTCCCTCTGTAACTCCTTCTTCTTTTATGGCCTGCTGCTGACCCTGGGGGCACGTCTGTGTTTTGTATATGTTTTCAACAAGTCATTGGAAAGAATCATTACACACAGTGTTCCACAGCTATAGGATTACATAAGTTTAGGATTACATACTTTTTACTTTACTATGCAGTAGGATTAAATACTAAGATATTAAAATTTCTCCAACAGTCATAATGTTTGTGACTTGGTGGGGGAAGACTCTAGATAGAGGGTAGCCAGACTTTGAATGACTGTTGATCCAGCTATTAACGCTACAGAAACTACGCACAAACCTACCTGCTCAATGAATTAAAACACATACACCCCTCACCAATTAAGTCACAAAAGCACACAGTAACGTAAAGCAATAATTAGCAGAAGTGAGACCTCAATATGAGTTACATTGCCAATAATGGCATTTGATGTCACAAACCTGGTGTATTACCTTGCTATATGGCATGACGTTACAAATCCATAGTTGTCAAACAGTTATTACAGTTATATACAGTTATTGTAGTCTGCAACTGTATTAACACATCCAAAGCGGATGGAAAATTTCAGAGGATGGAAACATCCACCTACATCCAATATAACATGCCTCATAGTAATGCAAAACAGACTCACCAGTGACATTCACTGCTTGAAAAGAAAATATGCAAAATGATCAAACTTGTCAGTTAAGTTTCTGTCAGTCAACCAATCTATGTAAGACTTGCTACACTGAAATATTGATCATGACATGTACTGCTCCACAGTGACATCTGGTGGGGCCAGACCCCACCGGCCCCTAATGTGGAGTCCCCTGCTAGGAGCCCTGCTAAGGACACAATGTAGGGGAAGCAGACATGAGGAACAGCATACATGACAACGGTGAACATGGTAAAGCCAGGTAAGGCCAAGTACACTTTTATTAAACACTATTAAAAAGTCCCACTGAAAGTAGGTAGGGTGATTGGAATTTGTAAAAATGAGGTAGAAATTGTCCCACATGAAATAATGAAATCCCACCATCCAAATATTCTCTATCTGAACTGCTATCAGAAGGGACTGAGTATGTGTTGTTTATATAGCATTACATGCATTAATACTACAATACTACTTACTTGTGTTATTATTGACAAAGGTATTTTACCTGAGTAATAGTAATTTTTACTGAGTAATGATGAGTAACAGGTACTTCATACAATACCGTTTGTAGCCAGTATTAATGAGACAGAGAAGCAAACAATGTTTACACAAGGCGTTACTAGGACGTTGTCATGCTCAGGGCATGGAAGGACCAGGAAGGCAGACGTACATGCAAGTGAGATGGGTTTATTTACGGTGCACATGATAACTAACACAAACAGACCAATCACACATAAGTCAACAACCAAGGCTAAAGCTAACAGAGGACAAATACAACAATAGGCTAACACGCTAACAAAAAGGAAAGCTAACAAACACAGCAACAAGGCTAATCATAGAACACAGCTTAAACATGAGAACAAACAAATACCTAAGATTACACACAGGAACAGAGACCGAGACACCAAGAGGCAAGACAAGGAGAAGGAGAAGGAGACGGAGACAACCAGCAAGGGCGCCAGGAGCAACTGGAAGCCAAGACAAGTTACCATGGGAAGAAGCCAGACAAGGAAGTGAACAGGAAGAGGGATATTTATAGGAAAGGACACCTGCTGTCTAAACAGAAGGAAGACGGGGGGGGCTAAACTAGATAGATGCAAGCTGGAGGGCTTGCATCATCATTACAGACGTCATCTTTAGGTGGGCATTTGAATGATTTGGGTGGGCAAAAAACTTTTGCTTTCTTAAATATGGTATATACAATGAAAAAAAACATCTTAACCTAGCAGTTAAGGTACTGGACTATGGACCAGAAGGTCCAGGGTTCAAATCCCACCTCTGCCAAGCTGCCACTGTTGGGTCCTTGAGCAAGACCCTTAACCCACAACTGCTTGGACTGTAAGATTGAATCAATTGTAAGTCGCTCTGCATAAGGGCGTCTGCTAAATGCTGTAAATGTAAATGTAACATTTGTATGAAACAGAGAGGAAAACTTGTGAGCTAATTTTGGATCTACAATGACCATGCATCATTGCCTTTGTAAATGATTTTGCTAATAGATGAGCTTCACTCAAAATCTCCACTGTGTACATTTTATTACTTATTTCTAGTGATTGGAAAGGGAAATGGTTTAAATCTTTTGCACATTTTGTTCTATTATATGTTCAGATTTTTGGGGGGGGGAGTGGCATTACGATGACGTCGTCACCCAGTTCGCGCATGCTCTCTTTGGTTCCTTTCAAAATGATGGCTGAAGGGAGGTGAAACACGAGGTAATTTTCTTCAAACGTTAATAAGTTTAGCATATTATGAAATACGTTTGGTGCTTGTTAAGGATGAAAAGTGCTGTTACCAGATTAATTTACCTGCATGTTTTAGAGGGGCTTTATGACATAACTTATTACCTAGTGGAAAAGTGGAAAAGTTTGGTGCGCAACGCCTCCTTGAAACGTGCATGAGATTAACCCTTCGTTCGTCAAGACTGAGTGCAGGCAGGTTCCAAGACCCAGTGTGATTTTCCACCTCATTTATTTGATCTGTGCTGGTATGTTTAATTCATTTTATAAATACTTTATTTCAGTGTTCTTACCTTTTTAAAAGTGTTCATTCTATAAAAAAAATATAAAAAACTGGTACTGATGGAGATTGATAATGTGGATTAGGTCCAAAAAAAGTATTTTTAAATGTGTATTTGGATTTTCATTTAACAATATTATATGTATTGGAAGGGCATTTATTAGATAATTCATGGATTTGTATAATTTTTTTTTCAAGCATGTAAACTACAGATGATTTGAAATAATCGAAAGATATGTTTGTAACTCGTCACTAATTTCTGAGAAATTGATTAGCAAAGTCAGTCCGTTTGAAGCATAGCTGAAGAGAGAGACTGAGTAACAGGCAGGTTCCAAGACCCAGTATGATTTTTTTTCTACCTCGTTTATTTGATTTGTGCAGGGCCCTACAATAAATTAATTCCGTGTCTGGTACCAGCATCCAGAGCCAGATCCGAGTCCTCCTTCAACCAATACAACGCAGAGTAAGAGTATTCAAGTCTGCCGATGCTGCATATGCAGAGATGACTTGTTACACCTGTGTGATGACTATTTGTATTATGATTGTTCTGCCTAGGGTAGAATGAGATCTAGGCAACAATCAAGTTTATGACAGCGTAAATGCTGTAACAGCAACAAGCCATTCATGTACGTTTATTCACCTAAAGGATTTTAGATTAGATTAGATTCAAGTTTATTGTCATTGTGCAGAGTACTAGTACAGCGCCAATGAAATGCAGTATTCTTTGTCCCCTTGTGGTACAGAAGATATTCTGATAAAATTTGGGAGTTCAGATCTCAAATTACTATGACTAAAGTCCCCAGCAACAATAAAGGCACCATCCAGGTATGCAGTGTGAAGTTTGCCAACAGCAGCGCACAGGTCTTTCATAGCCACGTTCGCATTAGCATCCGGAGGTACATAAACTGCAATAGCAAAAATGCAGGTAAACTAACTTGGCAGGTAGAAGGGTCTGCACTTTATAGTCAGGTATTCCAGATCAGCGGAACAGTGGGTGTTAGTTAAGACAGAGTCAGCGCACCATGTTTTGTTTACATAAATGCAAACACCACCACCGCAGCTCTTACCCTGAAGCTCTTATCGCCAATATATCAGCTCTGAAGATAGCGTGCCCTTCCAGTTCCAGCACACTGTTTGTGATCCCATTGTTTAGCCATGTTTCCGAAAAAAATCATGAGATTGCAGTCCATGAGCCTGCACTGTGTGAGGGTCCAGATTTTTAGTTCGTCCACTTTGTTTGCCAGGGACCGCACATTGGCAAGGAATATGCTAGAAAGTGCTGGTTGGTTCGGTTTTAGCCTTAGTTTAGCACGCAAACCTCCGCACTTACCCCGCCTTTGTTTACAATTGTGGCACCGGCATTGGGCTCTTCCGGTCAGGATGAACGGCTCGCCAGGATTTGGGATCCTTATCAACTCTGGAGAAATTCGAAAGGATGGTCCAAAATAATACTTGTACTGTGTTGATTAATATCCAACAGTGTCTGTCTGTCGTACCTGTAGTTCGTCCGGATGATTCGAGTGAAAACGAGCGACATAAAGGTGTAAATAAATACTAACTTACAAAATCTGGTGAGACGCTGAGCCTCGCGATGTTCACGTGCCACCATCTTTATCTCTAATCAAGATTAATTGAAACACCACTAGTAACACAATCTACAAGTGACACATTACAAAAGTTTATACTATATTGACAGTGGTGTTGGAATGTTGATATGACCTACCTGCATAGTAAAGCCGAATACAGTGTGCCACTGTTACTATGGCTCATTTGTTAGTGTCCGCTAACAGCTGCACCGGCTGCCTCAGTCCAAAATTTCTCTTTATCAAACACAGAGTGTACTAAGTAGCGTATGTTAGTGTTAACTCAAAGGCAATATATTGTAGAGAGCAGGAATTTGTTTGAGGTAGAATTTTAAGTCCGCCGTAACTCCAGAGCAGAGGTAGATTGAGGTAGAGCTCTGACTCTGCATTATTTACAGAACTGTGCTTATTCATGTTCTGCAGATATTTCAAAAGCAGTGCATTTTTGATTACCAAAAATAAAGTTAGAGGAAACTATGAATGCTCAAAAAAGGATTAAACAGTGACATTTCAGTTTTCACTGGGTGGTCAGATGGTTCCTCTGGGTGGGTAATGCCCACCTCAGCCCACTCGTAGACACACCCTGGGCTTATAGAAGTAGTCATACAGTTCGCAAAAGTGATACCAGTAAAAATGATGCTGGCAAGCATATAAGGGAGAGAATGCAAGTGTGTGGGGTTGACTAAATCCAATTGTCGTGGAATTTATTTTTGTGTTGAACAGCGCCAGAGACATGCTGAGGAATCACTGTCAAATTTGATTAGGCTCAGTGTGCATTCCCAAGGCCAAGGGGACGTTGAAATTGCCACTTTTCTTTCCTATCCTACAACAATAACTCCCAACTTTTATTACTGATTATGCGATTATTGTCAAGGCACCAAGCTGGGAGCAGGAAATGACTGGAATAAAAGCTTCTCCTTCTGTCTCAGAAAACAAACACAAGAGAAAAAGAGAGCAATAGAATGCCAGTGTGTACAGAGTGAGACCTCCAGTCTTTGCTGTCTTTATGCTATAGTTTTGTCGTCTAATAAAGAAAGCAGTTTTTCTTGTTCCTAGCTATGTCTGTGTATTGCTCTGCTGCAGTGTCTCCAAGTTTACTCCAGAGAATTTGCTAGTTATAGAACATACCATAGGTCCCGAGGATTTACAACCCTAAATAAGAAAAAGTTGAGCCAGTATGGAAAGTTAAATATATGTCAATAAATGAAATATTTTTAAATGAATATATATACATATTTACTTATTTTAAAAACATATATTTAATTGCAGACAGTATGAACCCAATATATTTCATGTTTTGTCTGATCAGCATCAGTTTATTTGTTGACATACAGTGGGGCAAAAAAGTATTTAGTCAGCCACTGATTGTGCAAGTTCTCCTACTTAGAAAACTGAGAGAGGTCTGTAATTTTCATCATAGGTACACTTCAACTATGAGAGACAGAATGAGAAAAAAAAATCCAGTAAATCACACTGTAGGATTTTTAAAGAATTTAATTGTAAATTATGGTGGAAAATAAATAATTGGTCAATAAATTTGGTTCAACTCAATACTTTGTAACATAACCTTTGTTGGCAATGACAGAGATCAAACGTTTCTTGTAAGTCTTCACCGGGTTTGCACAAACTGTAGCTAGTATTTTGGCCCATTCCTCCATGCAGATCTCCTCTAGAGCAGTGATGTTTTGGGGTAACACGGACTTTCAACTCCCTCCACAAATTTTCTATGGGGTTGAGGTCTGGAGACTGGTTAGGCCACTCCAGGACCTTGAAATGCTTTTTACTGAGCCTCTCCTTCATTGCCCGAGCTGTGTGTTTGGGATCGTTGTCATGCTCGAAGACCCAGCCATGTTTCATCTTCAATGCTCTCAGTGATGGAAGGAGGTTTTGGCTTAAAATCTCATGATACATGGCCCCGTTCATTCTTCCCTTAAGACGGATCAGTCGTCCTGTCCCGTTTGCAGAAAAACAACCCCAAAGCATGAGGTTTCCACCCCCATGCTTCACAGTAGGTATGGTGTTCTTGGGATGCATCCTTTGTCCTCCAGTTGAGTTTTTACCAAAAAGTTCTATGTTAGTTTCATCTGACCACATGATATTCTCCCAATCCTCTTCTGGATCATCCAAATGCTCTCTGGCAAACTTCAGACGGGCCTGGACATGTACTGGCTTAAGCAGGGGGACACGCCTGGCACTGCAAGATCTGAGTCTCTCTCGGCGTAATGTGTTACTGATGGTAGCCTTTGTTACTTTGATCCCAGCTCTCTGCAGGTCATTCATCAGGTCCCTCCGTGTAGTTCTGGGATTTTTGCTCACCGTTCTCATGATCATTTTGTCCCCACGGGATGAGATCTTGCGTGGAGCCCCAGATCAAGGGAGATTATCAATGGTCTTACAATTGCTCCCACAGTTGATTTATTCACACCAACCTGCTTGCCTATTGTAGATTCACACTCCCTTCCCAGCCTGGTGTGCAGGTCTACAATTTTTCTTCCTGGTGTCCTTCAACAGCTCTTTGGTCTTGGCCATGGTTGAGTTTGGAGTTTGACTGTTTGAGGTTGTGGACAGGTGTCTTTTAATACAGATAACAAGGTCAAACAGGTGCTATTAATACAGGTAATGAGTGGAGGACCGAAGAGCTTCTTAAAGAAGTTGTTACAGGTCTGTTAGAGCCAGAAATCTTGCTTGTTTTTGGGTGACCAAATACTTATTTTCCACCATGATTTACAATTAAATTCTTTAAAAATCCTAAAAGTTACAGACCTCTGTCAACGTTTTAAGCAGGAGAACTTGCACAATCAGTGGCTGACTAAATACTTTCTTGCCCCACTGTACATCCATTTTGGCATTTCAGGGCAGCATCACATTACGTAAAAGGGCCGGGGCAATATAGGGTTAGTAATGACGTAAAAACAAGTTTGGAAGGAATTTACATATTTATCCTTTTTACAGTTTATAATATCATAAAACGACTCAAGAAACCTGGAGGACATTCAGTGTAAGGGCAAAAGTGGCATGATCTGCGATCCCTCAGACAGCACTGCATCAAGAACTGTCATTCATCAATAGCTGGTAGAACTACGTGGGCAAGGGATTACTTTATCAAACATTTATCAAACACTACAATATGGAGTTACATTCACAAATGCACTTAAACCTTTACTGTGCAAAAAAGAAGCTATGTCCATGTTCAGAAGCGGTGTTAAATATGGGCTCGAAGCATCCCAGGACCACCACACTGTGAAAACAGTGGTCAGTCGAGTTAGTATTCCAGATCTATTTTTGGAAGAAATGGAGATTTTAATTCACAAACTGATTAGTATTCCAGTGTCACCCTTGTCTTAATTCTGTTAGTGTTTCTTCAACAGTCCCTCAGTGGTTTAACATTCTGCATGGTACTTTTGCCCTTTGATGGCTTCTTTGTTTCTTTGTTTCATCTTTTCTCAGTCCGTATTACACCACACATTCACAGTATTCCCAGAGAACGGAGATAAGTCCATCACAGGACCGGCATGGGGCACTGTTACATTGCTGAGAGATGCCAGGGTGTGGTTGTCCCCCCTCCGCACTCCCTCGCTGTCCTGAGCCCATATAGCTCTTACACAATTTGTCCGTGCAAGTTTTTGTGAAGAAAAGTCTTGCTTTTTTTGTCGCTTTGGGTGCGCTGACACAGCCCTCTCATACATCTTATAGCATTTTGGCTACTCATATAAGAAGATTTTTGCAGAGGCAACTGACATTGTCTTTCATGCTTAGGCAAGATTAGCATCACACTGCATGTGTACCATGCCCATTTCCAACTGAACTGTGCTGAATCTCACCTCTTCAAGTGTGCCTGAGCACGGTTCAGCATACTGAGCCCGGGCATGGTACAGATCCCTAGTGTGACTAGGACACTAGTCCATCACAACCTCTCCTCCAGTCTTTTGGAATTTATCATAGATTATTGTTTTATTTATCATAACAACAGCAAACTTTGCAGGTTTTATATAGGTTCAAAAACTGTTGCCTTTGCTAAACTTTGACATAACTCTTCTAGTCTATTTATATTTATAGTAATTCTAGTCTTTTATATTTACTTAAGATTTTTGGTCTGGTCTCTGATCCATAAAAACTCTAAGAAAAATATTGTTTTATTTGAAAATAGGTGATTTACATTAAAGCAAATTGCTTGTATACCTTAAGTTCCAAAAAGAGAGTTAATTTTATACTGTCTAGTAATGAGTGGAGTGTTGTGACCAATATTTGAGTGTTTTCCAACCTGTTTTAAGGAGTCCATCTAGTTGCAGCATATTTAAAGGCTGAACATTGACTTTAGCATGGAACGAGAGTTAATACCTTATAATGGTAGACCTGTAGGAGATCCTCTAACTCAAAGCTTCTGTTGAAATGTGACCTTAACAACAATATTAATCATGATTAATTTATGCCTGTACTAACAAACTGTAATCTCAGTTTTGCAGACTAAATGAAAATATGAATGTATATTACCATATCAGTTTATTTATTTGGACAGGACATGTATGAATTACAATCTTATGGCAGTGTTTACTGGCAGAGTTTTTTTTTTATATCATTAAGCCTTTTTATTACTAAGTCATGATTGATCGAACGTGCGACACCTCATTGTAAATGCTAGTAGATGGTCATGTTGTTGTTACAAAGTGTCCTTACTGTATAGCTATAAATAGCAGCCTTTGTTTTGTCCATTATTTTTTTATATTGTGATACATCCTTTTTTTTTTTATCAGATCTTGAGTTGTTTACTTCTTTTTTTCCAAATAAAACTGCATATTATTTGATGTATAAAAGGTATTCAAGTCACAGTTCCTGTGTCTTGGTGAAAGACTATAATTTAAAAGGACTCGCTCATCTGTTTGTGTCAGTGCTGTTCTGAATGGGGTTGAAATGCTGACACACAGTGCTGCTCTCATCTCTTGCAGCTGGCTGATCTCATGCTCAATAGAACATCTGTATCTCTGTCTGTCTGTGTTTCTCTGTATGTGCGCATTTGGGAGACTGAAGGGTTGAAGGTCATGGTCGTCAGATAATCGCGACACATTGTCCTAACAGGCACTGGAGTAAGATGAAAGGCTTTGTGTCTTTGAACAGATACAACCATTGTTTGGTACCTAATTCAGCTAAAATGGTGTACAGACAGGATCTAAGCACAAACACCTTCATCTCATTTCCACTGTCTTCAGCCCCATTATAGCAGAGGAACAAATGCCTCCAATAGACATTTTTCTGAAGACCCTGATTTTATCAGAGATGGAGAGAGCAGAAATGTATAATAACTATTAATGAGAAAACACCTATAGTCTCTCTGCTGTTCCACACCTCCAGTGATTAATACACCCAATCTCAACCAAATGTGACTCACCTCCTGCCTCCTTATCCTTTTCATGCTGACATGCCCCATTCTTTATTTTAAGTAAAAAAAAATAATAAAAAAAACCCTCTCAGTCACATTTGCAATGAAGTCCAACACTGCAGATTGCCCCTAGTGTATAAAGGTTTTTTCACTGGGAATGGGTTTTCTTTTTTTCTTACAGGACCTCATTATACTCTAAATGGAGCTTTTGTAGCAGATCCTTTCTGCTGTCCAACTGTTCCATGACCTCGCTGTGTAAAACTCTGTATAATATCCTTAAAGCTTCCGTGACACTCCTAGTACCAATCTGTACAGAGAGGTTTCCAATCTTTATGGGCACCTTCACATGAACACACAACTTTGCTTAAAGGTATTAATCTAAAATGTGTACGCTTGACAACTGACATTACACATACAGATAGTCTTACTCTTTTTTTTAATGAAAAGAAGATAGGCAGGGGGAAAAGCCTGGAACTACAGCAAATTTTAATGAACCATTCACATTGCAAATATGTGTAAGTTTTACTAAAATACTGCATATGCGTGCGCTCTACTAAAACACAGCATATGCGCTGCATCTGCACTGAATAATACACATGGCCATGCGCCATATGTAAGGTGCCAATCTTATCATTAAAAAAGTCAAATGAAATTAATCTTCTATCTATCTATCTATCTATTTGTCTCTCTGTCTGTCTATATGTCTATTTATCCACATACACAGACACAGCACAAATATTTGGATGTGTTGTTTTAACAATGGTATAATGATCAATTATAATTATTTCTCAGTCTCTATTAGAATACAAAAAAATTCCACAGAATCCAGACCTGAAAAGAGGTGTTATATTCAGTCCCATTGCCACATGTGCATACAATGAAGCACTTAGCCATGCGGGCTGCCTTTACCAACATTTGTGAGAGAATGGGTTCTCTATTTGGCAGTCTGATCGATGAGTCTGGGTTGGGCAAATGCCAGGAGAATGTTACCTGCCTGCCTGCACTGTTCCAGCTGTAATGTCTGGTGGAGGAGCAATAATGCTATTTGTTGCTAAGTGGTTGTTTTTCTGGGGTTGGCCTAGGCTCATTAGTTCCAGTGAAGGGAAGTCTTAATTCTTCAGCATACAAACACATTTTTGACAGTTGTATAGTTTGGGGAAGGCCCTGTTCTGTTCCAGCATGACTGTGTCTCAGTGGAAGATCCATAAAGGAACAGTTTGGGGTGGATGAATATGACTGGCCTGCACAGATCCCTCAGCTCAACCCCATCAAACACCTCTGGGATGAACTAGGACAGAGACTGAGCCAGGCCCTCTCGCCCATTATCAGTGTTTGACCTCACAAATTATCTTATGGATGAATGGGCAAAAATTCCCACAGACACAAAATCTTGTAGAAAGGCATTGTATGAGAAGAATGCCTTTGGATTTAGAATGGGATGTCATAAAAGCTAATGTAGATGTAATGGGTAGGTGTACCAATACTTGTGTGTATGTGTGCATGTAGTGTGTATGTGCATATACAGATGTACTGACACACAGACACACAGACACACACACAGTGGTGCTTGAAGGTATGTGAACCCTTTAAAATTTTCTATATTTCTACATGAATATGACCTAAAACTAGATCAGATTTTCACACAAGTCCTAAAAGTAGATGAAGAGAACCCAGTTAAACAAATGGGACAAAATATTATACTTGGTCATTTATTGATTGAGGAAAATGATCCAATATTACATATTAGTGAGTGGCAAAAGTATGTGAACCTCTAAGATTTGCAGTTAACTTGAAGGTGAAATTAAAGTCAGGTGTTTTCAATCAATGGGATGACAATCAGGTGTGAGTGGGCACCCTGTTTTATTTAAAAAACAGGGATCTATCAAAGTCTGCTCTTCACAATGTTTGTGGAAGTGCATCAAGGCACGAACAAAGGAGATTTCTGAGGACGTCAGAAAAAGAGTTGTTAATGCTCATCAAGCTGGAAAAGTTTACAAAACCATCTCTAAAGAGTTTGGACTCCACCAATCAACAATCAAACAGATTGTGTACAAATGGAGGAAATTCAAGACCAAATGTTACCCTCCCCAGGAGTGGTGGACCAACAAAGATCACTCCAAGAGCAATGAGTGTAATAGTTGGCGAGGTCACAAAGGACCTCAAGGTAACTTCTAAGCAATTGAAGGCCTCTCTCATATTGGCTAATGTTAATGTTCATGAGTCCACCATCGGAAGAACACTGAACAACATTGGTGTGCATGGCAGGGTTGCAAGGAGAAAGCCACTGCTCTCCAAACAACATTGCTTCTCATCTGCAGTTTACTAAAGATCACGTGGACAAACTAGAAGGCTATTGGAAGAATGTTTTGTGGACAGATGTGACCAAAATAGAACTATTAGATTTAAAAGAGAAGCATTATGTTTGGAGAAAGGAAAACACTGCAATCCAGCATAACAACCTTATCCCATCTGTGAAACATGGTGGTTTTAGTATCATGGTTTGGGCCTGTTTTGCTGCATCTGGGCCAGGACGGCTCACCATCATTGATGGAACAATGAATTCTGAATTATATCAGAGAATTCTAACAAAAAATGTCAGGATATCTGTCCACAAAGTGAATCTTAAGAGAACGTGGGTCATGCAGCAAGACAACGACCCTAAGCACACAAGTCGTTCTACCAAAGAATGGTTAAAGAAGAATAAAGTTAAAGTTTTAGAATGGTCAAGTTCAAATCCTGACGTTAATTCAATTGAAATGTTGTGGAAGGACCGGGATGAGCAGTTAATGTGAGGAAACTCACCAACATCCCAGAGTTGAAGCTGTTCTGTATGGAGAAATGGGCTAAAATTCCTCCAAGCCGGTGTGCAGGACTGATCAACAGCTACAGGAAATGTTTAGTTATTTCTTCACAGGGGGGTCACACCAGATACTGAAAGCAAAGGTTCACATATTTTTAGCCACTCACTAATATGAAATATTGAATAATTTTCTCAATAAATGAATGACCAAGTATAATATTTCTTATTATCTACTTTTAAGGGTTTTGTGAAAATCTGATGATGCTTTAGGTCATATTTATGCAGAAATATAGAAAATTCTAAAGAGTTCACAAACTTTTAAGCACCACTGTGTGTGTATATATACACATACACGTATACATACATATATGTATACGTATGTATATGTATGTATATACATATATGTACATACATGTGTATATACGTATATACGTATTCACACACACACACACACACACACACACACACACACACACACACACACACACACACACACACACACACACACACACACACACACACACACACACACAGTGGTGCTTAAAAGTTTGTGAACTCTTTTTCCCGTTCTGTGTCATTTTTACAGTAATGATTTCATGACTTTCTTTAATGATAAGTTAGAAAACATTAGGCATAAAACTCAATGCTCATCACATCACCAAACTATTCAGCCACCTTTCAGATGCAGCACTAGTGAAGACATCTGTTTAATGATCTGTAAATCAAGATTAGAATCTTTTACCCCAATTACTAATACTGAACTATCCGCACTGATCAGCTCGTCTAAGCCATCAACATGTTTATTAGATCCAATTCCTACACGTTTACTCAAACAAGTATTACCTAGTGTTATATAGCCAGTGTTAGTTATTTTAAATTCATCCCTTACCTTTGGTTATGTGCCCAAATCCTTTAAGTCTGCTGTTATCAAACCACTGATTAAAAAAGCCAATCTTGACCCTTGTGTGATATCTAATTATAGACCAATTTCAAATCTACCGTTTCTGTCCAAAATCTTAGAACACGCTGTCTATCAGCGTTCTTGCAGTTACCTCCAAAGGAATGACATTTATGAAACATTCAGTCTGGGATTAAGGCCCATCATATACTGAAAAAACAGCATTAATTAGGGTTATACTAAATTACTTGTATGTCCTTCAGACAATGGAAATCAGGGATGTGTTTCTTTTCTTGTTCTGTTAAGATTTAGGGAGCAGCATTTGACACGATAGATCATGATGTGTTGTTTTCTAAACAGGATAGAAAATAATGTTAGGTTATTAAGGGATCAGCACTTTCTTGTCTTGGTCTTAAATCCTACTTAAGGACCGGTACCAGTTTGTTCATATAAATAATCTAAGGTCTAAGCTCTCAAAAGTGAAGTATGGCGTGCCTCAGGGGTCAGTGCTTGGCCCGCTTTTATTCTCTCTGTACATGCTGCCACTAGGCTCAGTTATTTGTAAACATGGCATTAGTTTCCACTGCTATGCAGATGATACACAGCTGTACAGCCAAACCAATGACAGCCTTACATCTGCAAAATTGAGGACTGTGTACAGGAAATAAAAGAGTGGATGTCATTTAATTTTCTCTTACTTAACTCAGATAAAACTGAGGTTCTATTAGTGGGACCCAAGGCTGTGAGGGACAGGTTATCTACATCTATTGTAAAACTAGATGGCTGTCCAGTATTGCCCTGTCCATCTGTAACAAACTTAGGTGTCATATTTGATTCAGATCTCTGCTTTGATGCGCACATTATCAGCATCAGTCGAATTGCTTTCTTTCAATTATGTAAAATCGCTAAACTTAGAAATATCCTCTCTTTAATTATGCAGAGAAACTGGTTCATGCGTTTAAGGTTGGATTACTGTAACGCCTTATTTACTGGATGATAAACTTCAATTAGTTCAGAATGCAGCCACCCAAATGCTAACCCGAACTAGAAACTTTGATCATATCACTCCTGTTCTATCATCACTGCACTGGTTACCAGTTAAATTCCGCATTGATTACAAAATACTTCTTATAACTTCTAAAGCTCTACATGGCCTGGCCCACATTATCTGAGTGAACTCTTAGAGTTTTACAATCCAGCTCGTCTAGTTCGTTCGCAGGGTTCAGGACTTCTTTTAGTTCCTAGAATTAAAAAAGTCACAGCAGGGGGAAAGGCTTTCTCATACATGGCCCCCCAACTATGGAATGAACTTCCCACTTTCATTAGAGACTCAGACACTCTCCAAAATTTTAAATCTAGGCTAAAGACATACCTATTTACGCAGGTTTTTGACTAGATTTAGACCAGGATACATGGCTTGGGTCAATGGGGCCGGAGTCTGGAGTCATGTCTGGCCTGCCTGCCTTGTCCGTTAGCCAGGAGTGTCGGGTGGGCGGTCTGGCTGAACTGGGCTTCGGTACTCTTGATCTTGACTCGTGCATCCTTGCCTTAGACTAAGGGCAGAGGTGGGGGTTCATAGCCAAAGAGTCTTATGGTGATCATAGACGCTGGGCTGCTGTCTTCTGCCTCCCATGGGGTTGCCAATGTCTCATGTGATCCCTCTTGGCTGCGGTACCTACCAGTTCTCCTCTTTCTAGCTATGCTGCAATAACTAATGCTGCCGGGGTCTCATGCTACACATGGCATCAGTGATTGTTAACAGACACTGTTCTCTTAATCGAGCTGTGTTCCGGTAGCAGCTCCAGCCCCACACATGATGTTCATCCGCTGCAGCTTCACTCAAGCTGCTTCCGTCATCAGCTCCAGCCCCATCATACCCGGGCCTCTTAATGCCGATGAGCATATTTTACATTTTATTTGAACTATGACTCCATGACTTTAGTTTAATTCGTAGATTTATCATCTACGCCGCCCAAGGAGGTTGGGTCCCTTTTTGAGTCTTGGTCCCTCCCAAGGTTTTCTTCCTATAACAATCAGGGAGTTTTTTATCTTGCCACTGTCACCAACTTGGGAATGGACGTAGTTATTAGAAGATAATCTAAACTTGTAAAGTTGCTTCGAGACAATGCTCCATTGTAAAAAGCGCTATATAAATAGATCTGACTTGACTCTGTAGAATATACATATATTCAAAAAATTCTATATATATATAGAATGTGTGTGTTTGTATGTACATATATACATACGTATGATGATTTGTAGAAGATTGTATACAACATATTTCATTCATTGAATGTCACAATATGAAATCCATTACTGACCAAACATGTTTACTCCACTACAAACATGTAGTACATGTAGACCTGAAATCAAGAAATACGTCTACTAGGTAATAAGTACATTTTCGGCTGTAGTATAACCTCGACATATTTCTGCCCTGCAATGACTTGGTTATGCAATCTTTCTAAAAGTAACAAAAGCTCAGTCATGAAGCAGCAGGCAACACAAACTAGCAGAGAAAAATACTTCCACCTTGGCCGCTGAAGTGCATTGAGACTAAAATGCATCTCTTTATAGCTGCTGCATTATAAAGTTTAAGCCCAAGGAGTGGTTGCAATGGCCTAAGGGATATCAGATTTGAACTCTGGAGCAGTGGAAGTGTCTTCTTAAGTAATTACCCTTTTACCATTGAGCAGTCTGGGTAATGAATTTGGCAGATAACAGGAAAGCACAAATTGGTGTGGAACAGAAATTGTGGTCTGTGCATTTTTAGTGTTGTTGGGGTTTTTCTTCCCTCATTTTTCAATATTTACTTAATTTTTTTTTTTATTTACGTAATATTTTTCATCTTCGGCCATTGCTTTTGTAGGCAACCTTGGGTTTGATAAGGGCGCTATTGAAGAACTACTATTATTATGTTATTTCTCCAGTTGACACACCCTGCCTCATGCATGAACCCTCCACTAAAGAAGATTAACCAGCAAGTGCCTCGATTCAACCTGTGGTAGGTGACAGACATTTATGGCCAGAACAAGGCCACGCTACAGTACATGCTATGATTTCCAGATCTGTCCACCACCTTTGCTTGTGCCTTGATCAGTCATAGCCTATTCTCTGGCCTTATTTCCCTCAAGACACACCACACCTAGTGTCTTTGCAGTGCCCAGCCAGACTGGAGGCATCACAGGGGCTGGCATGTTTAGTGTTTTGAACTGAAGCCGTTTGTTCCAATGAAAGGTCAAGTTCTTTCATACCAACACTGGACAGCTTGGCGGACCATTTCACTGTGGATTTTGCTTTGTAGAAGAAAAGACGTTAGTCCCAGGCAACATATTCGGCTGAAATAGAAAACGAAATTCAGGTCTTATTTCTCAATGTCAGTGCCTCACCTTATTAATTCTGTCGTGGCTAAGTAGAAGTAAATGACCTCATGTTGTAGAAAGCTTTTCTAAAGAGCACAAGCTGCTATAGGAGGGGACCGACTCCATTTTATTATTCATGGCTTGCAATTGGATGCTCAACAAAGGATTTATGATTGTGATGTGTATTTCATTATTTTTGTTCTCTTTCATTTCTTAATTCCAATTATTTTGATTAGCTTTGCTGGATCCAGTACCTATCCTGGAGAACAAAGGGCACAGACAAAAGCCTGTCACGGAAGGCGCCACGAGGACACTAACACATGTCACCACAATGGTGGGCTGGTATGTTTCACCAGTGTACCACCTGGGCACCTGATTGTGATGTTTAGGTATCTAAATACTAGAAGTACTAGTACTTAAACACTATAACTAAATGACAAAAGAAGGTGAGCGAGTAAGGGACTGCTGTGGCTTGGTGGTTATGGTACTGGACTTTGGACCAGATGATTCATGGTTCAAATCCCACCTCGGCTAAGCTGCCTCTCTTTGGTCCTTGAGCAAGGCCCTTAACCAAATTGCTTGGAGCTGTATCAGTTGTAAGTTGATCTGGGTAAGAGCGTCTGCTAAATGCTGTAAATCGTAACTTAATACACCTTTACATGCCCCTAGGGATTTTGTGTGGGTGTGTGTTACATTTCAAAGACTATTTTAGGAGTCTTAAAGTCCTTGTATTTCTGTGTTTAATTAGAATAGAGAGGCAAACCTATAGAAGGAGCAAACAAAGGAACACTGGATCTGTGCACTGATGAGCTGCTATTACAGGAAAGAGATTTGTAGAGTAAATAATGATTAGCAGGCAAAATCTAAGGCTAACTGCATTCCATTTACAGAAAGATTAAGGAGGATGTTTGCTTTTAAATACCTTTCCCTTTGGGGCTTCTCACTGATTAATGTGTATCTTTCCTATTTTTTACCACGGATTTTCGTGTTTAGCACCTCCTATGAAATATTAAAGGTGACATATTTTCCCTTTTTAAAAAGTTAACACAGTTCCCTGGGGACTTAATGAAGTGTTTGAGAAATGCTTTGGTTAAAAATACCACAAGGTTCGGGCACCATGGCATCCTTTTCACTATGTCTAAACAGCACTTTTTTTTTTTTTTTTTTTTTTTTTGAGTTTCTGTGCCTTTAAATGATCATCTAAGCCAATGCTTACCCCACCCCTTCAGTGATTCACAGCATCATGAGCTGAGTCTGAAATTGTTTCTTAAATTGTTAAATGGCATTATAAACATTCATGTACAATAACAGTCAGTGTATACAGCCAACATTGCTAAATTAACTTCGCTGTATACTCTGAATGTAACACAATATGATTTCATTTGCGAATAAGATCAGAAACTTGTAAGTAATAACTTAAATGCAGTAGGTTTCTACAGAATGTCCAGTTCGAATGTACATCTACAGTGTAATATATTTGTAATGATATACTGTCATTTTAATTGTCCTGTTTCCTGACCAAGAGTAGTACATTTGTCTCATTTGTCTCATCTACTTTTAGGACTTGTGTGAGAATCTGATGATGTTTTAGGTCATATTTATGTAAAAATATAGAAAATTCTAAAGGGTTCACAAACTTTCAAGCACCACTGTATTTCCAGCAGCAGGATGTACCCACTAAGCCACTGAGAATTCATACACCATCTACACAGGACCTACAAATTAGCACACTTTATCTGCTATATTAATAAATCATGAACTCCAGGGATAATTTGTAAATTATTCACTGTATAATAATTATATTATGAGACTAATAGCAGGTTACTTCAGTTACTTCAATGCCTTGATATAAAGCAAAACACACACAAATTATAAATTCTATAAATTCAGTGGTTGGTCAATGCCACTGATGACAAGAAGCTAACCTCAGTACATAACTAGCTACAAGTTCTCCATTGACATCCCTCCACTGTCCTGATTGTTGCGCTGTTACAGTCAGAGCAAACATGTTCTTACTTGCTTCAGGGTCTCTCTAAAGCACTAGCCATATAGATATTAACAATAAAGGGCTTAATTTTGGAATTCAGAATAATGCAAAGGAGATCAATTCAAGCATGCAGAGCTTATCACTTAATAGTTTATAACAGAAATATTCTAAAAGAGCACAGTGTGTCATTAGATGAGATTGAACATGATGGAAATGTCTGCTAATGATGCCATTTAATAATCACCCAAAGATTAAACACTTTAAAAAACATATCACCTCTGATATAGAAATGAAAAAGAACAAAGTGTGAGTTATAGGTACAGTTTGTGAACCCTTTAATTTTTTTTTATATTTCTGTATAAATATTAGCTAAAACATCATCAGAGTTTTACAAGACATAAAAGTAGATAAAGAGAACTGAATTTAAACAAATGAGATACATATGATACTTGGTCATTTATTTATTGAGGACAATGATCCAATATGTAATTGATGTGTAAGTGAACATCTAAGCTTCTCAGTTAATTTGAAGGTGAAATTAAAGCCAGTTGTTTTCAATCATTGGGGTGACAATCAGGCATGAGTGTGTGCCCTGTAATATTTAAATAGCAGGGATCTGTCAAAGTCTGCTTGTCACAACACACATTTGTGAAAGTGCATTATGGCATGAACAAATGAGAATTCTGAGGAAAATAGTGGTTGATGCCCATCAAACTGGAAAAGTTTACAAAGCCATATCAAAAGAGTTTTTCACTCCACAAATAGACAGTCAGACAGATTACGTACAAGCCATTGTTATCCTACCAAGGAGTGGTTGATCAAAAAAAATATCATTCCAAGAGCAAAGCATGTAATAGTCCTCAAGGACACAAAATAACCCTGTTTTACTTCATTTGGGCATTGATGGAGCAATAAGTTCTGAACTGTCAGCATATTCTAAAGTAAAATATCAGGTCATCTGTCTGTGAAATGAATCTCAAAAGAAAGTTTGTCATTCAGCAAGACAATGACCCTAAGCACACAAGCCGTTTCACTGAAGAATTGTTAAAAAAAGAATAAAGTTAATGTATTGGAATGACCATGCCATTCCTGACATTCACTCAATAAAATGCTGCAGAAAGATAGAAATGACGTAAAATGAACAGTTAATTTGAAGAAACCCACAAATATCTCAAAGTTGAAACTGTTGTGTATTGGTAGAAATCTAGTTTTTACCCATCAATCTGCACTCAATACCCCAAAATGACGTTTTGAAGTTTTTGCAAATTTATTGAAAAGGAAAAACTGAAATATTGCATTGACATAAGTATTCAGACCCTCTACTCAGTACTTAGTTGGGAGTTAATACAGCCTCCAGTCTTCTTCGACATTATGGCACAAGGTGTGCACACCTGGATTTCATTATTTTCTGCCATTCTTCTCTGCAGAGCCTCTCAAGCTCTATCGGGCTGGATGGAGACCGTTGGTGGACAGCTATTTTCAGGTCTCTCCATGTTCAATTGAGTTCAAGTCAGGGCTCTGGCTAGGCCCCTCAAGGACATTCATTGAGTGTTCCCTAAGCCACTCCTGTGTTGTCTTGGCTATGTGCATCGTCTTACTGGAAAGTGAACCTTCAGAGGTCCTGAGCACCCTGGATCAGGTTTTTATTAAGAATATCTCTGTACTGATCCATTCAGCTTTCCCTCAATCCTGACCAGTCTCCCTGTCAAAGTCACTGAGAAACACCCCCATAGCATGATGCTGCCACCACCATGCTTCACTCTAGGGATGGTATTGGGCAGGTGATGAGTAGTGCCTGGTTTCGTCCTGACATGACACTTAGAATTGAGATTAAAAAGTTGAAATCTTGATTTCATCAGACCAGAGAATCTTGTTTCTCACAGTCTGAGAGTCCTTTAGGTGCATTTTTGCAAATTCCAGGCAGGAGTCTTTTACTGAGAAGAGGCTTTTGTCTGGCCATTCTGCCATAAAGTCAAGATTGGTGGAGTGCTGCAGTGATGATTGACCTTTGGGAGTTTCTCCCATCTGCATGGCCAGTTCTGTAGGACGAGTCCTGGTTGTTCCAAAATTCTTCCATTTAAGAATTATGGAGGCCACTGTGCTCTTGGAAACTTTCAGTGCATCAGGTTTTATTTTGTAGCCTTCTCCAGATCTGGAACTCCACACAGTTCTGTCTCTGAGCTCTACAGTCAGTTCTTTCCTCCTCATGACCTGCTTTTTCTCTGATATGCATTGTTAGCTGAGAAAACTTATATAGACAGGTGTGTGTCTTTGTAAATCATGTCCAATTAACTGAATTTACCACAGGTGGAATCTAATCAAGGGGTTGATATATCTCAAAGATAATAAAGAGAAATGGGAGGCCTCAAAGCTAAACTGATGTAAGTATGTGATGGTAGACATTCAGCATTTTTTTTTACTGATTTAGCTTAAGACTATGTTCTTTTAACAAAAAATAAATAAATAAAATAAAATAAATAGAAATTGCACTCTATAAGATTGATATGTTATACTAAGCTCTCTTGACTGCACAAGTTATATTCCCAAACCCAGAACTGTAATATAGCAAGACG
Source organism: Ancistrus triradiatus (assembly GCA_025084515.1). NCBI lineage: Eukaryota > Metazoa > Chordata > Actinopteri > Siluriformes > Loricariidae > Ancistrus > Ancistrus triradiatus. Next base: position 163,457 of record JAJAGP010001286.1, on the reverse strand, counting down.
AAAAAAGGTTCAAATTTTGGTCCCAACAGACAAAAATCTACAATACACAGACAAATAAGAAAGTATGGGTTCACGATTTATTTGTAAGTGCAATTGTAGCTGGTACATGATAGGCACCTTACACCTGTAAGAAGATCCTCCATTCATTAAAAAATATAGCAGGTTTTTTATATTGCATGCAGCTCTCAGGTACTGGTTTCGTAAAGAAGGATTACAGTTACAGTATGGCGAGGGACAAATAGGAATAATAACTGCTTTATTTGCCTAATGTGAAGAAAATAATTGATTCTTCCCCATTCAGTTGGGGAAATTGATAAAACCGATCAGTGCAAATTGGTACAAGGACTGTACATGAACCGCTAATTGAATAATCCATTTATATTCAGCCTAAACAGTTAAAGTACAGTCTACAATTCTGTCATAAATTCACAGGTTAACAGAGCCAGTTTTATAAATCATTCAACATGGTTATAACTTCCTAATCAAGCACATTTACATGAAATGCATAGCCTTAATTTTGTAAAAGCATTTAATTAGTAAAATGCAGATTTGCATATTACTTATTATGAGTATTATATGAGTATTATGAGAACTATATGAGTATTTTCATCTTAGATGCATATTCATTATGCTGCACCATGAAGCCACATTTTAAAAAAGGTGACATTTCTGTCGTCTCTGGCAATCAGAGATAGTCAGATATTGTGTAATCATAGGTCTAGAAAAGGGCTTGTAGAAGGAAATCACACACACTCTTACAACTGTGTCCTGAAATGGCACTGATATTTTTCCAGGTAATATTTTGAGTAAGTATTCAACATATAGCCATACTAATTATATGCAGGCTGTAATTATCGTGTAATTATCGTGCCATAATTAGTGATTAGCGCCAGGCCTAATATTAAGTTTCAAGTTTACATTTGCCACTGTTAATCCCTGTTGGTTTAATTAGATCAAGGACTCAAATCTAAATGCTAAATTGAATAAATAGACTATCTCTAGTCATTTTTGGACACCTTTTCCATATATATATTGCCAAAAGTATTCACTCACCCATCCAAATAGCTGAATTCAGGTATTCCAATCACTTCCATGGCTACAGGTGTAATAAAATCAAGGACCTAGACATGCAGACTGCTTCTACAAACATTTGTGAAAGAATGGGTCTCTTTCAGGAGCTCAGTGAATTCCAGCATGGTACTATGATAGGATTCCACCTATGCAACCAGTCCAGTCGTGAAATTTCCTCGCTACTAAATATTCCACAGTCAACTGTCAGTGGTATTACAACCAAGTGGCAGTGATTGAAACTGACAGCAACTCTGTCATGAAGTGGCAAGCCATGTAAAATGACAGAGCGGGGTCAACGGAGGCTGAGGCGCATAGTGTGCAGAGGTCACCAACTTTCTGCAGAGTCAATCGCTACAGACCGCCAAACTTCATGTGGTCTTCAGAATAGCTCAAAAACAGTGCAAAGAGAGCTTCATAGCATGGGTTTCCATGGTCAAGCAACTGCATCCAAGCCTTACATAATCAAGCACAATGCACAGCGTCAGATGCAGTGGTACAAATCACTCTGCCAAGCTAGAGCAGTGGAGACGTATTCTCTGGAGTGACGAATCATGCTTCTCCGTCTGGCAATCTGATGGATGAGTCTGGGTTTGGTGGTTGGCGGGAGAACGGTACATGTCTGACTTCATTGTGCCAAGTGTAAAGTTTGGTGATAGGGGGATTATGGTGTGGGGTTGTTTTTCAGAAGTTGGCCCTTAGTTCCAGTGAAAGGAGCACTTAATTCTTCAGCATTCTAAGAGATTTGTACAATTTCATGCTCCCAACTTTGTGGTAACAGTTTGGGGATGGTCCCTTCCAGTTCCAACATGACTACGCACCAGTGCAGAAAGCACGGTCCATAAAGACATGGATGGTGCAGAAGAACTTGACTGGCCTGCACATAGTCCTACTCTCAACCTGACAGAGTTGAGACTGAGTGGAGTGGAGACTGCAAGCCGAGCCTTCTGGTCCAACACAAGTGTCTGACCTCAAAAATTTGCTTCTGGAAGAATGGTGAAACATTCAAATAAGCACACTCCTAAACCTTGTGGAATGCCTTCCTGGAAGAGTTGAAGCTGTAAAAGCTGCACAGGGTGGGCCAACATTATATTAAACCCTATGGATTAAGAATGGGATGTCACTTAAGTGAAAATAATTCTTAGTGAAAATAAGTCTCCATGGGTCCTAAAAATGTTAGTTAAAAGACCCAACCGAAAAGAAATCACATTTCACTTTCAGTTCATTAATTACTAAATTACATGAGATTTTTCAAGACTTTGTTTTAATAATAAGCTTTGTTTAATGATTTTGGCCAACTGTAGGTTAATATAAGTGTTTTAAACATTAACTTACCCTCATTACTGTACCTCCTCAGTTCATGATACATTTAACTTATGATGGATTTGTTGGAACGTATCCCCATCGTAAATCAGGGAGCACCTGTACAATACATTTACATTAATGCATATAATGCCTTATGCAGTGTGGATTTCCTGGGGGTCTGGAACGGAAAAAAATTTTGCTCGGTACTCGTTGTTTTTGTTCTCGACAAGCGTTCTGGAACAAGGTACTAGTGTACTTTGTTATTTTCTGCACTCTGTGCAGACATGGGTATGTTGCTGTAATTGCAGCTTTCTAATTCCTGTAACAATTTTCATGTAACCAATCACTACCTTCTGATAAATTGACATCTACAGTTCAGTTAATAAATGTGTGTTATTTTTTAATATATTTACATTTACATTTACAGCATTTAGCAGACGCCCTTATCCAGAGCGACTTACAATTGGTACAGTCTTACAATCCAAGCAATTGTGGGTTAAGGGCCTTGCTCAAGGACCCAACAGTGGCAGCTTGGCAGAGGTGGGATTAAGAGGTGGGATTTATTTTAAGCCTAAACAGACAATCTAAGATGCTATGCATATCTAGAATATGTAAAATCATCTATGGGTCGCTGCATCTCATAAAGCAAAACATTGCCAAGGCTTGAGGCGGGTGTTGACACGATGTGATTTCCTCCCAGTGCTCTGAATGTCAAAGTGAAGAAATTCAGTGAAGCATGGGAAAATGATGGGAGTAACCATGATTCTCTTAAGGTTACCAAATGCCTCATCATTAATTAGTGATGTGCATGAATGGATGAATGAGAGTCCCACTGTCCCTACCTGCTATCTTGCAAAACCACAGTCAAGAGAATGGGCTTGGCAGAATCAGCAGGGCAAGAAGACCTTACTGAGCTTGACTCTAGCCTGCAACTAAGACAGCTATGGACAAATTAATGAACCGATATGCAGTTCAGCATAGTGCCCGCTACTCCTCTTATACAGCTTTGAAGGAATTTAAATGAAAAATAATTGAAGCATAAGGTACTGCACTGCAGCAATGAAATAATGATAAACTCGTTCACTTACTGAACCCCAAAACTTCATCTCTAAGCTTACTTTTTAAATAAACTAGCTTGTAAGTAGTTAATCTACTGATTGAATAATGTGCCCATGCTGATAAATACCGCACTGGTTTATTTCCTTAAAGTAGATTTTGAGGATATACACTAACATTTGTTGTATAGAGTGTACCGATAGGAAGTTTGACAGGAATGATCATAGGATAAGGCTAGCTTCAAACTGCATTTTCTGGTTTTATCAAAAAAAAAAAAAAAAATTTATTTTCTTATTTATTTGTTTTTTGCCCGTTCCTTACTGACAGCATCTCATAAGCACAGGAAAACGTGGACAGACTTCCTGTTGGTTTATTTATGAATTATGTAATAAATCTATGCTGCACCCTCTCCGTTTTCCTGCTGTTGAGGCATCAATATTGCACCAGATTTGATGAACACATGACAAATGAGAACTCGGATGTTTTTGCAGTTTGTGCAACTTGTGTAGTGCTGAGTCAGCTCAAGTTGTAGAATAAGGCAGTACAGGTCACAGGCCCTGAGTTAGAACACTACTGTGTAAATCAGCTTTGTAAGACAACCCAGAAGGCTGCATTCTCACAGGAAGATTAAGTGCTCAGTTCTGTTTTTTTCCTGCTCGAACCTCATTTAGTTTTTAGGTTTTTCAGATTAGCTTTTTAAAGGCCTATCTGACACCATTCTAAGCTGTTCGCAATCCTGAAATAACCTGCATGTGCATGACCTGATATTCATTCCTGCTAGAGCGTACTTCATATCTAAAGAGAGAAATACACATTCAATATTAAAAACAAAGACAACAATTTAACATTACATGTAAGTCATTCCAGCACAAACTCACTACGTTACTCACTACGTTACTCACTACGGCCATGCTAAAAAAATCAATACAGCAATATATTGCGCTATTTAATTTTGTGATATACTACATAGGGTTTTAACTCAAAGTAACAATTTTTTGAAAGAATAAGAAACACATTTTAAATGGGATGTAAACTACAATCACCACTCCTGTAGATGTCGCAACACAGTGTTTTGACTCGGAATTTGTCTGCTGAATTGTCAATGTGATGTGATGTATTAAGACAGCTCAATTTGCACACACTAAGTTGTATTTCAGTTGTTCTTATATTTTCAGTGAACTATGTGAAATATCGCTGTATGCATCGTATCTCAATGTACGATGTGTATCCTATCATGGAGTCCTTTCCAATACCCACCTCCATTATTCACCCTGTTTTACATTTACAGCATTAGCAGACGCCCTTATCCAGAGCGACTTACAATTGATACAGTCTTACAATCCAAGCAATTGTGGGTTAAGGGCCTTGCTCAAGGACCCAACAGTGGCAGCTTGGCAGAAGTGGGATTTGAACCCTGGACCATCTGGTCCATAGTCCATAGCTAGGCTACCACAGTCCCACTAGTTGCATCTCAAATATGGTTCCACTGGTTATCTAAAGCACTGGACCACCACTGTTTTCTCTTTAAGAAAAAGGTAAAGATTTGCCTGTATGGTTTCTATCACAATATTTCTATATTATTTGCTATTTGCTGTAAATAGACATAGTGCAGCTTATGTCAAGTAGAGTAGGCAAGACATTTCAAAAGTAAAGGACTCCTCAGAGTAGAAGATGGAAAAACTTGTCATAAAAAGAGGAGTAACTTCTGTTTGTCTAACAGTAATAAGAAAAACATCATCTGTAAAGTGTGTACAGCAGTCTTTTTATAATCTTAAAATGAAGAATGCTAAGCAGTAGAGATGCACCGATCAATCGGCTGGTGACCAGAATTGGACGGTTTTCAGCGTGATAGGCCGATCAGGCTCACATAATCGATATTGTGCCGACCACGTTTATCTGACCCTTGTAACGCCAACAGCAGCACAAACACAGCCACACACATGAACAGCACGTGTTAATTTAGAATTCAGTTCATGCTTTAAACTTAGAGTTAATGCTCAGCCAGTACATGTTTGTTTCCCAGTCCCAACGTTTGGCGTGCGGCTCAGTGGTCTGTTTATTTTTGTGTTCTTTTGCGTCTGTGATCTGTTGTATGTGTATTTGTATTTTATTAGTTATATTTTAATGTTATCAGTCTGCACTAGCGTTCCACACGGTTGCCAGGTCCGCATATTCCTAAAGACTTGGCTATATTTGGCCCGGAATTAAACGTGCCATTAAATTAAAGGCAGTGCAACGGCTATTGAACACTTTGGGTACACTCTGAAACACAGTATATACACGAGAAAATTAATATTTTAATTATTTAATATTCAAGTTCGAAGTCTGTCACATGAGATTATTGGTTGATTGCATTTGAGCACTCAATGTAATTATGTGTTACCGTCTTGGTTGGTGTACGCTGCTACCTGTGGGGTTAGTTGCAATTCAGCGTCTTTGTTTGTAGTTGTAACCTTACACGAACTGGTAAAAGGATCTTATCAAGGCTATAACAGAGCCTTGTGAGAGAACCTAGTGAGAGAATAGAGCCAGGTAAAATCGAACAGTCCCTGCTATCTTACTTTAGTTGTTTCTGTATGCTGTCTTTTATCATTCTTAGATAGAAGGAAAATCTGAGTCGCTCGGTCTTATATATTTTAAAAAAAAAAAAAAAAAAAAAAAAAAAAAAAACCCTACAATCGGTGACTGCAGTGAGTGTTAGAAGTAATCCGAAAAGTCACCCGGTGTTTACAAAGTTTGGCAGACAAAATTGAAAAGGGCCCCTGCTTATTTTACATGTTTTTATGATCTTGCAGTTGAGGAGACAGATAACTTTTGAAGTGGACAAACATACAGTGGTGCTTGAAAGTTTGTGAAACCTATTTCTGCATAAATATGACCAAAAGCATCATCAGATTTTCACACAAGTACTAAAAGTAGATAAAGAGAACCCAGTTAAACAAATGAGACAAAAATATTATACTTGGTCATTTATTTATTGAGGAAAATGGTTCAATATTAAACATATTAGTGAGTTGCAAAAGTATGTGACCCTTTGCTTTAAGTATCTGGTGTGACCCCACTGTGCAGAAATAACTGCAACTAAACGTTTCCTGCAAAACTGTTGATCAGTCCTGCACGACCGGCTTGGAGGAATTTTAGCCCATTCCTCCGTACAGAACAGCTCATCAACTCTGGGATGTTGGGAGTTTCCTCACATTAAACTGGCTCAATCCAGGTCCCTTCCACAACATTTCAATTGGGATTAACGTCAGGATTTTAAACTTGACCATTTCTAAAACTTAAGTTTGTTCTTCTTTAACCATTCTTTGGTAGAACGACTTGTGTGCTTAGGGTCGTTGTCTTGCTGCATGACCCACCTTCCTTTTAAGATTTCACGGGATTGGGAATGTTGGTGGGTTTTTCTCACATTAACTGCTCACTTCAAGTTCTTCCACAGCATTTTGATTGGATTAAGGTCCAGAGGACTTTGACTTGGCCATTCCAAAACATTAACTTTACTAACCAATTCTTTGGTAGAACGACTTGTGTGCTTAGGGTCGTTGTCTTGCTGCATGACCCACCTTCTCTTGAGATTCGGTTCATGGACAGATGTCCTGACATTTTCCTTAAGAATTCTCTGATATAATTCCGAATTCATTGTTCCATCAATGATGGTAAGGCCCAAACCATGATACTACCACTACCATGTTTCACAGATGGGATAAGGTTCTTATGCTGGAATGCAGTGTTTTCCTTTCTCCAAACATAATGCTTTTGTTTTAAACCAAAAATTTCTATTTTGGTCTCATCCATCCACAAAACATTCTTCCAATAGCCTTCTGGTTTGTCCAGGTGATCTTTAGCAAACTGCAGACGAGCAGCAATGTTATTTTTGGAGAGCAGTGGCTTTCTCCTTGCAATCCTGCCATGCACACAATTGTTGTTCAGTGTTTTTCTGATGGTGGACTCATGAACATCAACTTTAGCCAGTGTGAGAGAGGCCTTCAGTTGCTTAAAAGTTACCCTGGGGTCCTTTGTGACCTCACCAACTATTACATGCCTTGCTCTTGGAGTGATCTTTGTTGGTTGACCACTCCTGGGGAGGGTAACAAAAGTCTTGAATTTCCTCCATTTGTACACAATCTGTTTGACTGTGGATTGGTTGAGTCCAAACTCTTTAGAGAATGAATTTGTAACCTTTTCCAGCCTGATGAGCATCAATAACTTTTTCTGAAGTCCTCAGAAATCTCCTTTGTTTGTGCCATTATTTCCACAAATGTGTTGTGAAGAGCAGACTTTGATAGATACGTTCTTTAAATAAAACAAGGTGCCCACTCACACCTGATTGTCATCCCATTGATTGAAAACACCTGACTAATTTCACCTTCAAATTAACTGCTAATCCTAGAGGTTCACATACTTATGCCTTTTACTAATATGTAATATTGGATCATTTTCCTCAATACATAAATGACCAAGTATAATATTATTTGTCTAATATTTGTTTAACTGGGTTATTTTTATCTACTTTTGGGACTTGCGTGAAAATCTGTTGATGTTGTAGATCATATTTATGCAGAAATATAGAAATTCCTAAAGGGTTCAGAAACTATCAAGCACCACTGTAGATTACATGTTTTTGGTAATTTTAGTAAACCATTAAGTTCTGACACCTTACCAAAACACTAGTATGTGACTATGTGAAAACTGATATTGACTTTTAGAAATGATTTAAAATAACTGGCACTTTTGACTGCACATGGTAACTCATTTTCCATCTACCAAATGACTGGTAGAGGTTTGTGGTGAGTCAGTTGCAAATAATGTGATCTTCCATGGTTTTGATAAAATTCGGGTTTTTTTTTTAAAGTGTTTCATTAGGTTTCCATCAGAAGGTGGCTAGTAACACCAATGCATGACAGAACAATTACCCACACAACTACCCCTACAATTCAGGCTGTGCTTGTGCATTCTGATCTTGGTTCATGTTCTTTCATGACTAGACCTTAATATCACCCATGGGTTCCTTTTTCGTCCACTGTCCATCTGTTCATAACATTTTAACCACACTTGAAAATTTGTGAGAGCTAATTGTAATCTGAGGTACTTGTATAAATTTAGACAATCCTCCCAGTAGATTTTATTTCCAAACTGTAATGTGCTTTAGTATGTTTTATTCATCTTTCCATCGCAGTGTTTTAGTTCCCCATGTCTCATAGCTTAAATGTATTACCATTTTATTTAAACCCATTTGTTCACTTATGCTAGTCCCAATTAGAACTCTATGTGTCAGCACGACTTGGAAAAAAAATATCCATAAACAAGCCACTGTGTTTAAATTATAAATAAGGGCAACACATATAGTCTTTTAATATTAATGTTTGCTGATTTGCAGTATCTGATCAGTAGTACATTTCTAGGAGTTATTAGAAGCAAGTTCTGTAAATCTAAAAACAAGGTTCCCCCATATGAAGACCAGTCAGACAGTACCCCAAATACTCTGCTAATTGCTTTTTTTTTTTATAAACTGGTACCAAAAAAGGGGGAGAAAAAAACAGACATATCATCAGAAATAAACTTTAAAGCTTCCACATGACCAAAGCTCACCCAACAGCCTGTAAGATCTAAAATTAATTTGTAGTCTAATAAAATGTATGGTTACTTACTCTTTCACATATGCACAACTATATAAATTGAGGGGTTTATGACATTGCAGCAAAACTCATGTCTAGTCTTGTTCACAGTCTTCTTTTTTGAACCTCGTTTTGAGAACTATAAACTTGAAACAGTCTATAATTACCATTAGAATGACTCACGAATTTTATGATCATGCAATTTAAGTTGTTAATCCAATTCTTTCTCTCATCTCCTTATCTCTCTGCTGTCAGACTTGCCTGGGCCTTGTTCATCTGCATGGGGCTGCTCCCCCTCATTAAATCCAATTCCAATAAAAGTGGCTGCTTCATAAAAATGTAATAACCTTGTTTTTGAAAACTGCGTATGAAATTGGTTCAGTGGAGAGAAAACCCATTTACTTTGTTCATCATAACTCAATATAATATTTAATTTAATTAGGTTTGGTTTCATTTGCTGAGGGTAATAGACATCAGGGTGTAATTTATAATCCTGAGCTTGATTGTGGCACTGTCAGAGTAGATGTGGGCTGTCTGAGTAGAACAGTGATGTAGAATTCCGTGGATTTAGAAATTATTCTTCAGAAAATGACAGGAAGAGATTGAGATTTCTCTTTTGCCACTATGGTTGATTTCTCAGTTTAAGGAACTCCTGTGAAAATCTGCGGTCTCTGGCCATATGTTCCCTGGCTATATGTTCCACAGATACAAGTTGCCATGTCTGAGGAAGGAAAGGTGGTCTATTGGTTAAGGTACTGGACTATGGACCAGAAGGTCTAGGGTCCACCTAGATTGTTGGGTCCTTGATCAATGTGCATAACCTTACAATTACAAGATTGTAAGAATATAGTAATTGTTAGTGTCTGCTAAAAGACTTAAATATAAATATAGGAATCATCTTGCTACTGGTGCAACATGGGTTGTATGGGTAGAGATCACAAGCTGTATGGAGGAGCTCACTGGTCTGCTGCCCTCTTGGAAAGTTTTTGCAAGCAATAGGGAATGTTGACATTGGGAAATTAGTCTATCCAAATTGAGAAGAAAATAATGGTTCAAAATGTGGACACCCCTTCTAAATACTGGGTTCAGGAATTTACACATTGGTGGAAAAATCCTAAAATAAAGCAGAAAAGCACAGAATGGAATGTATTGAGGAGCCTGATATTTGGGAATTGTGAGAGTCCAACTCGACAGTTCTCTGAAATTTCTAATTTTTATAATATTAAGTATATTATATTTTATAATATTAAGTATACCACTGCTGGAGCAAAAGATACACATTCTCTTGAGAGATGAATTATGTTTTATCATTTGGGAGAATGACAGACAATCCAGGCTTGCCAGGAGAGCGCAACTTGCTTAAATACATAGTACCAACTGTCAGGATAGGTGGAGGAGAAATAATGGCCTGGGTTATTTCTAATGGTTTGTGCTAGGCCCCTTAGGTCCATTGAAGGACTTAATGATACAGCTTACAGTGATAATTGTCTTTGTAGTAAGAATGTTGGGAAGTTCTTTGTTTTAACATGACAGTGCGTCTGTGTACAAAGGAGCTAAAAAAAGAAATGTTTTGTGGAATTTCGTATGGAAATACACCGATCAAGTACAGTCTTAAAAACAACAACAAAACAAAAAAAACTTGATCTGAATTTCCTGAAGAAACTACAACAGTGCTTGAAATGTCGAAAGAATGTGGCTTATGTCCAAATACTTTTGGCCACATGCGGATCTGCGATCCAATACTTTAGCCCAAATGCGGGATCTCATCCAAACATTTTGGCCACGTGCCAGATTGTGTTGCAATACTTTGGCCGCATGCAGGTGCACATCCTAATACTTTTAGCTGCGTGCAGTACATGTCCTAATACTTTTGGTCGCGTGTGGGTGCGTGTCCTAATACTTTTGTCTACATGAGGGTTTGTGTATGTGTGTTTGAGAGTGTAATGTAATTGGTAGCATGTCTGGTGTGTTTATATGTATAATAATAAAAAACAATAATACAAAAATGCAAATGTTTTTAAAAGTTCATCTTGAACAAAACATATATAAGCTTACCTGGTTTATCTGATCCAGAGGAATATACCGGATTCTCCATTTGAGCCTGGGTTCTCCATTTGAGCCCGGGTACTCTCAAGGTTTCTTCATTATGCATCTTAGATATTTTTGTTCCTTGCCACTGCCTCTCTCTTCCAACCTGTGGTCTAAGCAATAGACAGGTCTAACTGCTTCACAGCAGTGTCTGTTGATAAAAGCGCTTTAAAAAATTGAGCATGAACTTGATATTTGGGTGTCCACATATATTTGGTGTTAAAGCGAGTTAGCATAGAAATACTGATTGTGAAGAGCTTTTCCTTATTTCGAGATCCAGGTAATAAGCTATTAATGTTTTAAAATTAAGATTCATGCAACTGACAACATACAGACCTTTGAAATGTATAAATGGGTTTATTGTAGTAGCATAAAAAAGTGAAAAGCAATTCAAGTGATGTCATTCAATAAAAAAACAACAAAGTAAATGTAAACTCACAAAAACAATCCTCCCACATATTTACTGAAACATGAAATGAGAACAAATGCCTTGATTCCAAGTGCATTTTGAGCCACAAATCCTAGAAGTGAGTGAGAGCCAGGGCGAGAAAATCGGATAAAAACAGGACAGAGACAGTAAGAGCTTAAGAAGGCTAACAGCAGTGATGCTGATGATGAAGCTGCGAGTAAAGCTGACTGTATCCATGCTCCATATGTTCCTCATTTCTGCTCATTAAACCTCCACTGGGTTTTCTGCTGTGTGCCTGCACTATTGTGTGCGTCTTTGGGCGTGCGAGAAAAGGAATAAGAGAGAGAGAGAGAGCTATTTTTTTTGCCGGATCTTTATAACCTGTCATAATATAACCTTTATCATTATATATCAACTCACTGCACACTCACTCGATCGTACTCGACAGTCTGTGAAGTAATAGAGGTAAGGGAATAGGAAGACATGTTAAACTCTCATGAACATCAGCAATAACACACACGCTTCAACAGCTCCCTCTAGAATTCGTTTCTGAGGAGCAGACCTCCTCATTGATGAGACAGACACTAACCATGTACTCCCTCCCATGTCCAACTGTGGTCTGTCCCCCTCATGTGTGATAACGCCATGCTGATGGAAGTACCTTGTGTAAAGAAGCTCTGCTCAAGTGTGACGCTTGTTAACACACAACAGCTTCAGTCTTGATACGCATTGCTGATGTTAAATGTGAAACACGACAGTCACTGGAGCTCCATTTCAAAAGTATGTTTACATTTAGCAGACACGTATCCAGAAGCGACTTGCAACTGATACAGTCCTACAGTGGGGCAAAAAAAGTAATTTAGTCTCAGCCACTGATTGTGCAAGTTCTCCCCTGCTTAGAAAGATGAGAGAGGTCTGTAATTTTCATCATAGGTACACTTCAACTATGAGAGACAAAATGAGAAAATAATATCCCAGGAAATCACATTGTATGATTTTTAAAGAATTTAATTGTAATCATGGTGGAAATAAGTATTTGGTCACCCACAAACAAGCAAGATTTCTGGCTCTCACAGACCTGTAACAACTTCTTTAAGAAGCTCTTCTGTCCTCCACTCGTTACCTGTATTAATGGCACCTGTTTGACCTCGTTATCTGTATAAAAGACACCTGTCCACAGCCTCAAACAGTCAGACTCCAAACTCAACCATGGCCAAGACCAAAGGGATGTCGAAGGACACCAGAAAAAAAATTGTAGACCTGCACCAGACTGGGAAGAGTGAATCTACAATAGGCAAGCAGGTTGGTGTGAATAAATCAACTGTGCGAGCAATTGTAAGACATACAAGACCATTGATAATCTCCCTCAATCTGGGGCTCCACACAATATCTCATCCTGTGGGGTCAAAATGATCATGAGAACGTGAGCAAAAATCCCAGAACTACACGGAGGGAACCTGATGAATGACCTGCAGAAAGAGCTGGACCAATGTATACAAGGCATACCATCAGTAACACACTACGCAAAGAGAGACTCAGATCCTGCAGTGCTAGGCGTGTCCCCCTGCTTAAGCCAGTACATGTCCAGGCCTATCTGAGTTTTGCCAGAGAGCATATGGATGATCCAGAAGAGGATTGGGAAAAAGGATGCCGAGTTCGCATTCCAAGAACACCATAGCTACTGTGAAGCATGTGGAAACATGTTTTGGGGCCTGTTTTTCTGCAGAGAGGACAGGACGACTGATCCATGTTAAGGGGAAGAATGAATGGCGCCATGTATTGTTAAATTTTAAAACCAAAAACCTCCTTCCATCAGTGAGAGCATTGAAGACGGAACGTGGCTGGGTCTTCCAGCATGACAATGATCCCAAACACACCGCTCGGGCAACGAAGGAGTGGCTCCTTAAAAAGCATTTTAAGGTCCTGGAGTGGCCTAGCCAGTCTCCAGACCTCAACCCCATAGGGAATTTGTGTAGGGAGTTGAAAATGCGGGTTGCCCCAAAACATCACTGCTCTAGAGGAGGTCTGCATGGAGGAATGGGCCAAAATACCAGCTACAGTGTGTGCAAACCTGGTGAAGACTTACAGGAAACGTTTGACCTCTGTCATTGCCAACAAAGGTTATGTACAAAGTATTGAGTTGAACCAAGTTTATTGACCAAATACTTATTGTTAGGGCCTACACTTTGGCCGTTAGCGGCCAGTGTTGGTCCTTCTCAGCAGTTTCTGCTGTCCCCACTTTTCTTGGGATTCCCCTGAGCTGACAGTAGAGGCCACTGTTGGTTCAGCTATTGTGTGGAATCCCCATCTACCAGTACGTTGGCATGACTGATTGGCAATGTGATTGCATTGGGAAGCGATTGCACCTGTCAGTAGTGCTATTTAAGAGCACGCTTTGCCTCTGACAGGTGCCGCATCCTCGCCTATTGCTCGCTTATTGTTCGCCTTTCGCTATGGTTGTAAGCTTATGTTCGCTTTCTTGCTGCTCGGATCTCTCCTCCTTTCTCTCCAGGGACGATGGTACGAGTTTCCCCGCAAAGGGGGGGACTTGAGTAAAGCGGAAACGCTTGAGGTAACTGCCAGGGTCTTTATATAGGCAAGGGAAAGCTTTTTCCACGCTCTGGAGTGGTGTTAGGCTGTCCGGAAGCGCCTTTTTCTGTGCAGCTCGGCCGCTCGTCTGCGCTTGTGCGCGTCTCCCCGGCTTTGGTGCCACACTCCAGTGAGCGATCAGCCAGGAGTGTTTGTGGTACGTGCCTGCTGGGGACCTGCATCAACCTCATGCTCCCATGGAATCGGGAGGACCGCGAGTTTCCTCTGCGGATCTCTCAGCGGAGTGATTCGATTCTGAGTCACTCGCTGTAACTCTGAACGTGCTGTGGTGGCACTGTGCACACGCACCCTCAGTGTTCTTCGGCTTTCTCCGGCGCAGCCGAGCTCCAGCGAACAGAGCTCGGGCTTGAAGCACTCGGATCCTTTCCTTAATCTCGTTATTATTCGTGTTAATACGTACGTTTTGGTCGCGCTGCCTATCAGCGTGCATCTTATATTTCCTTTGGCTTCTGTCATAGTTTTTAGATGGTTTAATCCTTATTTTTAGTACGCTATAGGCGTCTCATTCGTCTGCCGTTCAGCTTACCTGCTCTTCCTCCCGGGTCCTAGTGTCCTAGCGCCGTGGCAAACCGTGATTACACTCGTCTCTGACACTAGGGTTCGGGGGTTCTATTCCCAGGTCCTGCATTAACTGCAGGCTTGGTTATTATTTATTACCGCTTATCAATTATCATCATTCTTTTTGGTTCACTAATTCCATCTGGAGCTAACTGCACTTGGGTCATAACTCTCAATAAAATATTATTTGAAAGAAATATTTGTTGATTATTTTCTTCTTTAATGGTTCGCCAGCCCTCAGCATCATGGCGTACCGTAACACTTATTTTCCACCATGATTTACAATTAAATTCTTTAAAAATCCTACAATGTGATTTCCTGGATTTTTTTTTTCTCATTTTGTCTCTCACAGTTGAAGTGTACCTATGATGAAAATTACAGACCTCTCTCATCTTTCTAAAGTAGGAGAACTTGCACAATCAGTGGTCGACTAAATACTTTTTTGCCCCACTGTACAATCCAAGCATATGTAGGTGAAGAGCCTTGTTCAAGGAGTCCACATTTAAATGTGTTTACATGCACTTAATAATCCGATAACTGCAGAAAATCAGATTTTATCAGTAATCCGATCAATGAGTATACATGCACTTGAGTAATCAGTTAACGGGAAACCTCCAGGTATACATGACTCAGTAATCGGACTTCTGCTTTGCAACCAGCCGATAATCTCCCAGAAATATGTGACATAAACTTCAAAATTTAATATTAAATAATCAAATTCTTCATTTTCTCAACTATATACTGCCTTTCAGAGACTCCATGAAGTGTTCGATAGCCATTCAGCTGCCTTTAATTCCGGGGTTGCCAGATCCCACAATAAAAATACCATCAGAGTCAATGGCCAAACAAAGCCAAGTCTTTAGAATAGGCAAACCTGGCAACTGTGTCTGGTTATGAAATTTTTATAACTGGTATAGCATTCATTCATTCATTAACTTTCTTATCGGCTTAATCCTGAACAGGGTTGTGAAAGAGCCGGTGCCTAGCTAGCGGCACAGGGTGCAAGGCAGGAACAACCCCAGACAGGGCACCAATCCATCAAAGAGCGCACGCATGCACACACGCACGCACGCACACACACACACACTTTTAGAGAGAACTATTAACCTAACACACTTCTTTGGACTGAGGGAGGAAACCAGAGTACCTGGAGTAAACCCACATGGACATGAGGAGGAACTGGTATACAGGCTATAAGTAATCCAGTTACTGGGGTAAAATCCTACTCTCTTTATTGGATTTCTTAATCTGATCTAGATCAGAGCATGATGTATACATGACCACTTGAATAATCGGACAACAGCAGAAATCTGACTATGACTGGATTATTAAGTGGTATTACACTAGGTTTTTAATTTTATATCTAACTTAACTTATTTGGGATAACGTTTCAGATTCTAAAAAAAGACCTTAAGTGTTCATAAGTCATTCACTCAGCATTAGCAAATGATTTTGTGATTGTACAAAAAAAGAGCTCCTTTATATAGTTAAGAACTGAATGGACTGGATGGACTTATTTGCATAAACCTCAGCTCTGAATTACACATTTCTTGCTAATAGATTTGAATTTGGCAGATGGAAGCCAGTGCTTCCCAGACTCGTAGGCATAAAATCAGGCCATCAGGACTCTTCCCCATTTTCCCCCTCCCAGTATGGATAATTTAAGTCCTCCAGTATGTTGAAACTCCCTGCAGCATGCATAACCCCTATACCAAGAAAGGAAGGCTTCAGCCCAGTATGTACATTCGTACACTCAGTCTTTTGACCAGCGGGTGGCTGACATTTACTGGGACAATGAGCATGCATGGAGGAACATGCCACGCTTGCCATATCCATCCAAGATCCTTTCTGTTGCCTTGATCAGTCTTTAGGAAGACAAACGCTTGTTTCCGACACCTTTCCTCCCTTAGACATTCACAATTGTGCCTGTGCCACACATAACCATGTATTAGATCACTGCACCACCGGAGTGCTAAATTGGGTTCTTTTGATATTAGAAGTTTTAAACGTCAGACATTTCAGCTGCAATAAGAACAAACTGTGAATTACCACCAAATCAGTGAATATTAATGGTACTTGTGAATCCAGCTGTTTGCACAACAGAGATCTCTGCACAGCAGCAGGCAACTGGAGAAGGAAGCTGGGGGGGGGGGCACTCATCCCTGCTGCATTGTTGTGATAACGACCCTGTATAGAGAGTTCAGCTAAGTGTGAAAAAGCAAAAAGTCCACCACTCCTGGTCTGATAGACAGTGGAACTCCCTAGACTATAGAGTGCTTTCAATCTCTGGGAGTAACGGCCTCAATCTTAACAGGGAAATGCCGATCCAGTGCTGAAGCACTAAACAGAAACTGTGTGTACACATAAAGGGCAATAAAGGAGCACTGTTTAGAAAACAGTCTACTTATTTGGTGGTAGCTCACAAACATACCAGCCATTTTATTAGGTACACCTTGCTAGCACTGGGTTGGACAAATCTTTCCCTACAGAATTGCCTTAGTTCTTCGTGGAAGAGATTCATCAAGAAATTTTAGTCCATATTGATATGACTGCATTTGCTATCACAATTGTTGCAAATTTGTCAGCTGCACATCCAAGAAAGTGAAACGCCCGTTCCACCACATCACAAAGATGTGATGACTTTGGCATTTAAACGTTGCTCAGATGGTATTAAGGGGCCCAAAATGTGCCAAGAAAATATCCCCCACACCATTACACCACCACCACCACAAGCATGGAGTGTTGATAAAAGTAGTGATGGGCCGATCCACATTTTGTTTTTTGGTTCTGATCTGATTCCAGTGCACAATACCGATACAGGAGTTTTTTTTTCAACTTTAATATTATTACCATTATTGTTGTTACCGTGTTTAAGGCTACGACATGCTGTCTTGCTTTTTGTCGTTTCCAGACTAAAATATCTCCATACAAATGTCATTTTAGTTAAACTAACCAACAGCTAATATTATTTGCTCACTCAGTTGCAAACGGAAGTTGCGGCGAGCTCATGGCAAGATGAGGAATGGAATATGGATCAGTAAGTGGATTGGCCTGTCTGTCCTATATCCGATGAGTTAATGACATCAATATCGGATATGAATCCGATATAAGATCAGATTGGACCCAACTCTAGATACAAGGTAGGATGTATTCATGATTTCATGTTATTTTATGCCATATTATGATCCTACCATCCAAGTGTCGCCGCAGAAATCGAGACTCATCAGAGCAGGCAACATTTTTCCAATTTTGGTGAGCCGATAACTGTATTTCCTAGTGAAGGTTTTTGAATTGTATATAGAAAGCCTTTGTTCCAATATGGAAACTGCAGTTACAATATGTAGCTACATCTCGCCACCACAAAAAGTCAGTCCATCTAGTCCCTATACTCTCTAGCAGATACTGTAACCCTCCCCCAGCTCCCACCACTCTAACCTCACTCTACAACCTGTCAATGTTACTGTGTGATGATAATGGTCACCCGCCAAATTAATAGTACCAGCCTGGACCCCATGTTAGTTCTATTCATTAATAGATTGGTAAAGTGGATTGACAAAATGAGCATAGATATAGTTTTCAGTCTACTGAAAAGGTTTGGCACTCTGGTGAAATTATATGTTGACTTTCTACAAAGAACTAAGTGGATCTGCTGTAACCAAACATTACAGAAGACTGTATATCATAAATAAAAAAGAGCAAGCAAGTGAAGGTAAATCATACAAACTGTGCAGTGAACTGTAGTGAAAAAACATATATTATCCAAAAAGCACTAAACTGTACAATTACCTCCATAGAATGCTTATTGCTATTAATTGGTCTGTGATGGTAGCAGATCTATAGAAGGCAAATGAGGCGTTCACAACACGACACCAACAAATGGCTCCAAATGTCCTTGTTTCAGGGTATACCTTTAGTCTAGTCTCTGGAAAAGGTGAGATTGTAGATACACATGCATTACAGCTTGACGTTTTAGGTCGCTGATGTTATCTGTAGATGACTTTGACACAGTATGTCTCCTCATTCTTATCATCCAGGTCATTAATGAAAATGAGGATCTGCTCTGTTCCAGGGCTCTGGCTAGGAGCAAAACGCAGCCCGATGTTGTAACTTGAACCTCCATCAACCTACATGTACAAAAACACACAAAGGAACAAAACCTTCATGATCAGATATGGCTTTGCAAACTGCTAAATATATTAATTTGCTTCATACCCGCCATAAAAGTATATATAAAGTAAGTCCCACTTTAATATTGTTAATTACCACATCGATGTTTGCCACATCACCCACAGGATGTAATGTGGATAAAGCCTGGGCTCCTTGTGCTTCATATGAATCTGAATCACAAGTTTAAAAACTAATTAAAGCGGCACATACTTTAGACACCTTGTATACCACAGGGCGCGAGCACACACACACGCATGGTACCTCCCTCCCTCATACCGGGACATTTTAGTGACAGCAGTTGACATACTTCATGTTTTTGGAATGTCAGAGACATGGGTAGAACATGCAAACTCCACACAGGAGGTGTCTGGGCTGGGAATTGAACCAGAGTTCTCTGGAGCTCAGCGCCACTGTGCCACCCTACCACAAAATATTATTTAGTTTATTTAACTAACTAATTTAATCTCTGAAGCTCTCTGGAGATTTAGGTATAAAAATCAAATTAACCAGTATCAACCAGTGATTTAGGTAAGCCAAACCATCATCTCCTTTGCCATTTAGACATTAACAGAAGTCTAACTAGTGCCTCCTTAGCCATCTAGTCATTTGAGTAAACCAAACCAGTGTCTCTCCACTGGTCTAAAGCTCATTTTAATCAACATCTAGAGATTTTTATATGCCACAAAACCGTCTTTGTAGCCATTTAGAGACTTGTGTAAACCAAAGCAGCACTTCTCTAGATGATTAAACATTTCTGTAAACTACACCAGCATCACTTTACCTCTCTTCCTCACTCAGTACTCTCTAGTGTCTGGCTTAAATATATAGCCCATGCAATGTGGATTTATACAATAGTCCCTACAATACACACAAATATAGATTACTTTGTTTTCTAGCTCAGAATGTTTTAGGATGGTACGCTATCGTTTTTCAAAAAGTGGAAAACAACATGCATTTATTAAATATACTGATGCCATACAATCTCAAAGAGAAACTGAAGCTGTGTTAAAATAGTAAAATAAAGAAAAGCAATTTTTTTATTACTGAGTTTTTTGTTGAGTTTTGTGAACTTTTGTTTAATGCCTAGGGCAGGTTTCCTTAATCAAAGAGGAGGAACATAAGACTGCAAATGTTCAATCAGTGCAAATAGCTTGTGATGAAATGAACATTTCCCCCCCATTTTAAATTTCTTTTGGAAAGACTTTGGAGAGAAATAAATTAGTTTCTAACATTTCTGACCATGTTGACTAGGTTATAAAACATCTGGGTGAGTCTGAGTACAGCTCTGTGCTGTAAAAAAAAAAAAAACATGATATCATAATTACAGTCCAACATATTTCAGTAAGATAACTATAATTAATGACTTTTTTGTCTAAAAAAAAAAAAAAAACAGAACAGAATGTCATTTTCTGACCATGTTGACAAGGTTAGAAAATATTTGGGTGAGTCATGTGCTGTAAAAATAAAAAAATAGAAAAAGAGAAACCCACAGAATAATCTCTAAAGTTTCCCAAGATTATAGGTTGGCTGAAAACTGATAGGAGTTCAGCAATAAAGTGCATCTTTCCTTTCACTGATGTATTTTCACTGCCCCTTCTATCACATATAAAAGCATGCTTCTATTTTATACTGTTGTGACGGGTCCTATATCTCTTCCCATTACCTCTGTGTGTGATTTTCTTTTTTTCATTTTACTCATGATGCTGCTTGGGGACTTTGGGTTTTACTGGGATGAGGTTCATTCACTTCATATGACATTCCCAAATCAGAAAAACAATTGGGACAGTATGGAAAATGCAAAATAAAAAAACAGTGCATCTTACATAGGCTTTGACTTTTATTTAATTGTAGACAGTATTAACCCAAGATATTCCATGTTTTGTATGGTCAGCTTCATTTCACTTGTTAATACCCATCCATTCCGGCATTCCTGGCTTGCAACACATTCAAAAAAAAGTTGGGACAGTAAAGCATTTATGGCTTTGTAATGTTGCCATTCCTTCACATAACACTGTGGAATAACGCACTCACTCTGGGACACTTTAGAGATGCCAATTGACCTAACAAATATCTTTGGAGTGTAGAAGATACAGCTCCCTGGACATTTTTTTCTTACTAACTTTCTTTTAAACACTCCATAGTTTAAACAAAAATTCAATTTCACACCAATTTAAAAGGCTAATCAAACCCTAACCAAGCAATACCCAAACAACAGCAGTGGAAGGGAAAAAGAAAAAAAAACACAAACAAAAAAGGGATCTGTAACATGAAGATGAGTTATTGCAGTCATTGTGGTGGCAGGCTAGCATGTTGGACCACTATGCCACCTGAGCACCACCTAAAATTTTAAAATCACCTTAAAAGCATGTTAATCAGTATAGGAAACACATTTTTGATCTATAATCCATAGCTAATAAATGCATATATGAGTACTGAACACAGCAGCTTTTCTATCCTTACATTTATAAACTGATTAGTAATAAAGTGACTGAACCACTGTCACTGTGTTAATCATGTGGTTATTATAGAGGAACAAGTATCACCTACAGTACAATATGAACAATGGCTGTATTCACCAATTATATTGTCATGGTTATGAATGACAAATTAATGATTAAAATGATTCATTTTGGCAATCACTAAAACACTTTTTGTGTTTTTTTTTTTAATAAAATTTTTTTTTTATTTATCAGTATTAAAATGGAGATTAACATTTCATTAAAAGCACTAATTTTGACATCAACCAAGCATTACTATAACTAATGTATAAATACATTTAGAATATTTGTGAGATTGTCCTCCAATATGTCATATCCAAGGTTGTGTCATTTTTTTACTTTATTATTATTATTAATTATTATTATTTATTATTATTTATTACTATTATTTAATTAACATTTATTTTTTATGTAACAGTTGGTGCTTGAAAAGTTTTGGGTGGAACTTATTAGAATTTTTCTTATATATCGTCCATAAATATGACTAACACATCATCAAAGTCCCCTAAAAGTAGATAAAAGAACCCGTTAAACATTAGACAAAAAATTATTATTTTGGCTCATTTAATTTATTGAAGAAATGAATCCAAATATTAATATTAGTGAGTGGCAAAAGGATGTGAAACCTTTTTCTTTCTTTTCGTATCTGGTGTGACTCCCTGGTGCAGCAAATAACCTGCACCTAAGTTCCTGTAAACTGTTGACAGTCCCCTGCACAACGCAAATTAGAGGAAATTTTAGCCCATTCCCTCTGTACAGACAGCTTTCACTCTGGGATGTTGGTGGGTTCCTCACATTAACTGCTCTCTTCACTTCCTTCCACAACATTTTTCGATTGCTTTTAGGTCAGGACTTTGATTGGCCATTTCTAAACCATTACCTGTTATTCTTCTTTAAATTAAAACCATTTTTCTTTGGTAGAACGACTTGGGTGCTTTTTGGGGTCGTTTGTCTTTTCTGCATGAACCCCACACGTTTCTCTTGAGATCAGTCCATGACAGATGTCCCCGACATTTTTCTCTAGAATTCTCTGATATAACTCAGAAGTTCATTGTTTTCCATCTGATGGCAAGCCGTCCTGGCCCTCTGCAGCAAAACAGGCCCAAAACCATTATACTACCACACCATGTTCACAGATCGGATTAAAGGTTTCTTATGCTGGATGCAAGTGTTTGTCCTTTCTCTAAAAATATTGCTTTTTGTTTTAAGACCAAAAGTTCTATTTTTGGTCTTATGGGCATTTACAAAACATTCTTCCAGTGGGCCTCCGGCCTTGTCCCCACGTGATCCTTTTTAGCAAACTTCAGACGAGCATCAAGTTTCTTTTTTTGGTAGCTTGGCTTTCTCCTTTGCAACCTGCTGCCATGCACCACATGTTGTTTCATGTTTGTTCTTCTGATGGTGGACTCATGAACATTAACATTAGAAAACGTGAGAGAGGCCTTCAGTTGCTTATAAGTTACCCTGGGGTAACACGCCTTGCTCTTGGTGTAATCTTTGTTGGTCGACCACTCCTGGGGAGGGTAACAATGGTCTTGAATTTCCTCCATTTGTACACAATATGTCTGACTGTGGATCGGTGGAGTCCAAACTCTTTAGAGATAGTTTTGTAACCTTTTCCAGCCTGATGAGCATCAACAACTCTTTTTCTGAGGTCCTCAGAAATGTCCTTTGTTCATGCCATGATACACTTCCACAAACGTGTGTTGTGATGAGCAGACTTTGATAGATCCCTGTTCTTTAAATAAAACAGGGTGCCCACTCACACCTGATTGTCATCCCACTGATTGAAAACACCTGACTAATTTCACCTTCAAATTAACTGCTAATCCAAGAGGTTCACATACTTTTGCCACTCATTAGTATGTAATATTGGACTATTTTCCTCAATAAATAAATGACCAAGTATACTATTTTTGTCTCATTTGTTTAACTGGGATCTACTTTCAGGACTTGTGTTAAAATCTAATGTTTTAGGTCATATTTATGTAGAAATACATAAATATGGGTTCACAAACTTTCGAGCACCACTGTAGGTCTCTGTCTAGTTTTTTTTCTATTTCTACAGTAGTATTACAGTATTATGTTATTGTTATTATTTTACATCTTAATTTCTTTATTTACATCTTAATGACTGTGGCTAATGAATGTGAAAAAGTTTGAGAGGTTCTCTGTTTACGCTTTCTGATACTGAATAGGACTCACTGACCTGAAAATGTTCCTCTTTAAACTGCAATAGGTCAGGATGGTCCGAGTAGAGTCTAAATCCTCTACTGGAAGGGTAAGGATTGGTGAAGCTGATCTTCTTACTGCTGCCTCTCCCTCCTCCTACAGGCACCCGGATCTCAAACGCCTGCGGATGCAGTGCAAACACACAAAAAAAGTTCACAAAATGCAAGTTAACACACATTAGCTTTGAAAATGATTTGATTTGGGACAGCAAAATTGCAGCGGCATTGCTGAAAGCGTTTCCTAATATGACATGCTGAGCCCAACAGCAGCATGAACTGAAGAAATGTTTATATAACTCCACAATGGGAGAAAGAGAAATGGGGTAGCATAATGAGAGGTGAAGAGGGAGAATGAGGCACAGGAAACAACGAGAGAATTGAGTGTTAGAAGCAGATTTAAGGAGAAATAGCAATGAAAAACGGGGAATCAAGAGACAAACCGTTAAAAGTAAGAAAAATATGGCAAGAAGCCTTAAGTGAAAGACGGAGAGAAGTTTCAAAAGAGAGAGGACCAAAATGATCAGAGTAGAGTTTAACATCTAAAAATACCCCAAGCGCCATTTTGCTTGGCTTGATCTTAAAGCACGTTTCCACTCAGTCATTCTCAGTGCTGCTCTGCTACACAGCCCGACAAGCAAGCCACATAAAAACAGCTTTTATGTTCCACATTACTTATAGTGTATCACCATTTACATTTAATGCAAATGCTGCCATTAATTCTGGTAAAAGGAAGCGTATTATCTGTCACTGTAGCAGAGTGTCCACAGCTAAGCTGAAAGCCTATGGAATCAACGAGGTAAAGCTATAGTCCATATGCTAATTCTAAATGGAGCACAGGGAATACCATTGTATTGAGTTTAACATTCAGTATGATTGAGTATGATATTTTAAAAGAACAGGCAGTTTATATTCTGAATCTGTTAAGCTTTTGCCTTTAGGGTTCTGACTGAATTTACTGTTACATAGTTAATGGATTTAAGTCAGGCAGAATTATGTGATGTCAAGCATTTCTCAGACCAATCAGAATTAGAGCAGATTTGTCGTAAGATACCTCTTGTGTATCTTACGACAAATCTGCTCTAAATCCCTGTAAAGCTCACGTATGTCTCTTTACAGAGAGTTAGCTACCATATCAGTTTATCTGAATTGTATATACTTTTTATTGGATATCCAAGCAATTGTGGGTTAACCAACAATGGGGGACCCAACAATGGCAGCTTGGCAGAGATGGGATTTGATCCCTGAACCTTCTTGTCCATAGTCGAGGATCTTAACTGCTAGGCTAGCACAGTCTTAAAGTATTAAATTCCCTTCATTCTAAATTTTCTCATGCCATTGCTTAGCGCTGAATAATAGTCAAATACTAATATGCTTTTTTAAAATACTTTTTTAATACTTTTTTTTTTTGTTTTTAATCAAGAACTTTCTAAAGAAAAAGTACAGTCGATTCTCTACACAATTTGGTTCGGTTCTCAGAGCCACGCGACTCGTAACGTGATTCACGATTCAATACACAGTGATTCAGTGGTTCAGATTCATAATACCCATTGCTCAGTGAAGAGCTATTGAAGATCTCTGCTATTTCCATCATGTTTTGCTTTATTTTTACATCTACAGTACAGTATTCTTAGTGCAAATAAGTCTCTATGCATCCTAAAAAGGGTTGAATTGACTGAAAGGGAACAGGAACTCCAGAATACAGCGGAACACAGGCAGCAGTTAGCATTAGCAGCTGCTAGTGCCGTGAGTTCATCAAGTGTTTTTGCTTTCACTTCCAATCCATTACTCAACTAAATTAAATGAGATTGTTCAACACTTTATCATAAAATAAGCTTTTGTGTTAATGATTTTGGCCAACTGTAAGTTAATGTAAGTGTTTTAAACATCAACTTATTTATCATAAGCTCTGCTATATAAAGTATAGACTGCTCTACCAAACACCCATTAAACCCCCCCGTTCATGTTAAATTTACCTTATGATGGATTTATCGGAACATATCACCTTGTAAATAAGGGAGCCCCTGTACAATACAGCTCCATTAATTCATATAATGCCTGTTTTTTGGGGGTTTGTAATGGATTAATTCAATTCGCATTATTCCTCATGGGAAAAATTTGCTCGGTACTGGTATTTTCTGGTTCTCAAGAAGCATTTTGGAACGATTTAAGGACGAAAACCGATGTACCACTGTATACCGATTTTAAGGAATTTTTCCTGTGGTAACAGTTAAGGAGAAATTCCAGATTTGCACTATCCAGTTTTCCATAGATTGGTTTCACAACTGAACCTGGGCTTTGGAAAACTGCTTAGACACATTTTTAATATTGTAAATACATTTATTTTAATTAATAATCAACACCTCTATTAGACAGTAGTGTTGGTGTAGAATTAGATATTTTAAAACCTGTGCAGAAATTGCAGAAATTACAGGCTGCTTATTGCTTTCTCTTAAAGGACAACCCCATGGATACACAAATTACAAACACCACACTGATGGCACACAATATCAACAGGGCAGGTTAATAAAAATGTAATCAGTTTGTAAGGAGCATCTGGGAGGTGGTGGTATATCAGAGTGAGTTTTCATCCGCTTGTTTCTGAAATATAACCTGATAAGATTATACCCACATGCATTTATACTTAGTGGCCAAACATACCTCCAGTCAGCCAGACTGAAATCTGAATGCTAATAAATATTTGCTTTTGAGCATGGGATGTCATGTTTCGCATGTGCTATTTGGTAAAGTATTGGGAAGGGTTTTGGTTGTCATGTTTGGCGTCTTGGAGTGACTGATATGTTTTCACTGTTTTCTGGCTGCAATGCGTCTAAAACCTCCTGAAGTGGTTTGAGCACTCAGATATAAATAATTATGAATGCGTCTTGGGTGAATTTACACATGCTTATCCATATCTGCATAAACTCAAAATATACACGAAGCAACCCTGCATAAAGTGGATCTAAGAATTGCAGGGTTTTTTGTGTTCTGTTTCCTCATTGTTTATTTTAAAGAGATATACACTACTCATCATGCTACATTCCGTGGGTAAAGAGACTGTATACGTTTAAGGCAAATACACAGCCTGTTTGCATGGTTTTATTGCAAGAAGTAGTCCTGGTAGTGATTAAAGTTAGTCTAGATGCTGGTTGTAAGTTAAGAGCATGCAAAACAAATGAATGCAAATGTGTCATTTACACTCCACATAAGTAACAAGACCAAAAACCTCATTAATCAAAAGATTAAAACTGCAACTGTTGTACAAAGGTTCAGTTAAGGTTCACACTAGCTACATGACCCTTATAAGCTTGTCAAAACACATGGAAACCAAGATGCTAAACTCTTACCCGTGATATAACAGGCTGTCTGCAAGTGATGCACAGGAGCCAGGATGCCACTAGATGCTTCGTGTCCACATCCACCACGTTAACAAAGCAGAAGCTGCTCCCAGATCGCAGAGCCTTCACTCCCGCTCCAGTTTAATGTCCTGCAACCTCTCCTCAGCGGCAGAGCAAACATTTCCATTGGGTCCTTACCTGATACAATATACACAGCAAATACATACTGTAGGATCTTAATTCATTCATTTATTAATTCATTTCCTTCATAACCACTTAATCAAACAGCTCTAGGGAGTAATTTGTGAGGAACCACCCTTCAGAACTTTTGACATTCGTTCCAGGGTTGTCCTCGGGTCGCACATAAGGCTCAGTCAAGTCTAACTTTACTTTCGGCTCCATTGTGTCTGTGGGTTTTTTTTTTGTTTTTTTTTAGCACAAATATCTGTTGTTTGTACAGCTACCGGTGTACAAGTATATTTAAACATAGTGGTTGCTTTCAACAACAACACTTGTGTCTGGACAAGTCGTTAAATACTTGTGCGACTACTTCTGGACCAATGACCATACTTTATGTCTAGAATCCCTGCATGTCACTCAGGACTCCTATGTGCTGAGAAAATACCTTAACTTGAAGTAGGAGCTAAAAAAAAGTCCCTATAGAAGACAATCTAAGAACTACAATCGTTTACAATTCCTGTGATGCAAAACATGCAAGAAAAGAGCCACAGCTATAAAAGAACTATAAAAAAAAGTTCTCAATTTACCTCAATTCACCTAAATTTAAGGTTGTGGGGGCTTGGACTCCAGGCATGAACCAATCATGGACAGGGTACCAGTCACCCTGGTATGCCAACTGAAAAGATCCATGTTTTGGAAAGTGGGGGAAACAGGAGTACTTGGAGGAAACCCACACCAACATGGGGGAATATGCAAACTCCACATAGGCAGGGGCCAGGCCGGGAATCAAACTCCAGGCTCTAATGCTTTGAGGTGACAGTGCTAATTACTGTGCCACCGTGGTGCCCAGTGTAAATGTTATAAGCTCTTAATCTGCTCTGATTTAAATGTCACTACTAATAAAATAATCAACCCCTTATGATGGCACTGATGAGTTCCAGGAACAGGGAGATGTTTAAGGCATGCAACACAAAGAAAACAGACAAACTATTCTACCTCTCTCATGATTAAAAGTACAGAAAATTAACAAATATAAAATATTCATTTCTGACATGAACAAAAAGGGGATTTAGGCAGTTTGTCAATATTGTTGCATCAAGTCCAGATGTGAGCAGTTGATTGTTGACACAAAATACACCCCCATTCATTACTGTCCACTTACCATACATTTTATGTTTACATTGTACATACAAAGCCTTAGGGAGCTGTGAACCGGTGGCTATTAAGTGGGATATGTACATGCCTATTGTTTTATTAACCACAGATGCATAATGCTGTAGACCATAAAAAGATAGATGTAAAATAAAACATGATTTATGGTTTTAATGAGTTATTCTGTCATGCAAAGAATTGGTGATTAGACCCTAAAGTGAGAATCCAGTGATTGATTGTGTTACAGAATTTCTGTTTAGTTGTTGCATTGAGTATATTAATCTCAGGTAGTTTTGTACAAAGGGTGTAGCCAAGGTCTTGTTACAGTGCTGTACTCATCACAAATAACCCTAGTTCCAAATATAAATCCCACAGAACAACTACAATGAGGGTTGTGCGTCGATTGATGCACAGTCTTTGTTTCCTGAAATCTCTCATTATCTTATTCTCACCTCGCTAAGATGAACGCAAGTCATTCTCATCATGTCAGCATATTCTCTTTCCTTCTATCCCACTGGTGAAATTCTGCTCAACGTGCATTCAAATTGTGACTTTTTCTGTTATCTCTAAATGAACAAATGACGGAGTAAACGTCAAGAATCTTTTGACCCTTGTACATGTACCTGTAGCTCCAGTGGGTGAGAAGTGTAGCATTTGACCCTGCGGATGGTTTGCGTTCCACGCAGTACCAGTGAGTGCCAGCTGAGCGTACCACACACACAGCTAATGTCCAGCCTTTCTAGGTAATGCACATACACCTGCCACATCTGCACAGGGGAGGCCAGCCATGGGTCACTGCCATGCACACACAGATACACAATGTTTATTTATCATTCAAACACAATGAAAGTATAGCTGGTTTGTATGGAAAAAAAACTAGGGTTATGTAGAAATAATGCATACAATGGGCTATATTGTATATCTGAGTGCATTCATATTTGACAAGAACAAATACATATGACTGAAAGTACAAGGCTGAACAATATAACACATGCAAAACCACATATTCTGCACATACAGTACTCACATCTCAAAGGCCATATACCACTAATAAATAAAAAAACAACATCAACAGTTCTAAAAAGAAACACATCCATGTCAGGATGCATGTTCAGTCTAATCAAACACTTATAAATTCTTATTTTCCAAGAACTGTTATCTTACATATGTCCCTAACAAAGACAAGTACTGCTGATGTCTATGAACCTTTTAGCAAATTATAAATGAGGGACAGGAAAGAAGTGTGAAAACCAACCACTCATTAATAGCTATTCTTCTGGAAATGTTTTAAAT
This sequence comes from Ancistrus triradiatus, assembly GCA_025084515.1. NCBI lineage: Eukaryota > Metazoa > Chordata > Actinopteri > Siluriformes > Loricariidae > Ancistrus > Ancistrus triradiatus. The sequence goes on along the minus strand of JAJAGP010001286.1, from coordinate 133,892 downwards.
CAATCAAAAGCAGCTAATTTACCATCACTGATTTGCAACACTATGCTCATTTGACCTTTTTCCTGTATGAAGATCAGAGCAGAAGGTCCTTAGGTTCAACACATTAACCGTCTAGGATACATTTGCCAGTGCAACACCATAAGCAAGAGCTTCAAATGTGCCAAGTCCATCTATTTTGTCAATTTTTACACAAAACATATCTATTTAAGCAAACGAAAAAGTGTTTATTACGTGATGATCAGGGAATTCAGCTTTCCTTTACCTCTATTCTGTAGCACAACCTACCTGAGTGAAAATCAATCATTTTTGGCTTTGTGTTACCGTTATTGTACAAATATAGCTTTGTTACTGGCTTTTTATATAGTATCAATTCAGGAAATAAATGTCATATGATTATTATTAGTACATATTACCAATATTGCTATTATTACATCTTATTATCATAGTTATTACTATGTTATTACACACTTATTAGCACAGTGTTAATGATATTTAGTAAATTGAAATAAAACGGTGACGTGTAACTTTAATATATATAAACCCTTATATATACCCTTGTAAAACATTGCAAAGAAGTTATAGGGACTTGTACAACCAAAGAAATATCTCACACTTTTATGTTACCATTATTGTACAAATATTGCTTTGTTACTGACGTTTCATTTAGTAAAAAATTAGGAAATAAATATGCCATAGGATTATTATTTGTACTAATATTACTACCATTACTAAATCTTATCATTACAGTACTGCCATATTACCACTACTACTACAGCTTATTATCATAGTTATTCCTATGTTATTACAGACTTACTACCACATGGTCTCAATTATAATTTTTTCAATTACGAATTGTAAAAATGAAAAATTAAATATGATTACTTTGTGTAGCTTTAGGTAAGGGTTATTCATTTGGGTGTATACTCTCTTAAAACATGTCAAACAAAGGATTATGGCACTTATACAACCAAAACAATACTTGTTTCTCATTGACTGACAAGTGTCCTTTAATCTGTCATAGTAGGATACCTCTAAAGTACAACTGTTAAAAATGTAGTCATGGTTCAAAATTAATTCATCTATATCAGTGCTCCTAGAGTTACACTTTACTGTAGTTTTTGCTATTGCAGAGCTAAATATAAAATACAAAATAAAATAAATATATATTAAATTTGGCATTAAAGATGTGATGCATGATATTGTCAGACCAAAGTAATAACTGTGGAAGACTAAACAAGCTATGTTTAAAATATAAAACCTTTCTAAATGCTGTCAAAAAAGGCAGTGAAGGATTGTTTGTAAAGACTATCTTCTCTCCCTCAAACATGACCAATTGTGTCTGTGGAATTCCAGCCAGGATGGAGGCACATCAAGAAGTAGTTCAGCTGTAATAAGGATTTGTAGCACAACAGTGCTGAATTCTTCCTACTTCACCAACACAGCAAAGGTTAATAGATGCATTATGAAATCACAAAGCTGAATCCATTTCTATGACTGAGAAAGGCCTGACGATTGATGAATACATTAATATGGCAGCGTGATGCAATCAGACAGTAAATGAGAAATCTTGATTAAGCAAATGACATTAATCACACAAGCAGAGATTAATCAAGGAAGGAAAAGCTGCAAGCAGAGACAAGCTTGTGGCGGAGGGAAATGGTACGTACGTGAAGATTGTGATGAAGAACTTTTTAATCTGAGGACTGGGTGACCCTGGGACTTTCAGATAAATGTCTTGAGGTTCTCCTGGAACCTGCAGGTCAAAATGGAAATATCAGCTCACCTTAAACAGTTCCATGTAACTAAGGACAATAAAGAATGGCTTATATACAGATTTAAATCTTGATTTGGCTCGATTTAAGACAACTGTTTAATAAAACACCAACTCCCAGTCCCAGCACATATTAGTATCAGTTCGACAGTCTTCATGTGATTGGCTCACCATTGCCGGGGCATGGCAGATCACACTGGGGTCACTGCAGCGCACCTGGAGGCTGGCACAACCATCTGTGAGCGAGTGCAAGAAAAGACAGAGGACAAATGAGGTCTTTAGATCAGTAATGGTGTACAGGATAAGCTTAAATGCGTAAGCGTGTCAGAGAGAGACAGAAACAGAACAACACAAAGTGTGTGTGTGAGGAGAACCAGTTGGGAAGCTGTTAATGAGCAACACCTGGTGTGCTGTGTGCAGCAGGAGGCAGACGGATGGCTTTCTTAAGGAAGGACAGTTCCGGCTGGTAGAAGCGTAAGGTCTGGTGCACCACATGCGGAACTGGCTCCACTCTCACCTGGCAGATGGCCAAAGGCTGACCGTCCTCTGCTCGGAAAAACACCTGTGGAACGTGTACAAGCAGTACAGGTCATAAACTCACCTCAGACGGGACTAGTGTATAAACAGAGCCATCATCCATCACTCGACTGCCTCAGAATCTCAAAATTGGTATTAGCTTACTTCTGCTCACTAATTAACAGATGCCTCATTGACTTAGACCAGCTCTGATTTTCTAACCATGCAGTTATAACATCTTAAATCCCTAAATGAGAACGTATCTCTTCTGTTCATTAAGTAATTTTAAATGCATATTTAAAAGCCTAAAATGTCTTTTGATTAAAAGTGTCATATATCAGTAATCATAAATCAGAATCACTTTATTTTATTATTACAAGTATGTTACATATAGGAATAATTTATTTTGGTGAATGCATATGTAAGGCATGTAACATTAACAAACCAGACAAATACACAGCCTATACACAAATATTTAAGGTAAATAAGGCATATGTGTGAAAATGAAAAATATAATAACGGATAAACTAATGAAATAACATAAACAATAATAATATGTAAATAGGGATTCCTAAAAAACTGAATATTTTCATGGTGTAATGTTGCAGAGTTGGTACTGTACGGGCTGCAGCGATGAAGGCTTGGAAGGTCTTTTTATTTTATAATGTGGCATGGTTAATGAGCATGACAGGTTTGGGGGTTGGGCTGGTGAATGGGGAACTGCTTTATTATTAAGAGGAGTTGTTCTAAATTTCATACAAGTGTTATGTGTTAAATGTTAAAATTATTTTAACTATTATTGTTATCTGCACAGACATTTCAGATTTGTTTGAAGAGGTTAAAGTGTTAACAATCTAACTACCTACACAGGGTTCTGAAGTGCAAGGTTTTCTTTTCAAAGAATGAAAATTGCATTTTGATTTAAACACTCCTGAAGGAATTTGTTCTGAGCAGACCAGAAAATTTACTGAATACTTATTGGGTCTGTCTCAATACCTGGTGAGTGTCCTTGTTGCCTAACTCACATGGAATCTTCAGACAGGTTAATGAGACTACTTCGGTCTACTTGGCTGTCACTGTGACCAATTTTTTCCACCCCCTGCATATGGGTAGTGTTTCCTTCAGCTGTCAAGGTTACTAGAATGTTAGTGACGTTTTACAGCTCTGGATTCCAGTCTTGCCATTTTTATCAGAATGTTTAACTTTCTTCAAGTAACTTTATTTCTTTTGAAGGAATACTGTAACTTGCAAATTTTGACAAGCTATCACCTGATGATGAATTTTAAGACTTATACATATTCATACAATTAAATGTTATACATATGTATTTAGAGCTATTATATATATATATATATATATATATATATATATATACACATACATATACATATATACATATATACTGGTCCTTCTCAAAAAATTAGCATATTGTGATAAAGTTAATTCTTTTCCGTAATGTAATGATAAAAATTTTACTTTCATATATTTTAGATTCATTGCACACCAACTGAAATATTTCAAGTCTTTTATTGTTTTAATACTGATGATTTTGGCATACAGCTCATGAAAACCCAAAATTCTCACAAAATTAGCATATCATGAATAGGTTCTTTAAATGAGCTATTAACCTAATCATCTGAATCAACGAATTAACTCTAAACACCTGCAAAAGATTCCTGAGGGAGGCTTTTGAAAACTCCAGCCTGGTTCATTACTCAAAAACCGCAATCCATGGGTAAGACTGCCCGACCTGACTGCTGTCCAGAAGGCCATCATTGACACCCTCAAAGCAAGAGGGTAAGACACAGAAAGAAATTTCTGAACGAATAGGCTGTTCCCAGAGTGCGCTGTATCAAGGCACCTCAGTGGGAAGTCTGTGGGAAGGAAAAATGTGTGGCAGAAAACGCTGCACAACGAGAAGAGGTGACCGGACCCTGAGGAGGATTGGGGTGGAGAAGGGGCCGATTCCAGAGCCACCGTGCACAGGCGTGTGCAGGAAATGGGCTACCAGATGCCGCATTCCCCAGGTCCAAGCCACTTTTGAACCAGAAACGGCGGCAGAAGCGCCTCTATACCTGGGCTACAGAGAAAGCAGCAAGGGACTGTTGCTCAGTGGTCCAAAGTACTTTTTCAGATGAAAGCAAATTTTGCATGTCATTCTCGGAAATCAAGGTGCCAGAGTCTGGAGGAAGAACTGGGGAGAAGGAAATGCCAAAATGTCTGAAGGTCCAGTGTCAAGTACCCACAGTCAGTGATGGTCTGGGGTGCCATGTCAGCTGCTGGTGTTGGTCCACTGTGTTTTATCAAGGGCAGGGTCAATGCATCTAGCTATCAGGAGATTTTGGAGCACTTTCATGCTTCCATCTGCTGAAGAGCTTTATGGAGATGAAAAGTTCATTTTTCAGCATGACCTGGCCCTGCTCACAGTGCCAAAACCACTGGTAAATGGTTTACTCTGACCATGGTATTTACTGTGCTCAATTGGCCTGCCAACTCTCCTGACCTGAACCCGATAGAGAATCTTTGGGATATTGTGAAGAGAAAGTTGAGAGAGCAAGACCCAACACTCTGGATGAGCTTAAGGCCGCTATCGAAGCATCCTGGGCCTCCATAACACCTCAGCAGTGCCACCGGCTGATTGCCTCCATGCCACGCGCCGCATGAAGCAGCAGTCATTTCTGCAAAAGGATTCCTGACCAAGTATTGAGTGCATAAATGAACATAATAATCTGAAGGTTGACTTTTTTTGTATTAAAAACACTTTGTCTTTTATGGTCGGATGAAATATATGCTAATTTTGGGTTTTTCATGAGCTGTATGCCAAAAAATCATCAGTGTTTTAAAACAATAAAAGACTTAAATATTTCAGTTGGTGTGCAATGAATCTAAAATATATGAAAGTTTAATTTTTTATCATTACATTACGGAAAAGAATTAACTTTATCACAATATGCTAATTTTTTTAGATGGGACCAGTATATATATAAAAAAAAAATATATATACACACACACACACACCACACACACACACACACACAACACCACACACACACACAACACACACACACACATCACATATATATATATATATATATATATGATATAAAATAATAAGCTCTACTCATAGCTTCTTATAATACATATACGTATGAGAGAGAGAGAGAGAGAGAGATCGATCAGCTTTTTTACAAATGAACTATTATACAAAATGAACTGTTATATATTTTGATAATTGCATGTTTGTATTTTTTTTTTAATAGTAAGTACAACTCAGAAGCTGTTTCCTCAGTGTTCCGTTGTTGCACATTAAAGTTACTTTTGACATGCGCAATACATGCCCTCCTGACAAAATCAAATTTTTCTAGTCCAATGGATAATTTCTGTTCATGAATAATCTTTCAGAACACAATAACCAGAGGAAATTAAACAAAAAAGTTAAAAATACGTTTGTGCTCAGTGATTTATTGCATGATATGAATTGTTACTTTATAAATTTTACACGAAATGTCTTTTACAACAGAATGAACTACTGATCTAATACATATAATCGCAAATATTGAAAGAGTTTCATCGTCACACAAATATTTTCTGCAACGTGGCGAACATTTTTAAACATATACTTTACACATTTGTAAGCTTTGAACATGTATTTTAGTAATGTTATATAACACAATGTACTACTTTTGTCATTCCTCAAGTTCCACTGCTTTAGAAAAATGTTGCAAAATTTGCAAGTGGGTATGTCAAATTTTTGCTTCATACTTTATACAAACCACTCACTTTTTATTTTCAACCCTTGTCCATTAACAGATCCAAAACAATACGTTAGTATTTATGCAGTGAAATCTGTAACTGGATCCAGAATGCCTTGTCTGTCATGGGATATACATGTCAGAGTTAAGTGTCTTGTCATCTTCACAGCAGCATCGACACTTCTGCAGATTTCTCGAGGTGGTGTCAGCTTGTGTGCAGCAACACTTGACCACGGGTGACCTTATAGTGAAATGGGAGTATGGAGATGAAGTGTAAGTGTGTCTGCATGTGTCAGCAGTAAAGTAAAGGGTAAGTCTCATCGGGCTTCATATGGCAGGTCAAGCCTGAAGGCAAAACCACACAATTCCCTCAAAAACACACCGCAGTAAGTCAGAGATGCTCACTTGACTGTGAATGCATTTCTTTTTTTCATACACGCATCCAGCAGGCTTACAGAGTGGCCTTAAAGTGCTCAATGCAATCTGCACAAAAAGCACTAATGTAACAAAGCACAAAACCAGTCAGTCTGCATTACCAGTGTGGAGCATAAATTAGAAATAGCCTTGAAGAAGTATGCCAGGTGAAATACATGGCACAGAGAATCAAATACAAATATAGCCAAGAGAATGCGTTCAGTGTGCTCAGCAATGTTTCATTCCTCTCACATGCTCTGAAGTGCTCAGGAGAAAAGCTGCACAACCACTTTGAAAACACACTAAATATCCAAGATAAGGAGTTCTGGTGATCTGGGATCACATGCATATAGATATGCAGGGATTTATGGCAAAACGCAAATATAAAAGCTATACAAATACCCCAAGTTGTGAGACTAATGCTCTCTCAATCCATCATAGTGTTCGCTTCAGAGTAGCAGTACACCAGTATACCCTGGAGCAGCATACTACATATTACATGTCATTTTGATTTTGTTTATGACCAGCAGTGGAATATACTTTAGAAGAAAGTATTTTGTATGCTAATTAAGTGAAAACAAATATCTGTTTATTTGAGCAGATACTTTTTTTTTTCTACTCATAAACGGAATAAAAACACCATTGTCAGGTTCTTTCACTTTGTGTGAAGGATGTCTGAGTATTGTTTATCTTGCAGATTTCTCTACCACTATGCCAGGAACAAAGTGAAAATACACAATTTAATAGGACGCCAGGAAATCACATACATAATGACCAAAGCACCTAGCCACTTGTTTTGTGAGACACACCTAGAGAAGTCCACAGAAGAAGAGTATATGCCAAAGTCCACACAGACAGAGCGAGTGTTTACATGCACTTAATAATCCAATAACTGCAGAAAAAGGAGTATACATACACTTGAGTAATGGGATAATGGGAAACCTCCGGGTTTACATGATCCAGGTAATAATCGGATTTCTACTTTGCAACCAGCCAATAGTCTCACAGAAAGATGTGATGTAAACTTCAATTTTTAATAGTAAATAACCATTTTCTTGAGTATATATTGCTTTTCAGAGTCTCCACAAAGTGTTCGCTAGCCCTTTAACAGGTTCTGAGTTCAATTCCAGGGTTGCCAGACCCCACAAGACAATCCCCCACCTGGTCTATGTAAATAAGCCCAAAAGAAGTGAAATCTCAAAGAATAAGCGGACCTGGCAACAATGTTTTTTTATTTTTTTAATTTTCCCTCCACTAACCGCTCTGCGCAAATGCAGACACTGCCAAATCCGATTGAAATCGGGTAACTGGTATACATGCTATGACAAATCACAATACTGAAATAAAACCCAGCTCTTTTTATCAAATTACTTAATCTGATTTCTAGAACTGCAGAAATCCGACTATCATTGGATTATTACGTGCATTTCAACACACTCAGTAAACTAGGTGTCATGATTGAAGGCAGAGTTCTCAAACAGTAGGGAATCAACCCTACCTGCTGTTCTATTATCTTGCCTCTAGTAACAATGAATCAAATACTAATGAGGCTCAAAGCATTATCACACAACTACAATAAAAGAAATAAGGTCAGCAACTTCCAGGACCTTCTGCTGTACCGCTCATGAAATTCTAATGAAAAGCCAAGGAGCAAGGTCTATTATGGAACACAAACAAGATGAAGGATGCCAATGATTGGATGTCTGGAACAAAAGTGGAGTGGACCATTGTGGAATTCAATCAGAATCTTAGTATACTGACTAACGGCAACTGTCTGGATCTAAAAAGGATGTGTAAATTGCTCCTTCCTTCATTCTTCTTTACTTGTGTTACCAAGCCTGTCTCAAAGGCAAGCCTAGGCAAATGAAATCTCGCAGAACCAAGCATCATCTTGTAATCAAAATCTGGAGATGCATGTAAGGGAAATCTGTTGTAAGTGTCTCGGAATGAAAAACTATTACGGTGAAAATGAACTCAGATTTATATTCATATGCCACTACAGAGAAGGAATGATGCTCCATTTGTTCTTGGTTGATCTTAAGATTTCTTCCTTGTGCATCCTAGGGAGTTTTTTCAGGGAGCCTCTGGCTGTTCATTTGGTGTCTGGATGTTTTGTACATGTGCTTTGCAATATTAGCATTGTTCCACTGAAACAGTTGACAAACAGTTGAAAAATGTTTCACTGTTAGTTTGTGTTTAATGTGAGACCAAATATTCTATACAGAGTTCAAATCTTGACTCTGAACAGGTCAAAACATGAGCATGGTAGACTGGGCAGATTACCAACTGATGACTAATCTTTTAAAGAAACAAATAGAGATTTTGGAAGACGTTGAACACCCAGCCATGTGTTAGGGTGAGTTTTATATCAAACATTTAAACTTTTCCTGATTTTATCTTTTATCTTTGTGTACATGAAGACTATGCAAGTGAATTTCCCCGTTTCCAGCTTTCTAACCCCAGCAGTTCATGGCAGCAGTAAGCAGTGACAAATGGTAGCACAGGTCTCAGTAGAGGGAAATACTAAACCAGGGACTGATCCAAATCTCCAAGTAAGAGTGGTATGAAATTACATGCACAATTAGCACACCACCTTATAGTAAAGTAGCATGGGATGCAGCCAGGATCCGCCTTATCTAACCATCAACAAGTCATGTATGAGCATTAACATGGCTTTTTTCCAAATAAGTCATTCACTTCCTCACCCAGTGACTATAGAACAGTGGCCCTCACATTCCATGTCATGAAGGTCCTGGAGACTGGTGCTTTCACATCTGCTGACCTCAAGTCAGCCCTTTCCTGGACCACTTGCAATTTGCTTGTCAACAGCAGGTTCGAGTGGGCGATGCTGTATTATATCTATTGCAGTGGGCTCACTCCCATTTGGACTATAGCAACACCACTGTGAGAATGACTTTCTTCGACTTCTCAAGTGCGTTCAACACAATAGGGCCTCACATACTTGGGAAGAAAACAGTGAACTTACAGGTGGACAAGTCCATGATCGCCTGGGTCTTGGACAATTTTCTGGAAGACTACAGTGTGCGACTGGGATCATGTTGGTCAGATCGTCTGATCAGTAATATTGGGGCACCACACCCTGTAAGCAACGGACTTCCAGTACAGGTCAGACCACTGTCACCTTCAGAAATTTTCAGATGTCTCTGTGTTGGTCAGTTGTATCAGGGATGGTCAGAAAGGTGAGTACAAGGACCTGGTAAACAGCTTTGTTGATTGGTGTACAAGGAACCATCTACTCATAAATGTGCCCAAAACGAAGGAGATAGTGGTGGACTTCAGGAGGAAGAGAACCATGATCAGTCCCGTTACCATCATGGGAGAGAATTTGAGCTGGTGGACACTTACAAGTACTTGGGTGTCCTGCTCGACAACAGACTAGACTGGAGTGCCAACATGGAGGCTTTGTATAGGAAGGGTATGAGCAGACTTTACTTTTTGAGAAGGCTCAGGTACTTTGTGTGCAGCAAAATGTTGGCAATCTTTTACCAATCTGTTGTAGCTGGTACTGTCTTCTTTGCAGCAGTTTGTTGGGGAGGCAGCATCAGAGCAGGGGATGCAAAAAAGATCATCAAACGGATCAAGAACCCTGGCTCAGTCTTGGGCTGCTCACTGGATGGTTTTGAGTTGACGGTGGAAAGGAAGACACTTAAACCCACTCCTATAACGGACAATACATCAAACCTCCTCCATGACCTACTGATCAGACAGTGGAGCACTTTCAGTAACCGACCTTTGCAGCCCTGCTGTAACACAGAACGGTACAGGAGATTGATTGTACCAACAGCGATTGCATTGTACAACACCTCAGCACCGTGCCGGGACATACTGAGTCACTAACAGGACAGTAGTACACAGCACCAGATGGGCACTAGCACCATACAGTGCATTGCACATCTCCAAATATTAATGCACATGACAGTCTTTCATGTTAGTTTATTTAATATGGCACATGACACTTTCATATTATTGAATACTCTTATTCACAGATTACTTCTATTTCTCTATTTCTATTCACGAATGTTTGATTAAAGCAGGAATACTCTTGCTTTAATTTCTGTATTTGAACTGCTGAAATCACCTGACTTTCCCTCTGTGATTAATAAAGTGATCCATCTATCCATCTATGACTGCAATGCTGCCAAATAAGTTACCAATTATGTATGGAGCTGTGCATTATCTGCATAGAGAATAGTGTATATACAATACAAATTCAGTCTAACCTCATTATCTTACCTACCTCTTTTTCATGGCTATTTTTTTAACTGATGCTGACATAGTATGTTTTACTGAGCAGCCCTCATGATCATACAATCACATTTACAATATACATAACCATGTACATACATGTACAGTTTCTATTAATTTACACAAATTTGAGAAAATAGTCCGGATTGACGATTGTTTCTGTGATGCGAAGCGCGTGAAGTCCAATCTGCAATGAATAACGGACAGGGGCTGTACATGATCTGCCGTTGCAAGTTCTGATAGTTCAAAATAGCATATCAGCGTGTCAATTGCGTGCTGTATGCTTTGGGCCAACTAAAAGACTAACACTGAGATTAACACATCAATGAAGCCATAAAGATTAGCAGCGGGGCATCAGCAGAGTGAGCAGGGTCAAAATCCACCAGTAAGGTGCCAGCTGAGGAAAGAGCAGGGACCCTGTCAGTAGGATTAAAGTGAAACATACCGAAAATTTGGTAACTTAGCGAGGTAGAATTTCATTGCTGGCAAGACATTTGTCATATTTTATGAATGGCGAGTGCGAGAGCTGAGGTTGGCGGCTTTTTGAGGTAAAGCGAATGGAGGGAAATCCGTCCTGTTATCACAGGTGGTGAGAGATGAGTTTGGTGAGATAATGGTGGGCGGAATAACGAGGTTAGACTGTGTTTGTCTTTTCTGGGGCTTGACTAATAAACTGGACTACACTACGGCTTTGGTCGGGTGGTGAAGACGAAGTGTCTTACCAGTGGTTTTGCGTGAACACTCCTACAGATAGCGTAAAGGTAGGCCTATTATCCATTTTATAGGCTTGTTTGAGATGTTGGTGGTGGTGTAACGGATGTGCTGGTTAAAGGTAGTTTGAGCAATATTTAGAGAAAACGCATGAGGTAATAGCCTTGTTCACAGTAGCTGGCTGCAATTCACTATTAACCTATGGGAAGATGTTTTCCACTTATGTATCCTTGTTACTGGATAAGATTAGACTCCTCAAGACAATGGTGGCTCCATTTTTGCAAGACCACCGCTGGGATTGCAGATTTAGTTGTGCACACATCAACTGCATGGGAAACTAAATTATAGATGGTTCACTAACCCATGTTTCGATGTATACCACCACCTTCTGTATAGATGTGCATGCTCATTTGTTTTGTAATGCTGCCATAAGCAGATTCTTGTTTATGACAAATTATTTCAACTCTGCTCCACTTGCATCACTTGCAGTCAGTGGCATTAGATCAATCTTCACAATGGCTACATAAAGACACCTCCTTCTTTTTAGAACTGGTGGTGATGATATTTCGATTTCACTTCTCTCATAATTATTCTGAGCAGATCTTTCTACACCTGATAAATGTTGGAATTATGCATGGGTCTGCACAAATAAAGCCCATGGGGAGTCAGCCAGTCAGCGTGCAAACATGACACTTCTAGATGGGTCCGCTTGGCTGTCTGCCAAGCAAAAAAACAAGCTATCCGCACAGGAGATTTTCAATTAGATGCCATGTCAAACACTACTTTTCTCTTTGGGGACTAATCAGCTATCATATTAAAGTTATCATTACCAACAAACATATTAGTCTTAGATGTCATTATTAATCCTTGCACCAGGCTGGATCCCCTTTTCCTTTCAGAACGTGGCATAGATTCAACAAGGTGCTGGAAAAATTCCTAAGAGATTTTCGTCAATATTGACATGATGGCATCAGACAGTTCCTATGGATTTGTTGCCGTGTTATACTACTGAAGGTATTCAGGTAGGCTGCTGCATTTAAGAAATATTCAGGTAGGTGTTTAACCAATGCTCAGTTGTAATTAAGGCATCCAAAGTGTGCCAAGACAAATAGCCCAAACACCATTAACCCACCACCACCATCCTGAACTGTTGATACAAGGCAGGCTGGATCCATGCTTTCACATTGTTTGTGCCAATTTTGACCCTATCATCTGAATGTTGCAGCAGAAGTTGAGACTCATCAGACCAGACAACATTTTTCCAATCTTCTATTATCCAATTTTTGATCCCATGCAAATTGTAGCCTCAGTTGCCTGTTCTTCGCTGATAGGAGCGACTGGTGTTTTCTTCTGGTGCTTTAGCCCATCTGCTTTTAGGACCGATGTGTTGTGCATTCAGGGATGCTCTTCTGCATATCTTGGTTGTAACAAGTAATTTCAGTTTCTGTTGCCTTCCTATCAGCTTGAACTAGTCTGGTCATTTTTCTTCTCACTTTAATCACCTTTCGGCCCCATTCTGATGCTCAGTTTAAACTTCAGCAGGTTGTCCCATTTACACCTTGTGTTAACAGAGTGACGGCCAAAAGTCTATGACCACAAGTGAACATTTTTTTCTTAAATTCAATACACTTTTCATTGCAAATAATAATGAAAATACAGTAATGATCGAAAACACCATTAAAAGCTTTGCAATTACTACCAAAGAAGATCAATGAAGATCAAGGACTGTTCAATATGGCCTTTCCTCCACAGTCACCTCTATTAAATTCCATCAAGGATGTATGGGGGCATTTACTAAAAACAAGCATTCATTAATGTTACAAGATGCTCTTTGGAATATTATTAGATCTCTTATCGCACGGACCATCAGATTTTGCACAAACTTGTTAGGTTCATGCTAGTGCATGCTGACATTACAGCAAATTGTTATGCTGAGCCTATCATTTGTAATGAAAAAGACTGTACTAAATCCTAAAAAAGGAGAGAAAAAAAATAGAAGCATTTTCTTTCTCAGACTAAAGGGGTCACAAGAAGCCTGACCTGTATGGATTTGGAACAGAAAGTAATGCAAACCTGTATGGGTTTTTACAGAAATTCAAAGGTTAAACAGATATAGGCAATTCACACAACTTGAGGACAAAGGCCAAAAAAAAAAAAAAAACAAACAAAAAAAAAAACAGAAAGTTAGTTTCTGCTTCTGCCTCAGGCATGTTGCTGTAGGTGCAAGCACATCTTGCATGGACTTTAGCATGAAAAACAACAACAACAAACTACATAAAGGATTTTCACAAGGCTGTGGACCAATGAAATGGATTGCACACTTTCTTGTAAATGGCTACTATAACCAATCTCTGTGTCGGAGAGAGAAAGCAAGGTTTTTTAATATTTAATCATCAGTATGTGCCAACTTTGAAATAGCCTACTTCTAGCAACAGATAATGTGAGCATAATTTCACTTTTATTAACATGTATCATTTAGCTTGCCTCTAAATACTCAAATGGATTGTTGAAAGCTGAAATTTAGAAGCCAGCAAATTTAGAAACTCAGCATTAGTACTTTCCATTGAATATTTTATTTTGGAACACAGTGGAACCTTGAAATTCGAAATGAATTGGATCCAGAAGGCTGTTTGAACTCTGATTTGTCTGAAATCAAATTTCCCCATAAGAAGAATTCCAAAAGAGATTAATCTCTTCCCAACCCACAAATGATTTTTACATCTAGATTTGTATGTAAATTTTACAGTTCACAAGGGTGAACCGTATGGTTTAGTGAGAGGAACAGTGTAGGTAGCTCGGCCATGTGGAAAGGCCAGCTAATGGGGCGAAAGGGGATGGTAGATAATGTATGTAAATGTATATGTGTTAATGGGGCAAGATAACAACCACACACACCAGAGGGGTGTGTGTGTGTGTGTGTGTGTGTGTGTGTGTGTGTGTGTGTGTGTGTGTGTGTGTTACTAAAGGTAGGGGAGGCGTAGACAAGAGGGTAAATGGGAAATGATCGTTTGAAAGAAGTTCAGCCTCTGGGACAGGCAGCAGGAATCGAACCGGGATCACCAGCGTGGGAGTCGGGAGCAGTCCCACTAGGCCACGGAAGAAAAAGGGCTTTAAATGACAGATGAAAGCGCCGTGCGGAAGCAGGCTCAAAAACAAAGGATATATTATTATTATTATTATTATTAAGCGCAAGGATAATAAATGAATGCCGTGAGAACATGGCGCTTATGGTTGAACAAAAACTCCAATAACAACACCAAATGGTGATGTGGCGAGTGCGAAGTGAAAACAAAAGCAACTTGCTCGGAAGCATCGACTTGGGAGTCAGAGTCGACTCCCGATTTGCGAGTCAATAGGCGGGGCTCGCACAATGGCGACAAGCAGGGCTCATGACAGTGAAAGAAAAACGGAGCGGCGCTAATAGGCAGGCAGCACTATGAACGGGGGACAAGGCAAAGCCCAATAGCCGGTAAAAACACACAAACACAGAGGATAGTCCACAAACGCTTAGGGAATAAGAACAGGGCTTGCGTCGCCGCAGCAACAAGGGTGACTTCGCAAAGCAGACTGGAGGATATAGCGTGGTGAAAACAAAGAGCCCAAAAAGCCGGAGTCTGACCCTGACAAACCCTATCGAACCTCGAGCCTTGTGACTCTACAGTACTTCAGTGCCCCACTTTCCCTAGCGATTAAATGTGCAGCGTAACAACAGCCCATCAAAAACAAAAGGTGCAGCAAGAGACGCTGCGTTCAGGCAATCTTATATAGGTACAAGGACGGGTGCGTCTCGTCAGGACTCATTATCATCGCACCTATCGCAGCATGTGTGCTGGAGCCTGCCGTCTTAATTCTAACACATTTCTATGCCGTCACTGTGTCGGGTGGCTGAACCACGTGCTTCCTAATAGTAGCTAATCATTAAATGCATGATTAAAACTAAGGAAAGTAATAAAATCGATTGAAATAAGTGAAAATAACAAACTTTATAGTCACTATAGTCTTATCACTGGGACAGCAGCGTCGAGTCATAGACTTACAAAATACATATACAAAATATAATAATAAAATATTATAATAATATACATAATATGCTCATGATCGGACCCTAGTTCTTCTTCTTTGGGGTTTTATGGATTGGCATAGCTAATTGGAGCATTATTGGCACCGACTGGACTGGATGTGCATTGTGGTTGATACTGCATTGCCTATTCTATAAATTACTGTTTCTTCAAGTGGACTCATTCCCTCTAGGTTGGGTGCAGCTAGTGAGATATGTTTATTAATGTTCCATGTAATGTTCCATGTATATTCCATCATGGGTGTTTATATTTTAGCTCAACACTGTATGTGATCATTAAGGTGTGCTTGTAACTAAAAAATCATGGTGCTGTGTATTTCCTGGAGAGAGTGATATATACAGTTTAGGCTTCGGAGGCTGTGTGGATGTTAGTGTTCCACTCGTGTTTTCAGTGGTATCATGGATGCATTCAGCATAAAAAGACTGTGTGACTATGGTAATGCCCGATCAATGACAGAATGTAATGCAGTCGTTAAACAGCGAATACCTGAATTCATCATAGCTGGAAAGAAGTGACTGAATTAGATTGTCACATCCAAATGGACACCAGAGGTAAAAAGGGTTCTTGCTCTTACCTTGATAGACTTGGCAAGCACTGTGTTGGACTGCTGTCTCTGAGCTACATGTGGACTTTTAGCACTCTTTAAATTGCTTTTGTCCTAAAAATCAAAACCAAGCCACGAGTCAACAGCACTGACTAATAAATGACTGATTCATTTACAGTGGGGCAAAAAAGTATTCCGTCAGCCACTGATTGGCAAAGTCTCCTAATTAGGAAAGAAGAGAGAGGTCTGTATTTTCATTCATAGGTACCAATTCAACTATGAGGGACCAAAATCAGAAAAAAATCCCAGGAAATCACATTGTAGGATTTTGTAACATAACCTTTGTTGGCAATGACGGAGGTCAAACGTTTCCTATAAGTCTTCACCAGTTTTGCACACACTGTAGCTGGTATTTTGGCCCATTCCTCCATGCAGATCTCCTCTAGAGCAGTGATGTTTTGTGGCTGTCACTCAGCAACACAGACTTTCAACTCCCTCAACACATTTTCTATGGGGTTGAGGTCTGGAGACTGGCTAAGCCACTAAAGGACCATCAAATGCTTTTTACCGAGCCACTCTTTTGTTGCCCGAGCGGTGTGTTTATGATCATTGTCATGCTGGAAGACCTATCCACGTTCCATCTTCAATGCTCTCACTGATTGAACAAGGTTTTGGCTTAAAATCTCACAATACATGGCCCCGTTCATTCTTCCCTTAACACGGATCAGTCGTCCTGTCCCGTTTGCAGAAAAACAGCCCCAAAGCATGATGTTTCCACCCCCATGCTTTACAGTAGGTATGGTGTTTTTGGGATGCGACTCAGCATTCTTCTCCCTCCAAACACGACGAGTTGAGTTTTCACCAATTGTAGTTGTGGTTTCATCTGACCACATGATATTCTCCCAATCCTCTTCTGGATCATCCATATGCTCTCTGGCAAACTTCAGATGGGCCTGGACATGTACTGGCTCTTAAGCAGGGGGGCACGCTTGGCACTGCAGGATCTGAGTCTCTCTCGGCGTAGTGTGTTACTGATGGTAGCCTTTGTTACTTTGGTCCCAGCTCTCTGCGGGTCATTCTTCAGGTCCCTCCATGTAGTTCTGGGATATTTGCTCACCATTCTCATGATCATTTTGACCCCAAGGGATGAGATCTTGTGTGGGGCCCCAGATCGAGGGAGATTATCAATGGTTTTATATGTTTTCCATTTTCTTAAAATTGCTACCACAGTTGATTTATTCACACCAACTTACTTCCCTATTGTAGATTCACTCTTCCCAGCTTGGTGCAGTTCTACAGTTTTCTTCCTGGTGTCCTTCGACAGCTCTTTGGTCTTGGCCATGGTTGAATTTGTAGTCTGACTGTTTGAGGCTGTGGACAGGTGTCTTTTATACAGATAATGAGGTCAAACAGGTGCCATTAATACAGGTAGCAAGTGGAGGACAGAAGAGCTTCTTAAAGAAAAGGTTACAGGCCTGTGAGAGCCAGAAATCTTGCTTGTTTGTGGGTGGCCAAATACTTATTTCCACCATGATTTACAATTAAATTCCTTAAAAATCCTCCAATGTTATTTCCTGGATGTTTTTTCTCATTTTGTCTCTCAAGTTGAAGTTTACCTCTGATGAAAATACAGACCTTCTCATCTTTATAAGTAGGAGAACTTGCACACAATCAGTGGCTGACTAAATACTTTTTTGCCCCACTTACTAATTCATGCCTTTACTACCTAGTTGCCAAGTCGCATCTACTATGTACATTTTCTATTATAATAGTCCATGGCTGAAAACAGGCTGACTTAAGCACTATAATGACTACAAAGCCATGCTAATAAGCACATCTTACTGATCTCCTAAAGCATTACAGCCATTCCTGAGCGCTTAGTTCCAGGGTTTTAAATACATATAATAATCTTGGTTTATTCATAGTTCTTGGGGCTTTTGAGCTTATTGAACACACTTCAATTTCCGTAATGATTCGGAATTGTTTTCATTAAAGTGTATTGCCTCAGGTATCAATAAAACATTTACTTGTGTGTCTAGAAACTTTTTATAAGTGTTACCAAACTGTCCATGACTCATGCGAGTGATATCACAAAGCTTTCAAAGTGCAGCTTCATGAGACTGTCTGGGGGGAAAAAAGATGAGTACAGCAGACAGAAGGTTTACCTGAGAAGGAAGGACATGGCCGGTGAGAAAGGTCTGGTACTTGAGTGGGATGTGAACACTCTCTTTGGGTCGCAGGTACACTTGAGGTGCCGAGTTATTCTCCCTCATATGAAACATCTCTGCCTCCAATGGAGTGCAAGTCTTTGTTAGCTCTTTAAAATACCTCCATTCCTCAGCCTTCAGTATCACACTGCAGCCAGAGAACCAATGGAAAAGAAGAAAGACAGAAATGAAGAACAGCTTGGGGCCTCAAGCTTTCATACACTTTGCTGCTAGTTATAAAATGTGTCAAATGATGTTTTCTATTGGACGGCAGGAGGAAGCCGTCAAATTCGAGAGCAATAGCATTTCTGTGAATCTGTCACAAAAAGAAACGGGGCACTGAGAATAAAGTATTACTTCCACACTGTAAATTGCATGATGAAATATATAAATGGAAAGAATGCTCTAGACATCAAAGTCGAATCCTCAGGCCAGCGGATGTGAATATTCTTAAAAGATGATCAAAAAGAATTTCAAGGTACCAATCGTCCTGCCTGCACACAAAGGGAGTGAGACTTGAAATGGACTCTCATCATGTTCTACCGTAGTCTGTCTTATAATATCCTGCACTAAAGGCGGTGCTTGATTTTGATGCTCACACACACTGCCTGGGAGGAGAATACTTGAAAGTGAGAATAAGTTATTTCATGGCTTAGAAGTACAGAAGATGGAAACAAACAGAAAGGAGCAGCCTCAACTCTCCAATCAAACGTGAACCTTTTCAGCAAGTGGGGAATATGATATACAGTGCTGTGACTCTTATGCCACAACTAGATTTGCTGTTTTAGCAACGGCATTATGACAATATACAACCCCAATCAGAAAACGTTGGGACTGTATGGAAAATGCAAATAAAAATATATGCATTGATCCTTACATTTACTTTGACTTTTATTCATTGCAGACAGTATGAACCCAAGATACAGGTTTTTTTTTCTGGTCAGCTTCATTTCATTTGTTAATAATCATCAATTCCTGCATTTCAGGAGTGAAACACGTTCCAAAAAAAGTTAGAACAGGGACAATTTAGGGCTAATAATGAGGTATAAAAGCTAAATAATGACGTGATTTCAAACAGGCAATGTCAACAGGTGATTATAATCATGATTTGGTACATAGTACATTTCTGGACATTATTAACTTAAGGCTTCTTTTTACACAGTAACGTTTTAAGTGGCATTTGTTAATGTAATTCTGTATTGTAGTGCTTGATAAAGGATTGATAAAGTAATCCCTTGCCCATGTGGTTCTATCAGCTACTGATGAATGATGTTTCTTGATGCAGTATCTGAGGAATTGGTGATCATGTCTCTTCGTTTTAAGCTTGTGCTCTTGCCCTCTACGCACAGAATTTTACACACAGATTCCTTGAATTGTTTAATGATATTAAGCACTGAATATTGAGAAATATGTAAATCCCTTACAGTCTTTCTTTGAGGAACATTGTTCTTAAACATTTCAATAATTTCCTTACACATTTGTTGATAAACTAGAGATTCTCTGCCCATCTTCACTAATTAATGACTTTTTGAGGCCTTTCGTGGATGCTTCTTTTGTACCAAATCATGATTACAATCACCTGTTGACATTACCTGTTTGAAATCACATCATTTAGCTTTTCTATACCTCATCACTAACCCTAAATTGCCCCGTCCCAGGTTTTTTTTTTTTGAATGTGCTACAGGCCTAAAATGCAGGTATGGATGACTATTAGCAAATAAAATTTAGTTGACCAGACCAAAAAAAAAAAATTAAATATCTTGGGTTCATACAGTCTGCAATTAAAGAAAGTCAACTAGATGTATGTACACTGCATACATTTTTTTTATTTGCGTTTTCCATACCGTCCCAATGTTTTCTGATTTGGGGCTGCATAACACACACACACACACACACACACACACACACACACACACACACACACACACACACACACACACACACACACACATATATATATATATATATCTCATCTCATACTTACAAGAAATTGTAACAATACAATAACCTGTAGATGCCTAATGCAGTTTGGTTGATCACTAGTATTTGTGGCACTCATAAGCACTAGCATTTAAACTACTGTATATTTTACACAAATATTTTAGCTCCCCATGTCAAATTGCATATATTGTTGGTTTTCTAACTGTAAAAATGTTAACATCAGCATGGAAAATAAAAGACTTTTGAAATCGTTAACCATTCAATTAATTCAATGGATGTCGATCACGATTTCGTGTGTGGAGTTTGCATGTTCTGCCCATATCTGTGTGAGTTGTCCAAAGATGGGCATTAGGTTGATTAGTCGTTCTAAATTGGCTTAGTGTAAATATGTCTGACTAATATAGATGTAACATTGCTTCTATCATGAATAGCCATTGTAGCTGATTAAACATTAAATCTATCAATCAATCATGTAGAAACTCAACAAAACAAACAATCTGTTCTCATGCTCAAAGTTTTGCATAACAATGCATATGGATTCTCACTTTTTACCCTGCATTTACACAAGGAAAGAAAAAAAAATGCTTTTAGAAAAGAAAACAATTTAGTGCTAATGCAAGTTCCTGAAATTAGCTTATGCTCACACAACAAGCAACATTTAAATTATAGCGTTTTTTTTCCCAATTGTATGCAAATTAGTTATGTATCTAATAAAAGTACCTAATGAAATTAGTGTTTTACATTAAAAAAGAGTATAGTCTGGTAATCACTGTTATGCTTTTGTGTTTATTTATTTATGTAAATATAGTAATAAATGCACCGTTTTGAAGCTCATGTTCTCAATTCACAAGGGTATGTGTGATTTCAGGAAAAAAAAACATTTCTATAGTGTTGAATATGTTCAATTTGGTTCAAATATTTTAAAACTAATAATTAAGCTAATTAACCATCAATTTCCCCATCTTTAATAAGGGTGCTAGGAGTCTGTCTTCACTTCATCTGTGCTTTCCTTACAACAGAACAGTTTGTGGATTTAACTCCATCCTAGCCTCACTACTCTTATTAGCAGCGCTGACCTGGTTTTTCTTTTATGCCTAAACACCAAACCCTGCCATCAAAGCTTTTAATTATTAGCCCTGCAGCTTCCTTGCACACAAACGCTCCAGCAATCAAAGACATTTATGCATCGTGGCTCGGGGTATAAACAACAACTTAATGTCTGTTGCACAGGCTTGAACATCACTATTAGGTTCAAGCTCCGAGCTACAACTGCCATATTACATTGCTAACTTGTGCATTGCTAATTAAAGGCCTGGAGACTGCTGACTCCTCCAGCTCCTTCTTGTGACACACTCCTCTTCCTGTGGTCATTAGAATAATTCATGAAGATCCAATCCAAGGCCTGACCAGAATTCATAACATATTATGCTTATGTGTGTATGTGCTTTCTAAAACAAAGCGGTTTTGCAGCCTTTGTTCATTAAGAAGAAGAGCTAATAAATACAGCGACGTGTCTTATCAAGGCAGAGTTTCAACGTTGCAAGTGACCCATTATATTAGACAGTGTTATAATTAGTGTAGCAAATAAAAAAAGCAACTAGCCACTTAATTGACCATGTTCCCAGCTCAATGAGTTTCTATCTGCTCGTGTAAACATGGGAAGACTCAGAATAGCATGTTTCCACACAGTATCCTGGATACTTACTGTGGCCTACTGTGACCATTACGACTGGGACTGACCATCCAAATAAGGATTATTGATTGATCTGTGTTTATCTGAAATGACCAACATCATTTACATTACATTTACATTCACGCCATTTTACATTCCCTTATTCGGAGTGACACACAACTGAGACACGATACAATACAACCGATGGTAGCGGCTTGATTTTGGTGAGATGTGAAGCCTTAAGAACTGTGGTAGCCTAGGAGTTAAGGTACAAGCTTATGGACCAGAAAGTTCTGGGTTCAAATCCCACCTCTGCCAAGCTGCCACTGTTGGGTCCTTGAACAAGAACCCACAATTGCTTGGATTGTAACATTTGTAAGTCGCTCTGGATAAGGGTGTCTGCTAAATGCCTAGATTTATTTATTTATTTAACCTTCTGGCTAATAAGCGTCCCACGCCTTAGCCACTGAGCCACTACTGTCACTTGTCTGTAATCTGAACTGTCTGTAGTCATTAGGACTGATCATGATTTTTTTTACAATTTGATCATCAAAATTGGTTGTGATCACTAAGACTGACTGTGATTAGATAAGCAGACCAGGACGAATAGGGCTGACTATGATTATAAGAACTGGCTGTCATTTTAAGAATTATTGGAATAATAAGGACTGACTGTGGTTTTCACTCTGAATAATAAAACTGGCTGTGCTTATAACAACTTAGAATGATGCCTAAAATTGGGCCCTCGTTAGGACTGCCCACGAACGAATGGGAATTATTTATTATGGGGGATGACAATGATTATTAGGACAGAGTGTGATAATTAGGACAGTATGTGATCATTAACACCGACTGTGATTTATTAGAGGATTTCTGAAAGAAAAATATAATAATTAAACTACAACACATCTTGGCTGAAAACTAGGATAAAAAACTTAAAAATCTTAACAAAAAAATGAGATTGAAAATGACAAATGACATTTAAGCCTTTGCGACAGTATCCTAATATGAAGATGAGTGGACCAGATGGCTCACTCTAACAGACCATGTCATTTTACAGACATTTTAGTTGTTAACCATAATAAGTTTGTAGGACTGTTAAAATGTCAAGGTTGTATTAGACCTAGTTTTATTTAAGTTCTAACCAGACCAAAGTAAGGAATGAGTTTGTGTAAAATGTGAGAGATGTTACCTAAGCTCTGGGTCTTCACACTCAATGGTGACAGTCAGAGGAATGCTGAAAGGGTTCTTGAGCACAAACTCGAAGAACTCTGCAGTCCCTAGTGCAGCGTAGATAGTGTGCGTTGTGGTGATGGCCTGGCTCAGCATGTTAATAATTCCCTCTACTTTGTTGCGCTCTCGATAAGCCTCTATTAGACGCAGGTCCTGAGAGTGCTGAGACCGATCCTCCCTTCTCCTCTGAGAGAACGAGATAAACAAGGCAAGTCATGTTCATCTTTCAATTAAATTATACACAAAATACTCACTGACCAAATGTTCATTAACCATAAAGTTGGTGCTCATAGTTATTAACACAAGTGTCTTTGTCCATAGTGGGAAATAATATTATTCTATACTTTGGGTATATGAAAAGCGTTAATACATTTAATTGTATTGTGTGCAGCATTGTGTGTTTTTATGTTCCCAGAATTGTTATTTTAGCAAATTTAACCAGTAAGGGTTGACTAAAGATTGATAACATAATGTATAGTCCAAGACAAAAGAAACTATAAAAATAAACACAAATTACAATTTGAGAAATTATCAAGAAACATGAAAGCAACCTCAAAACAACAAAAACCCTGCGTTCACACTAGACTGCAAAAACCTGCTGAAGCCAGTTTACCATAGGCTTTTGTAATGGAGTAGCCAGCTGCTGCTGTTATTCTGTGTAGGTGAAGAATGAAATTGTACTGGAGAGAATACAGCTCTGGAAAAAAGAGAAAGCTCTGGAAATTGAGCAGTTTCTCTAGTTTTATCATTTGTAGGTACTGTATGTGTTTGAGTGAAATTGAACATGTTTGTTTTATTCTACAAATTACTGATGACTTCCAAATAAAAATACTTATTTGCAGCAATGACAAAAGCATTTATACGCTGGACAAAATAAAGAAGATGCAGTGTTTTCAAACCCGGATTAAGAATACAAATGATAATACAAAGAACACAAGTTTAAACAGTGGAACTTCGGTACTCGTCATTCATTTGTTCAAAAATAATGAAAACAGGAGTTCTCCAGTTCTCCTATAAGGAATAATGTAAATTGAATTAATCCATTCCAGACCATCAGAGGATCCATATCGCATAAGGCACTAATGGGGTTGTATTGCATACTTAAACACTATATACACTGCCTGGCCAAAAAAGTTCTCCACCTGGATTTAACTAAGCAAATAGTTAAATACTTAAAAAGAGCCTCCCATCGGATAATTACTGCTTTGGTGATTATGTTTCAACTGGCAACAAGTTATTTAACCCTAACTGATGCTGTGAGCAGCTTCTCATTTGTTTCAGAAAGGTCAAATTGTGAAAAAGTGGTTCAGGGAGCATGAGACATCATTTTCACACATGGATTGCCCACCAGAGTCCAGACCTGAACCCCATTGAGAATCTTTGGGATGTGCTGGAGAAGACTTTGCGCAGTTACCAGACCACTTATTTATGCAGGACTGAGCCACTAACACCCTCTTCCAAATGTGTTCAGCTTGTCTATATGTAACAGTTTGAAAAGGTGCATTGGCTTTGATTTTATGTGTCCCTAACAGAGTAAGTGCTAACCTTGACCTTCCCAAGTTGCTGCTTTCATGCAGTAGAGGAGACTAAAATAATGGATGGGAATTGGCTATCACTAAATTGTCAGAAGCTAGGTAGCTACTAAAATCACTACAGAAATCAAAACAACTTGTCAATTGTTAGCTGTTTTGGATTAGTTCTGCTAACCAATGAATGACAACAAAAAAAAACTTCTGAACTGTTTTGCAGTTCACTGAAAGCCTTCTTTTCTTTCTCTCACCATGGAGCTGACTTTCTCTTGCGTGTAGAGGGTGCTGTTTTCCTCCTGTTGACGGACAGCTGCCATCCTGTCTATCTTCCTTTGGCGCACTTCATTTGCTTCAGCCTGGCCTTGCAGCAGAGCACCACCCACTTGTCTCATTCGACTTTGGAGGAGACTCGCTAGCTCTCCATCAATCAATCTCTGGCAAACGCTGAGCCCGACTCGCATTGCGTACTGTAACACACATGCACACACACAGACTATGCATATTTATACATGAACACAGAGACAGACAGACAGAGTGATTTCCAACATTTTGTTGGACTCAGATATCAGATATCAGCAACTGTTCACCTATAGGATAGGTGCATCTAACAAAATGGCCAAATTTTAAAATGGCTAGCTATACCTTATAAACAGGAAACTGTGTGTGCGCATATATATGCCTACCTTCCTCTACATAAAAAAAACAAAACACCACAGATGGTGTTAAGACTGACAGGTATCACCACTTGTGAGAACTCTCCTGTAAAGCCTTTCCAGTAGCTCATAGCAATGTGAAGAGTGTTATGTTATTTTTGTGTGATAGAGTTTCAGCTGTCCTCTAGGGAAATATGCCACTGTAGGGTTGTTACACACAGAGAAAAAAAAGCATGTTTGCCTCTCAGCATACAGCATGAGAAGTGTTTGGATGGCTTCAGTGTATGATAAAGTCCCTCTTCACTCTCAAAATCAGTATATATAGTAAAGACTGTCTTCTCAAAAATCAGCCTCAACAGTAAGGGCTTGTATTACTAAATTATATTCGGTACACTTGGTTTGTTTGTTTTTTCCTCATCTTCTTCAGAAAGCATGTGCAATCCATAATTAGTTACAGATCTTTTTTTTCTAAATCAGTATCTTCAGAAAGGTTTATTGTTACAATCAGCATCCGGAAAGGTTCACTACTACAATCAGCATTTTCAGAAGGGTTCACTATTACAATCAGCAAGGATCTCTATATACGGTGCATTCGGAAAGTCTTCAGACCCTTTCACTCTTTTCAAATCAAGTTTTCTTCCCATCAATCACTCAACACCCCATTATGAGAAAATGAAAACAGAATTTTAGAAATTTTTGCAAATTTATTAAACGGGGGGAAAAAATAAAATCACATTGACAGTATTCAGTATTCAGACCCTTTGCTATGCCATTTCTCTTGATCAACTTTGAGATGATTCAACACCATGATTGGAATTAATTAAAATAGTTAAAATATGAAAAAACCAGTGAGTAAACGTTGTTGTAGTGTAGTGGGCATTGATGGGGTTTCAGAAAGCATCTCGTCTCTTCCTACACCCTTTAATTCTCTCTAATCATCAATTAACAAAATCGTTTGTTTCATTTAGCTTTAATTACAAGGTAATGCTTGTTTTGATTTTACATTAGTACATTTAGTGCTAAAAGAAACATACTGTGAGATAGAATAGTACATTTTGCCTTAGGCTCATGCTCTTAAAACAAGGATAGCTACCGATTGAAACCCATTTCAGTCTATTAACATCTATGAATATGCAAATTTGTGTTAACTTAGTAATTACTACATTTGCCTACAAATACCTTGGGACTGATAAGGCAAGGCAGTGCAGGCCATATTTTTCATCATTGATACTGTATAATACAGTTCCATATTACACTTGAAACTACTAAACTTTTCATTTTTCATATTCCATACAAAATTATCCTTAGTTCATCATTGAGTTAACTTCATTATCCCTGAGTTGAATTATGACCAATTCAAACACAGGACAGTTTTTTTTGCCACAAGGATAGGAGGTTCTGTTTTTTTTTTTTTTTTTTAAAATACTGCAACGCTCAACCAATGAAGATTTTTATTATTTGTCTCACAAAATTTTAATAATGCATGAAATTGTGTTTCTCCCACCATGGTCCAGGCTTCAGTGCCTTCTTACAAATAAACCGAAACCTGCAGTATAATTTTCACACCATGTCAGTCCTGTAAAATAAAACCAAATTTTTCAATTCATGTCAGTCTTCTGCCTTAATTGTGTGTTTTGGCTCCCTTCCCATGTCACCTACTAATTAACATATTATTGGCACAATGATAAAGACCCTTGAGATTGAACCCTAGAACCTTTTATATGCTTTCTCAAATGTAATGAAATTTATCATATGCTTGTATTTTGCCATCTTAACGATACCATTAAAATACAAATTAGATACAATTAAAATTTGAAAAATTTAAGCTGATGCTAGTCCTTTTTGTAATTGATGGAAAAATGGAAAATTTTGAATTACACAAATCATGTCACATAATCCTTTATATGTAAGCCAAAATGAAGGCAGGGCCAATAATGCAGACTACCTACTAACTAATGTTAATAATTATATTGTGAACTACATCATAGAAAAAACTTGATGTCCTTTACAATATGTGTTTAGTTGAATGCTGTCATAGTATGAACAAACCGTAACATTCTTAATCAGTCACCAGTTTGTAGTTCTTAAAGTTTAATGGTTTTGTTTTGTTTGTGTGTGCATGTGTTATGTATTACTGGGTGTATTGCTATAGTGATTATAACAGAACTGCAGTACCATTGAGATTGTCAGTGGTGTTGGAGTAGACACTGCCTCCTTTGAATCCTCCGGGAGTCTGGCTGGGCTGGATGACATGACAGTGAGATGGAGGGAGGAGAATGGATGAGTTTGAGGTTTTCTCCACTACAGCACCTGTTAAACACAAGACACAGACCTGATTCAATTTGCTTTGATGATATTCCC
Source organism: Ancistrus triradiatus (assembly GCA_025084515.1). Taxonomy (NCBI): domain Eukaryota; kingdom Metazoa; phylum Chordata; class Actinopteri; order Siluriformes; family Loricariidae; genus Ancistrus; species Ancistrus triradiatus. The sequence goes on along the minus strand of JAJAGP010001286.1, from coordinate 106,243 downwards.
AGTAATGTGATTTTGTCAGTTCAAATATAGATACCTGATGAAGAATTTGGTTTGAAAGGATGGCTCAAGACTACTAATAACTCAAAACTTCACTTACCAGATTAGAGCTTATTATTATCATACCCAATACAGCTGGTACAATCCTTAGCAAAGAACTGAACTCATAGACAATAACCTACTCTTTTCCTTTGTTCTCATTTTAATTAAACTGAGAACTGGCATTCACAATTAATACTCTGTCCAATAAATGATTAGTGACAAATTAATTCTATTTTTTTATGCAGTGGATTGGCATAAAGAAGTGGGTATCTGGTTTGCATTGTTGTCCTTGATTGATGTACCAAGCCCAGCACTGATGACAGTCATGACAGTGAGACCTAAAGAGGCTTTTGTATTGATATGACAAGCATTCAGCGGTTAAATGAAAAAGAGATATGATAAATAATAAAGATAAGCTCAGTTCAGAGCTCAGTTAAGTTGTACAGTACCTGTCCAATTTCACTTATCGACATTCACCACCATATGCTGAGCCCTCTGTTGAGGGAGGAGGGCTGTAGCAGGTGGCAGAACTGTACAGTGAAAGCAGACTCCTAATAAGCGCTGAGGATGGGACGTTGGAACGACACTTCCGTGTGTATATCCTGACCTTTCAGTCAATACTGGTACACTGCAGTATATTATATATCTTTACTTAATGATATGTATGTACAGGGATGATGGTGGCACAGCAATTATGGTACTGGACTGCAGACTTGAAGGTTCAGCTGCCAAGCAGCTACTGTTGGGTCCTGGAGCAAGGCCTTTAACACAATTTCTTGTATTGCAAGACTGGATTCATTTTAACTTGCTCTGGATAAGAGTGACTGCTAAATTACTAAATGTAAATGCATACTGTGGAAACGTCTAGATTTCAAAACTTGCAATTTCACAGAATGTATCCTGTAGACGTTTATCAATGCAAACCTGTATAATACACTATACAGACAAAAGTTTGTGGACACCCCTTCTAACTGTTGAGCTCTGCTATTTCAGCAGCATAATGTGAAGCATACATTTCTGGATTCTCCAGTGGAAGCAGAATGGGTTGTACTGACTGTGACTCTCTATATGACACATTCATAGGTTTGCAACAAGTCCGTTCATCAACTTTCTGCCCTGCTGTCCTTAAACAAAGTCCAGAGAGAATTGGTTTGCCAGCTTTGATTGAGAACTTGGCGGGCTTGCATAGAACCTTGACCTCAACTCCATCAGACACCTTAAAAATGTGCTGGAATACATAGTGAGCCAGGGCTTATTGTCCAACATCAGAAACAGATCTCACAGTCATGTTAGAAAATCTAGTGGAAAACCCTTTTAGAAGAACAAAGGCTGTTTTAGCAGAAAATGGTGGCTGGCAAACTCCATATTAATAACCACGTTTCAGATGAAATTTCTGGGTGTCCACAAACTTTTTTCTATACAGTGTATATAGCAAGTACTAAATTCTGAGTAGCCCTGGCCAGACTACATGTCACTACACGAGTTTCAATATAAATAAACCTGAATCAAGTTTCAACATACCTATAAACACAACTTAATACAACTATATTAAAAAGACCATATTCATGCAAATATTAATACAGACCTTTAAAAACTGTCAATAGCAATTTCTACTTAATCTACTAGTGTTTTTGTCAGACCTTATAACTTAATGAAAAAAATTAAAATATTAAAAAAAATTTTTTTTAAATGTAATTTGTAAATTTGCACCCTTCATTTAGAAACTTTAAATAACTTAACTTGACCAGGGGTGCATAGGACTGTGCATGTTCAAAGTCCATAATAGATGGCTAGCCATAAGACCTGTTTTTATAAGACTCAAATCCATAAGGAAATTCATTCATTCATTATCTTATCCACTTAATCCTGGTCAAGGCTGTGGGAGAGCCGGTGCCTAGTCGGCGGCACAGGGGCAAGGCAAGAACAACTCAAACACTCAAACACTAAGGGCACTTTAGAAACACCAATTAGCCAAACACATGACTTTGGAATTTGGAAGGAAACGGCAGTACCCGGACTAAGGCGGAGTCAGCGGTCGAGACCAAAGCTGGAGCTGTGAGGCAACCATGCTAACTGCTGCGCCATCTTGCCGCCACAAAAGAAAAATGTTAATCACTATTTTTTTCAATTATTTTCTAATCCTGTGTGTGATGCTGTGTGCTTACTGAACACCTCAGTGGCTCTAAAACTACAGTAATTGTCATGAGTAAGACTATCCATGCCAATCAATGTCAGTATAGTCTCAATTTAATAAGGTAACACTAGATTACTTCATTATTTATTTAAATGTTTGCTTTTTTTTATTGGTACTTAGTAGCGATTTTTCAAAACTCCACTGAGAATGCTCTGTAGAGAAACCTGGCAACCAAAATATCTTAATCTCCATTCAGGCAATTATAATGTTAGGCAACCATCTAGACAATAAAGTGAAGCACCCATACTACATAAATCTGAACATGAATAGCTGTCTCCCAGTTTGAACAGGTGAATGCAGTTGCATGGTCTACCCAACTGTATCTATTTGTATAAATTTGTTTGTGTATCTAATGTAGGACACTGAGAGCCCTATTTCTTCTATATCTTATGCTAAAATTCATTCTGACATCTTCTAGTCACCCTTCTTATATTCACTAATGTTAGCATAAGCCATCTGACTGGTAACCTGGACTGTTATCTCCATGTTGGGCAGGGAATCACATCTCTACCATGTTCACCCATGTCATTTGTGTGGTTACCCACATATAACTATATTAATTAAACTCTTTAATTAACACAAATCCACTGAGTAAAAGAAAAGCTTAGTCTGCTCTCCTAAGAGGAAAGGAAAACAGGATAAACAGAGTATTCAGCATCTAATTCCGTTATACTAAGCTGATACACACTCACTAAAGTTTATAATTTGATTTCTCATATCACATTTTTGTCATTCATTATAGTGGGAGTTAGTGGATCAAATTGCGGATTAGGGTATTGAGATTCTCCATATGCTACAGTGATAACTGGATAGGATGCGCTCTTACAGCGCGGTATAACTGCACCATACACAAGTTTCTGGGCGAATACTGGGTTACAATGAGGGATTTGCATCTGGTCCATTGCTGAATTTTACATTGCCAATATCTGCACCTGACCAGCATGATACATATAATCCAAGACACAAAGTATCCTAAAGCATGTCACTATTACACATTTATCATATTTCATAATTTATTTTGAATAATACAATTGATGAGTTGGCTCAGTTACTGTGAACAAGACTTCTACCAGTCTGTATCTTTAGATGCAGCAAACTAAATCACAACATTAGTTCCCTAAATACCTATCGTCCATGGGCACAACCCCAATATAAACAGTTCACAGTGTCCACCTGGCTTTGCCAATCGTTTACTACTAGGCGAGGTTTGGAATTAGAGCACATAATCAGAGCAAGGTCAGACCGGAGGGGAATGAGTGTTGGCGTGCTGGTTTTGATTGAGTAGTCACTATAAAATCCACAGTAGTTTGTGTGTGTATGCATGTACAATTCTCCAAGTCCTGAGGCTGAGGCCTGTCAGAGCTGCTATTCACTACGGAGCATGCTGAGGGATGATGAAGAGCCAAACATGCTGAAACATTGTTCAGAATCGTTCCAACCCTGAAGCTGTGGCAGGCAATTGTTATTTCAGGGGTTCGCGTTAAACGTCTCACATTGGAGTGCAGCCATTTCACACAATGTACCACATAAAATAGCTGTGTTGTAAAAAAAAAAATAAATAAAATAAAAAAAGAAAAAGTACAGTGCCAGAAGTCATTCAGTTGCTTTGACTCTCTTATCATAAAGTCAGAGGTCATGAGCATGTCAACATAAAATGCTCTGAAATGGAAAATCTGCCCACTCATTTTCTGTTCTGATCCATAATTATTTAAATTCTTAAGTTTGGTTTCAGCAACAATGCCAGGAAGAACAAACCAACAATGTTATAATTATACAAGTAAAATGAATTATAATGAGCTTACAAATGGTATTGGCTTTGAAAACGTTTCGATTTAAATTTGGAAACAACGCTGTTAATGACCAGCCTGCAAAGATTTGGAAGCACTGGAATGCAGAGAAACAAAGTCAGTACAGGAAATCAGACGTCCTGGGACCTTAATGTATTCACAGCTGGGCTGAACAGCAACAACTCTGAAATCAGTTTTAGTACAGCTTCTATGTCATTTTTATGGATCAGTCAGAAATGTAAAGGGAGAGTTCCTCTTTCTTATTTTCTTCAAGACGTTGTTTGCTGGTGTTAAACTCTGTGTCTTTCATTAATACCATCCGCGGTTCATTCATGTATCTGTTAAGTCCAGTTATTAATCCAAAAAAACTGCTGATGCTGTAAAGCTCTCCCTTTACATTTCTGACTGAGAATATTAACATTAATATTGTCCCATTTTAAAATCACTGATCATGTAATGGAAATTATAACGAGATCCTAGACTTTCGTTAACATCGGGATCTCACTAAAGTTTTCTTCTGTTTGTAAAATAGTAACAGCCTGCTTTATAAATTTCTTGGGTATTACTGTTTAAATATTTATGGGTGCGTTTTAATGTCGCTGTCCTGCTGAAAGACCAATGATCTCTGACCGAGACCTAGCGTACCAACCCTGCAACCAAGTTGCTCTCTAAACTGCTTTTAATGCATTCAGATGATTTCATGCACACATTCAAGGATCCCAGTGCCAGAAGCAGCAAACCAACCATCCATCCTAGAAGGATATTGGCTTTCTCAGTTAAGATTTTCCAAGCTGGCACATTAGAGTCTCCTTTCAACGAGACGATGACAGATAGTGCAAGCTGCTGCTGTACCTTGATTCTGCAGCACAGCTTGAAATTGTTTATGAAATTGATAAAGGTTCTTTCTGCACTTGATCAAAAAACACAACACTTACTCTATTGGTGAACTCAGGGTGTACCTGCAAATGCTTAACTGCTCAGCCTGAAAGTGATCCGGAGGATTCAGTCTTTCATTTCCTTTCAGTTGGATGTAATCATCAAACATTTTAGGACACATTGGGAGTTATTTGCACTAACAATACAGTACTGTAGATATAAAATCAAAGAAAAACCCGATGCCGTTCTGAGGTGGTCGAGAACCGACGTGAGTATGTACACACACACACACACACTTCTTCTTTAAGGAGCTCTTCTGTCCTCCACTCATACCTGTATTAATGGCACCTGTTTGACCTCGTTATCTGTATAACAGACACCTTTCCACAGCCTCAAACAGTCAGACTCCAAACTCAACCATGGCCAAAACCAAGAGAGCTGTCGAAGGACAACCAGCAAAAAAAAATTGTAGAGACCTGCACCAGTCCCCTGGGAAGAGTGAATCTACAATAGGCCAAGCAGGTTGGTGTGAATTAAATCAACTGTGGGAGCATTTGTAAGAAAATGGAAGACATACAGAACCACTGACAATCTCCCTCGATCTGAGGCCCCACGCAAAATCTCATCCTGTGGGAGGGTCAAAAATGATCATGAGAACGGTGAGCAAAAAAAAAATTAAGCCAAAACCTCCTTCCATCAGTGAGAGGCATTGAAGATGGAACATGGCTGGGTCTTTCCCAGCATGACAATGATCCCGAACACACCCGCTCTGGGACCAACTGAGTGGCCCCGTAAAAAAGCATTTTCAAGGTCCTGGAGTGGCCTAGCCAGTCCTCCAGACCTCAACCCCATAGACAATTTGTGGAGGGAGTTGAACGTCTGGTGTGCCCAGCGACAGCCCCCAAAACATCACGCTCTAGAGGAGATTTGCATGGAGAATGGGCCAAAGTACCAGCTACAGTGTGTGCAAACCTGGTGAAGACTTACAGGAAACGTTTGACCTCTGTCATTGCCAACAAAGTTTATGTTACAAAGTATTGAGTTGAACTTTTGTTATTGACCAAATACTTATTTTCCACCACATATATATAATAATATAATATATAATATATATATATATATATATATATATATATATATGTATAGAGAGAGAGAGAGAGAGAGAGAGAGAGAAGAGAGAGAAGAGAGAGAGAGAGAGAGAGAGAGAGAGAGAGATAGATATATAGATGTACAGTATATGACAGCAAGCATACTTCAATAGGTGGGGAAAAATAAATCTCTCAAGTGTTCTTCAGTCAAGCACTTGCATTAACAGTAACTGAACAGATTTAACTGACAATAAGGAAACAAGTCTGTTTTTAGCTTCTGGAGAACCTCAGGAGATTAAGAAAAAAAAGATAAACCTAAGTCCATCCCATAGTAGATGAATAAAAACCAGTAATCTACATGTTACTACGTTACCTCAATTACATAGCATATTCAGTCTGTGATAGCAGCAGCTCATTCTTTGTGGTAGACAGTACTGCATTGTTTTTGTAATGACACAAAAAATATATTGTCATCACTCCAAATGCATGTTATTGTTTTTTTAATTCGAAGCAAACAAGCAATGCTGTATGTTGTAGGAATAATTGGTGCACAAAGGCAATTTCGTATAATCAAGCCTTCCTTCAATCTTAATCACTCTCTGTAACCAGTTCTCCCTCAACTCCCGCAGCTTAAACTCAGCCCCGCTTATCAAGCCTCTGCAGCTGAGAAGAGAAGAAGCCAAAGGCAACCAGAAGTATGAAATCATAATCTTCATTTGCTCCAACTGCCTGTGAAAGAAGTCTGGATCATGTAGGTGAACTAGCAATCTCTTATTCCCATGTTCAATTCTCAACATCCATGGACCAAGCATTTCTTCACTGTATTATGCTTTAATTAACTTATTCACCATAGTTTTCTATGGATTTGGCTTAATTTTATATTGTTTGCGTGTCTGTTTGCTTTGAGCTGGAATTAATTAAAGGATTTGACCCCCTTTGTTTAATTCTAAATACACTGTTTTAGCATGGGACCAATTAAATCTCATTAATTCCTAGGGATTTGTCCATTAGCCATTTGTTCCAGGTAAAAAATAAATAAATAAAATAATTAAAGAGCACTGCCCAGCAGGCAGAGTCAAGTCATTTTGCTCAAAACCTGATAGGCATGAATACAATCCAATTATACACATAAATCAGAAGAGGTAAAATAATAACAATGTAGACAAATTACTCCTCCTATCACTTTTCCTCTTTTCCCTTATTTCCCTTCCTTTGTTTGATAGCTGCTTTATAATTACCTATAAGAAGTCTTGGACTAGTGATAAAAATCCTCATCCTTCTTCACTCTGATTAAAATTCTCCCTCTCAAACAACTTAATGATCATTACGTGTTAGCAAACAAGAAAAAGACTTCAATCATGGATAGGAATATAGCAAAACGAGGCCTGGGCTCTCCAGATTCAGATTTAGGAGGAGATAACTGGTATAAATGTGATGAGTCGGAGATGCGCTATCAAAAATCCGAAAATAGCAGATGGACAATGGCTCTTGGCAGAAATCTTAGCCTTTAAATGTTTCTTGTAGCTCGCAAACAGTCTTTACAGTCTTCCTTTGGGATTTTTCACCATTCTTCCTTGCTGACCACTTCAGGGACTGTGGTAGCCTAGCGGTTAAGGTACTGGACTATGGTTCAAAAGGTCCAGGGTTCAAATCCCACCTCTGCAAAGCTGCCACTGTTTGGTCCTTGAGCAAGGCCCTTAACCCACCATTGCTTGGATTGTAAGACTGTATAAATTGTAAGTCGCTCTGGATAAGGGCGTCTGCTAAATGCTGTAAATGTAAATGCTGTAAATGTATTCTTATTTCATGTTAGAAATCCACAGATTTTCATTAATATTCAAGTCAAAGGACTATGAAAGGCATTACAAAACATGATGTATGGTATGAATCACTGTTTGCCTGCAATATCCCAGCTCTTTTTCACCACTGGCTTCTGCCGAACATTGGCTTCCAGGATTTGCTGACATACAGTGGTACCTCGGTTCTCTGCATTAATTCGTTCCAGAAAGCTTGTTGAGAACTGAATTTTTTTTTTTCCTCAAACAAAATTTTCCCATAAGGAATAATGTAAATTTAATTAATCCATTCCAGAAAAATCCTCCAGAAAATCCACACTGTATAATACATTATATGCATTAATGGAGTTATATTGTACAGGTGCTCCCTGATTTATAATGGGGATATGTTCCAACAAATCCATCATAAGTTAAATGCATCATGGACTGAGGAGTATACGGAGTGTTTGATAGAGTGCTCTGTACTGTATCATACTTATCTATGATAAGTAATGATAAGTAAGTTAATGTTTAAAACACTTACATTAACCTACAGTTGGCCAAAACCATTAACACAATGCTCATTTTATAATAAGGCGTTGAAAAATCACATGTAATTTAGTGAGTAATGGATTGAAAGTGAAACTCAGTGCGCTAGCATAGCTGCTAAGCTAACTGCAGCCTGTGTTTCCTTTCGGAGACTTATTTGCACTAAGAATGCAGCACTGTAGTTGTAAAAATAAAGAAACACGTGATAAACACAGCGGAGATCTTCACCAAGCGAGATCAGTAGTGACACTGAATCACTGTGTACTGAATCGAGTTTCAGCTGAAACGACTCATACAAGTTTAAGGAAGTGCGGCGGATACAGAGTAAACGATGAGAATCGGCAATTCGACAAGGTACCACTGTATTTGCTTCTCATTTTTTATCATATTGTCGCCAATAGTAACCAAACATCCTTGTTTTATAGACCAGAATCCTGTATTCAAAAGTTCAGAAAACCCGAAATCCTGTTTTTTTTTTTTTCCCTGATTACTGCAAATCATATTTGCGCAACCAATGCCGCACAGTTCACTAGTGCACCACTGCTGTTATATGATCGAAACTTTCCTGTATGACCTTCGCAGTGATGTGAAGGGATTGCTTTACATGCCTGACCAGTCTACAATCATTGTTGTCAAAGAGTTTTCTTGGTCTACCAGATCCTGTCTTAACATGACCCAAGTTCCCCATAACTTCCATTTCTTTTAAAAAAAAAAAAAAAACATTTCAGATAGTGGACAGTTGCAAGCTGAATTTTTTTCCTCTGCATATATGAACAGCTTCAAGAAGTTCTATCTACAATAAGTTTTCTCCGTCTTCCAGACCTTACCTTAAGCACTCAATAACCTTTTAGACAGTGCAAACTGCAAACTGGAAATGGTTGGATATCTTTTATAGCCTTTTACTGCTCTGAGAGTCAATTTATTTTGAGATCCTCAATCAGATGCTTATGTGAGGCCACAATCTCACATTCTGAGAGGCTTGAACGGTAACGGAATACATTTAGCTCTGGAACTGTCTACACCTGACTGGGATTATGTACTAAGATGATCATTCTTTTCCATGGAATAATAGTCACAAAACAGTGCTTGCTGAGCTACCACTGAAATTTGATTGGTCACTTTGTCCCCATCGATTCTACAAATGATAGCTTATTGGGTTCACATCAAACAAATATGTTAAAGGACCAATTAGATTTTATTAATCAGGCTTTCCTATATTGCAAACTACACCACTGTACTAAACGTTCAAGTTGAGATCTGACTATTGCCCAATCCAAATAAATCTGTATGGATGTCCACCAACTGGAAACTCTTTGTTTGACTGTTTGTTTGTTTATTTATTTGTCTATTTGTGACAGCAACAAGGTCATAAAGATACAAGTCAGACACATTCACATGGGACAATTTAGAGCAACCAGTTAATCTAATGCACATATGTGGATTGTGGGAGGAAGCCAGTGTACCCACAGTAAACCCATACAGACATTGGGGTGGGTCGGTGGGATGGCAGGGGGTGGCATGCAAGCTCCTCACTAGCGGATTGGTGAGGTTGGGATCCACCAACTGCAAACCAATTAACTTTAGACATTAATAATACTACCATAACAGCCTCTGCCAATCAATACACCACATACACAAAAGTGTGTGGACACCCAAAAAAAATGACATCCAAACCATGGGTATTAATATGGTGCTTACCCCTCACCTTTGCTCCTACAACAGCCAATGTTCTTCTAAAAGGGCTATCCACTAGAGTTTGGAACATGACTGTGAGGTCAGTCTCTGATGTTTAATAAATACATTGTGCATGGAGAGACAAGAAATTAGATTTAAAAAAATACAGTAATTGTCAACATAGTCCTGTTAATGATTTCTAAAGTATGGGTTGGCACCAGCATTTATTATTGAACTCCTGAAACAGTATAGCTCACCCCAAGTACTTCATTCAACTAAAGGCTTCTGTTATTCAGTTAGTGCAGGCAGGATGTTAATCTTATTCATCCATAAACTCAGTAGTGTTCCAGCTTTCATTAGCAACCCATGTTCTATAGGTATTTTTATCAAGATTAAACTTTACTTAAATCTAGCCAGAGATATTATGAGCTCATTAAACATACATATTTCGAGTATTATAATTGATTTATGTAATGCGTGTGCGCGTGATGTTTATATGTCAATGAGTGCGTTTATATGCATTTAATAATCTGATCACAGTCAAATTTTCTGCAGTTATCTGATTATTCAAGTAGTCATGTATACAGCATATTCCGATCTAGAAATCAGACTAAAAAATCTGATAAAGAGAGCTGGATTTTATCACAGTAATTGGAATACTCATAGCATATATATACCAGTAACCCGATTATAATCAGTGTTTTCAGTCTGTGCATGTGCGTTCCCCCATGGCTGCCAGGTCCGTGAATTTCTTGGCTTTATTTGACCTCTTGTTCCATTGGGAGTCTCTGAAATGCAATATATCCTCTTGAGATCTTGCATTCCCACATGAGGACATGACGTTTTGGGTTTGTTACACCTCATACTTCATTCTGCTTAACTCACTTCTGTGAAGACACTCTTGACCATTTCACAAAAACAAAAATACCTCCTGTTCAAAGACGGTGCTCAGTTTTCATACATAAAAAAAATAAGAGCTCCGAGAAGGGTAAGGAGGTCTCAAGAGATTAAACACGAGAAAATATCTAATTTTATTATTTAATATTAAAGTTCGAAGTTTATGTTACATATCTCTGTTAGATCTTTGGCTGGTTGCAAAGTAGAAATCCGAGTACCGCCTGAATCATGTAAACCCAGAGCTTCCCCATTATCTGATTACTCATCGATCGGATTAATGACAAATTCTGATTTTCTGCAGTTATCTGATTATTAAGTGCATGTAAACACACTCAGTGTGGGCACCAAATGTCCCCACAAGGATAGGAAGAGCTGACATATTTTAACATGTTTTTCTGCAACTTTCTTTTCAAAAACCAAAAGATTCAATAGATTTGCTTTAAGTTACTGAGGTTAGGGTTAGGTGTAACATTAATTAGACAGTACAGTAATCATTAGTGAGATACACATGTGTACGTGTATGTCCAAATAAACAGTGCTAAATGAACACAATTTATTAATACAACTTACCAATATTGCCGAGTCGTACATGCAGCCTGCCTCTGACGGTCGTGTAGACGGTGATGGGTGGCATCACCCCGTGGCCACTTGCATGCTCTCTGACAAGGCTGGTGTCCTGCAGGTATTCGGTGGTAACGACCTCCAGCTCATGAATAACCTGGACTGCGGCTCGACCTTGACGTAACAGATGCTGCAGACACCCAACACAGCAGTTTTTCAGATTTTCAGGTTACTAATGAATTTATCTACTACACACTCTAACAAGTCTGTTTTGCATCCTATTTATTATCTATAGCAGGTTCTGTAGCTCCTCTAGTTTATTACAGCTGTTCCACCAGAGTCCAATTAAGAATCACCTTTATTAACATTTTGCAAACCCTTTTATGGCATTAAAAACTAACTGTAGTGATTTCCTAAACAGGTGTTGCAAGCTATAACAAGATTAAAGAGAGGTTTGCCGGTTTATGCACTCTTACCTCATTAAGTCTGCATTTATGCACCAAATACGGTGTGGATATTAATATAATGAACCACCTCTTCCGACATATCAAAGCTGACAGTAATTGCTGACTTTGTAATTATGGGGCCTATTTAACATCAGTGAGATCATGTTTTATATTCAGCACAAACATGACTGTAATTATTCCGGTAATACATCATTTGGCAAGCAGAGGAGACATTTATGGCTAGAACGTTTTTATAACTGATATGACTTCATTGTCACTGGTTAAATAAACAGTTTTTCAAGTTGATATCAATTATTGGAATTGAAAGTCAAAAAATGCAAGACACAGATAGTGGTAGAGAGTGTAAAGCCCTACACAAAAGAATGAGAGGAAAGAAAACCGAGTCAACATTTTTAATCTTCTTGCCCCAATGCACTTGACATTAATTAAGTTTCCAGCATTGCCAGGGCTGTAAAAGTAAACAAACAAAGAAACACATAAAAATGGTTTGGGGTTTTCTAAGCTCACATTTTATCACTGACCTATAGCCTCATTTTCCAGAATGCCAGATAGCAGATGCTCAGTTTTTATCTCCATAGTTATGAGGTCACTTTGAATTAATTAAAAAAATAATCACAAATTACCAGAATACTTTGAAAATGAACAATTTTTTAGCATTGCAGAAATGTTCTTAGTGCAACGGGTACTGCTAATATTTACTTATTCACACCAGCAACCAGAAGGCACATACATGATATCTACATGAAAGGCATTCAGTCATTCAATGACTATAGGTGGTAAAACCCAAGTACACTGCATGTTGAAATGTGGTCTAAATTAACAGATTCAAGTTTTGTCCATGTATTTCCACATGCATTTCTCTGAACAAATACAACTTAAAATAATAAAAATAGCAATTAAAATAATAACTCACAACTGAGGATTTGCTGGAATTGAATGGAACTTTATATGTGTGAATGTAATGAAGGTATATGTAAGTGATTGCAATATTAGAGCAAAATCAAAAGTTTATTGGGGAAAAGTGTACATTTACATTATTTATCAGACGCCCTTATCCAGAGCGACTTGCAATTGATGCAGTCTTACAATCCAAGCAGTTGTGGGTTAAGGACCCTTGCTCAAGGACCCAACAGTGGCAGCTTGGTAGAGGTGGGATTTGAACCCTTGACCTTCTGGTCCAGAGTCCAGTTCCTTACCCGCTAGGCCACCACAGTGTACAACTGAAAGGAGGCTCTAATACTCTGTTAGGCCACTTCTGGTCTGGATACAAGATGAGACACAGTTTTGGAGGGAAACAGGTTTCATATGGTATCCTGCAGCATATTTGCCTATTGATGTTGCAGCTAGGCCTGTAGATCCTGCACACTCACAGGTTGATGAATGTGGTTTCCCAGCTGGTCACATGAATGATCAAATCTGGTGACCAGACAGGCCAAGGAATTATGGCGGGGACAGTCCTGAGAAATCCCTTCTGTGCTTGGGAGAGCATTATCCTGCTGAAAAACGGCAGTTTGAAGCCCTGCCTTGATAGGTAACACATGCAGAACATCATATTGCTGAGTTGTTAGTGTCCTTCATATCAGTACTAGGGATAACCGACTGTCATATGCAATGACTCTCTAGATCATCACACCTTTCGCCATTTCATCGAACCGTTCACCATGAGGGCTCCATACTCAAACCCAACCATTGTCGTATACCAAACAGAATGCCTGCTCCCAAAACCTCCTAACAGCTAGGTCAGAACGAGCTAGAGGGTGGACAATTCGTCGAACGACCATCCTGCTTCTCTCAGTCCAATGACATGCCCCCTCTCAAAGTCTGTCAACTGCACAAAATGTCTTCAAGTGCATTGTAGAGGCATGTCTAGCAGTCAAAGATCTCTCACCAGGAGGTATACTACCCAAAAGTAGCCCCTGAAAGCTTTTAATAGGCAAAGGGGGAAGCAGTTTTACACCCTCTTGTGGCAAGACCCAGTGTCTAATCAGACCACACCTGCAATCATTTATACACTTGACTGAGACATAACTGTATGCCGAGGTTGCAGCAATCTGACATTTCAATCTGGGTGCGTTAACGTGTTTTTTCCTCTTTTTTTGTAATTTTCTCAAAGGGTCTTGTTTAAAGCGTGTCTTGTGTAAAGTGTGATATGTTGAAGAAGTTCTGAAGTAAGAGACACATACACAAGTGGAAATGGCATTTAAAGACCTACACTAAAAATGAAGTCATTTGACATTTCAAAATCCTATTCTCAGTAGATTTCCTTTTGTGTACATAAAGGATGTGACCCAAATAAAATACTATCATACTAAATACTGGAGATGCACCACAAATCAGAAGGAAATTGTCCTTCATTTCCCTGTATCAATTGGCAAGATCACATTTTAATTTGAGCAGCAGATCAATAGAAAAAAAAATGTTGGCCATTTCATGATCTCCTGAGAAATTAATATAACCAGCAATCACTGCTTATGTGAGGTATCAATAATAAATAATATATATATTTAAATAATTAAATAAATATTTATAGTGTTAAGCAACACTGCTGCAGTGATTTTCTAAATCAGGGCTTTTTATGCAGTGTATCCAGCTTACAGTATTTGCTGACAAAAAGACATATAGGTTTACATTAAAATTGCCCATATTTTAAGATTTTCATCCTTAGTAGAGCACTAAGTTGGCCACTCCCAGTCATAGACAGTCGCTAAAATATCTGTAATTAGCACTTCTTCTAGTAAGTATGCCCCTATGATATCTGTAGACATAGTGACTAAGATATTTAATCAGAGTGGATAGTTTGAGAGCAGCTCTTAGAGACATCGACTTAATCAGACTTCCATAGTGTAGCCTAATACTGAAGCATGCAGGTTGCAGTTTAAGGGTGAAGTGCCAGCTGAAGCTTTTAGCATAATTATAATCGGGAGCTTATTAATCACTTGCTAAAAGCAAAAACATTTCCATTGAAAGTTATACACATCTGAGTAAAATGTCAAGCCATGTACATAAGAACCATGCAATCTATGCTTATGCCAGTTAAGCCACACTGTCACAATAGCACATATTGTGTACAGCATAATGTATGGTATACTGAATTTACAGTACTGTCAATGAAAAGGATTGTCAATAACTACATTTCATTCATTCATTTTCATTTACAGCATTTAGCAGACGCCCTTATCCAGAGCGACTTACAATTGCTACAATCTTACAATCCAAGCAATTGTGGGTTAAGGGTCTTGCTCAAGGACCCACCAGTGGCAGCTTGGCAGAGGTGGGATTTGAACCCTGGACCTTCTGGGCCAGAGTCCAGTACCTTACCCGCTAGGCTACCACAGTCCTAACTAACACCCATAATTTGTGATAATTAAGCAATCGGCATATTATTAACTCAATTATGTATCAATAATTATCAAACGTTTCATACAATGCATTTAGAAAGTATTCACATTTTTCACAATTTGTTGTTTGTTTATTGTGGAGGCACAGATCTGGAGAATGCAAAAAATCTGCTGCACTGAAAGTTCCCAAGAACACAGTGGCCTCCATAATTCTTAAATTGAAGAAGTCTGGAACAACCAGGACTCTTCCTAGATCTCGCCACTCCATCAAACTAAGTAATAGGGAGAGAAGGGCCTTGGTAAGAGAGGTGACCAAGAAACCAATGGTCACTCTGGCTGAGCCAAAGATCCCGTGTGCAGATGTCCATTATCACTGCAGCACTCCACCAGACTGGGATTTATGGCAGAGTGGCCAACAGAAGTCTCTCTTCAGGAAAAGACACACGAAAGCCTGCCTAAAGTTTGCAAAAAACACCTACAAACTCCAAGTGGGCTTTTATGTTGGAAAATTTTAGTTGTTCCTCTTTAATAAATTTGCAAAATTTTTTAAAATTCTGTTTCATTATGGGGTATTGAGTGCAGATTGATTGGATATTTTTAATTTTTAATTTTAGCACAAAGCCTCAACATAGCCAAATGTGAAAAAAGTGAAAGGGTCTGAAGACTTTCCAAATGCATTGTGGAAATGAGACTCCAGGATTTGGATTTCTTTAGAATGCCTATAAACATATTCTAAATAACTCTGCACAATAATGACTGTTTTATACCACTACTGAGCATAATTCGTAGCCACTAATTCGTCTTAAGTTAATGCTTACGTAAATCTCTTGCACATGCTCTCAGTCCTGAATATCAACCTGAGATTGATAAAGAAAATCAGTGCTGTTTTGATATTTTTTAATGAATGTGAAGTCACGTCCAAAATCACATCAACCCTCAACAACACATTTGCCCTTTATCTTTTTATATCATGTCACATTATTTGGTGTTCATATCTGTGATTCAGCTCGGCTGTCGTCTAGACAAGTGTGAACAGACAAGCAAAGGAAAACAAAAATGATTCCAAAAATCTGTCTGCATGTATGCTGCACTCGGGCTGACAAATGTCACAATCTGATGACAAGAGGCTAAGGGCTTACCAGCAGCCTGATCTGCCCCTGTCTGATTCCTGAAAAGGTCACTCTGGCTGTTCTTGTGGCTTCATTTTGATTAGAACACAGTGGTCTCTGCTTTTGTTTTGCTTTTGTTCTTTTATACAACATCTGCTATTTAACAGGTGCCCACTGAACAGGATGCCAGCACTGATCATATGGCCAGGTGGAGCAGTCATGGACTAAATGTCCAGGAGTGTTACATAAGAGAGCTGTTGAAATCCATTACTCAGAGCACTTAGATCCATTTCTCATTAATTCTGTAGTACTTTGTTGTCCCATTTCACCTGGACAATGATCAGGCATGAAACATTCATAAAGCTGAGGAACATAGGAGCAGTGAATGTCCAGGACAGTTTAACAGCCGTTTCGGTTCTGTCAGGATGGATACGACCAGTCCCAGACACTAGGTTATTTTGTCCTAACTCTTAGTAAAAGTCGAGCGTGTCCCATTGTGAGTACATTCTCTAAAGTTGTTATTAAGTACAATTGGCCCTATTCCAAGCAAACTGCAGACCAAAAATATTACCAAAAAGAATGAAGTGGTCTGAAGGCATACCCTGCTGTAACTTCCAGTGATTTTACAGATCCTCAGTCCCTCTCAACTACATGCTGATTGAGCATTCCTCAAATGACATCTCATTCCTTCCTTCATGCTTGCATTGTATTTGGGTTTGTAAATAATCTACACATCATTTAAAGTATACGGGAAAATTAATATGCAAAAACTACACCATTTGATATAAGAGACATGAACATCTGTGCATTTTGGATTGTCCTGGAAACAATACTCTCCATATATATGGAGGGCAGTTTGTAACAGTTCAGCTTGTTCCAGGTCAGTAGTGTAGTCTGCTTAGTGATAAAGAAGACATGGAGTTGGAGTCTATATTACTACTATCGTACCTCGTTGTTAATTAATTCCAAAAGGCTCGTCAAGAACCAAAAATGACGAGCACCGATCAAATGGTTCCCATAAAGAATAATGTAATTTAAATGAATCCATTCCAGGCCCCTAGGAGTTGTACTGTACAGATGCTCCCTGATTTACGATGGGTTATGACAGTTAAATGTAACATGAACTGAGGAGTTTTTGGAATGGTCTATACTGTATCATAGCAGAGCCTATGGTAAGTAATGATAAATAAGCTAATATTTAAAACCCTTACATTAACCTACAGTTGGCCAAAACCATTAACATCAAGCATATTTTATAATAATGTAAAAATCTCATGTAATTTATTGAGTAATGGACTGAAAGTAAAAAGTAAAAGCAAAACACTTACTCTATTGGTGAACTCATGGCACTAGCACAGCTTCTAATGCTAACTACAGCCTGTGTTCTGGACCATTAAGTTCTTGTTTTCCTTTCAGTTGGAAGTCAATACAACTCTTTTTAAGACCCACAGAGACTTATTTGCACTAAGTACTATAGATGTAAAAAAATAAACCACTGAAAAAATAACGCTTGAATCACAGTGTACTGAATCGTGAATCGTGAATCATGAACTGTGAATCGAGTTAGGCTAAAACGAGTAACGTGGCTAGATTCATACAAGTTTGTACAAGTGCAACGAGTACTGAGACAAATTTTTCTGGTGAAAATGTGTCCAGAACCGAATTTGACTTGTTCCGAGGTGGTCGAGAACCAAGGTACCACTGTATATTTGAATATTCATACACAAAAACTACAGTATTTTATATTTTATATAAGCATCTGTATATTTTGGATTGTCCTGGAAACAATCCTCTCCATTATGGAGGTTGGACTGTAATAGTTAACTTGTTTTAATAGTTCGGCAGTACTGTGATCTGCTCAGTGATCAGACTGTCTATATTATCAGACTATATATTCTATATATATATTATATTATATATAAGACTATAGTGTACATTACTATACTGTTGGAGACAGAAGTGGTATACGATCTAAAGTACTAATCAGATAAGCAGGTGATGAGATTCTGCTGTCACTACAAACCTGTGTCTTGCTGACATAAAATTATCTATAAGCTACAATGAAATTAAAACTTTACCAAGCAGATTTCAAGTATTGAAATGAACTGCTTGATTGTTTACAATATTGTGCAAAGGCCACCATTAGATATACCATTGTTTTAGCAATTATTATTAGCACGTATTAAAAAACTGAAAAAGATCAGAAACAAGACAATTTCTATAAAGTACATTGTCAAGAATTTAGTGTGACCTCCCCTTACACTTAAACAATAGCAGTATCTGGCAGCTTCATGGGAATGCCGAGTTGACACTTCTACAGTCCGAAGAACCTTGATTAGCAATATTCTTTTTGGTAGCAGTCAGAAAAACACTTTTTCAGAAGGGGAAGAGGGTGAAAAGGCTAAGATATGCTAAAGCTCACAAAGACTGGAATGAAGATTAGTAGAAAAGAGGATTATGGAGTGACAAACCTAAGACTGAAATATTGGGTGTCAAATCTTCAACAATATATTATATATGGCCATTACACCAATACTAAAATAAATAATCTAACGATGGCCTAAGACGTTTGCATAGTACCGTCTGTAAGGGAAGCAGTAACCTTCAGAAGCATTTCACAAATGCTGTCTTGTTTCTATTTGACCTTGGATAAGCTGCTTGCTGGTATGTGAGATAATACATGCTTCAAAAGACAACAACAAAAGGTTTATTATGCATACGTTTAATGTCATGTGACAATTTAGATATATGGTATGATTGGGTGGTAGTAGAGACATGTGATATAGACCAGGCAAATTGTAATTGGAGGCTAAGGTGGCATTGCTTACGCTGTTACTAACGGACACATGGATGTTGTGGTAGAAGATGCCAGAGTAATTTAGAAAGCTGCAGTCAGTATGTAGAATGTTCCTGATACTTGCTTTCCTATGCTTTTCCTATGTATTGTGTATATAGAGTGGGGCAAAAACATATTTAGTCAGCCACTGATTGTGCAAGTTCTCCTACTCAGAAAGATGAGAGAGGTCTGTAATTTTCATCATAGCTACACTTCAACTATGAGAGACAAAATGAGAAAAACATCCAGGAAATGACATTGTAGGATTTTTAAAGAATTTAATTGTAAATTATGGTGGAAAATAAGTATTTGGTCAATAACAAAGGTTCAACTCAATACTTTGTAACCTAACCTTTGTTGGCAATGACAGAGGTCAAACGTTTCCTGGAAGTCTTCACCAGGATTGCACAAACTGTAGATGGTATTTTGGCCAATTCCTCCATGCAGATCTCCTCTAGAGCAGTGATGTTTTGGGTCAACACAGACTTTCAATTCCCCCCACAAATTTTCTATGGGGTTGAGGTCTGGAGACTGGCTAGGCTACTCCAGGACCTTGAAATGCTTTTTAAGGAGCCACTCCTTCATTGCCCAAGCAATGTGTTTGGAATCACTGTCATCCTGGAAGACCCAGCCATGTTCCATCTTCAATGCTCTCACTGATGGAAGGAGGTTTTGGCTTAAAATCTCACGATACATGACTCCGTTCATTTTTCCCTCAACACGGATCAGTCGTCCTGTACCCTTTGTAGAGAAACAGCCCCAAAGCATGATGTTTCCACCCCCATGCTTCACAGTAGGTATGGCACAACTCAAAATTATTCTTCCTCCAAACATGGCGAGTTGAGTTTTTACCAAAAAGTTCTATTTTGGTTTCGTCTGACCACATGATATTCTCCCAATCGTCTTCTAAATCATCCATAAGCTCTCTGCCAAACTTCAGACGGGTCTGTGAGAGCCAGAAATCTTGCTTGTTTGTGGGTGACCAACTACTTATTTTCCACCATAATTTACAAATTAAATTCTTTAAAATGTGATTTCCTGGATTTTTTTTCTCATTTTGTCTCTCATAGTTGAAGTGTACCTATGATGAAAATGACAGACCTCTCTCATCTTTCTAAGTAGGATAAATTGCACAATCAGTGGCTGACTAAATACTTTTTTTGCCCCACTGTATGACCACTGCTGGATAAATTTCTGTTGACATAAGGGACATTGATGTCAACGGGGAACTGGAAGCCCCAAGCTTGTGAAGGTTAGCACATGCAGCACTGTGGTCCAATGGTGTCCAAGTGTCCCAGTAAAAAACGAGTAGATTAACATGACAAGACATGACAAGACACTGATGTATTTGAAATGCATATGCATACATTGATCAGCCATAGCTTTAAATCCAGGTGGACAGATAAAGTGAATAACATTGACAGTATGATGCTCTAGGCAATGTTCTACAGGGAATCCTTGGGTCCTGGCATCAATGTGGATGTTGCTTTAACACCTACCTACACATTGTTGCAGATGAAGTATACCACTTCACGTTCAGTGTTCCCTGTTGGCAATTGCTTCCTTCACCAAGATGGTTCAGGAATGATTTGAGGAACATGACATAGAGCTCATATTATTGACTTCGATTCCATATTTGTAGGATTTAAGTCTAATCAAGCATCTATAGAATGTGCTTGACAAACAAATCAAATCTATGGAAGCCCCACCTCACAACTTAGGACGTAAGGATGTTTTGCTAATGTCTTTGTGCCAGGTACCACAGGACACCTTCAAAGGTCTTGGGAAGGATTTGTTCCACCCCAACATACACTAGTGTGCAAATGTCTTAGGCCACCATCAGATTTGTTGTTTTAGCAGTAGTATAATGACCATATATAATTATTTCTCAGCCAATTTATTAAGATACACACATATTAAGATACATACATACAGGACATATGTACACAAAAGGCAGTATGTAGTGTGACCTCCCTGAAAAGGTGGTTTCGTGGCAGCTGCCCTTCCAAGCAGACCATTCCTGATAAATTTTCTTAGGACTGTAGAAGGGTCAACTTGCCAGGATTTCAATCCTCCATATGTACAAATGGTCTGTGAACATACAGTACTATGGAACGTCTTAAGCCAATATTAGATTTGTTACTGGTTAGGCCCAAAAATTTAAAACTTGTATTTGTCATGCTGTAATACCAATCCTCATTCTAATCTACCGATCTTTATTCTAATCTTTCTGCGTAGCATATCTTAGCCTTTTCACCTTGTTCCGCTTCCAAAAAAGTGTTTTCTTGGCTGCTACCCTTCCAAAAAGGCCATTCCTGATCAAGCTTCTTCAGGTTGTAGAAGGGTCAACTTGGCATCCAGATCAAGCTGCCAGATGCTGCTATTGATCAAATGTAAGGGGAGGCCGCACTAAATACTTGCAACTGTAGCCTATAGAAGCTATGTTGTGATTTTTTTTAATACTGCATACAAATTTCCTGTAGTTTCTGTATTCTAATACAGAGACTATATTATATATGGGGATTATACCATTGCCATGGTGGCCTAAGACTTTTGCACAGTACTGTACTGTATATCATTTCATCCTCACACCTTTGATTATATAGCAAGTGGCCGCAGTCAGTTTTATATATTTATAACTTCCTTTGAGTAAAAATGTGAGAATGAATTTTAAAACCTGAAATATAGTTGGCCTTAGCTGGATATTCCTAAAAAAACACAGCATATCTTCAGCTGTTCTGACCAGAATATCTTCAGCATATCTGAGTGATTTGGATACCTTCAGAGGAACGGCAGCAGAGCCGATAAGCAGTAGCGAGTCACTTGCCCAGACGTCTATGTGCAGAGAATGCTGAGTCCAAATAACGCAGAAACCACATACGTTCTCCAACTTTTAAGAAGCAGGATCAACACGGTATTGCAACTGCAGCCCAGGCTGACCTGACGTACAAAACATATAAACAAACAGACACAATGAATAACAGAAAACTGTCAAAAGTTTGTGGATAGCACCCATCCAAAACCATAAGGATTAATATTGAACACAGACCAAACCTCTGCAGTAGCATGACAGAATTTTCTTCACTAGACGTACCCAAAACCGAGTCCCATCAAACCAGCAAAATAGCTTCATTAATTCCTATGACTTCTCAGCTTGTCTATTTTCTGCACTGCCCTCTTAAAAAAAAGGCCCATACTGTAAAATGACTTGTCAAATCTGATGGAGAACTTGTCTGGTTAGCATAGAGCACCGACCTTTACTTAACTCCATTAAGCAACCTTTGTGGATAATTTGAATGCTCAAATCCTTGCAAAATTATAGATTCACCATGCTTAGAGGATGTTCACTTCCAACCAATGTAAACAAATCACAGATAGGACACAAATAAAATTTTCACTAATATTTGAGTTTGAACGTCTTGGCTCCATGAAACATAACCCCAAACAAATAAAGTTTTTTAATTACTCCCATATTTTTTTCCAGATCAAATATCACATCACTCTGTGTTGGGGAAAATATATGGAATCAGCTCATAATTTTTGCATTTCTAAAGCAAATACTGGCGCAAGGCTAAAACTGTAAAATTAGTCTGCAATTAAAAAAAAGAGTGATTACAAAACCTAACAAGCTGTCGGAGTTGATTAAAAGAAAACATGGCCCCAAACAAGAAGAGATTGTCAAATGAAACAATCGAAAAAGAATTCTAAAACAACACCTTCAAGAAGAAAAATCCCACACACGAATATGGAAAACAAAGATATTGATTTTTTTCCTGTCAGCTTTGTTTTAAATATGGTGCAAGTATAAACAAAGTGGGAAGTTTAATAAAGGTAGCACATGGCTAGACCAAGGAAGATGTCAATGTGAAAGAATAGAAAACTTTAAAAAAAAAGAAATAAAAAAATAAAAAAGACCTTGAAAATAGAAATGCACAACAACAACACAAATGAAAAATATACAAAAAACAAATAGGTGGAACAACAGGAGTCCATTGTTTATAACAGAACTATAAGAAAACTGACTGAATGAAATGGCATTTGCAAATAGAAAATTCAAACCAATAAACAGCACTAAAGGCCTGAAAGAAAAAAAAGCAAGTTTACCCATGGGCTAAAGAGAAGCAATGTGGAGAGCGGATGATTAAATGAAAGTGATATTCAGCAAAGAATGTTCAAAACTGCATTGCGAAGAGGATGATACTGGATTTTTTGTATTAAGTAGAGATGACTACCTGCAGAAAAGAATTGAATTTCCCTACTTATGATTTATGATATGGGACTGCATGGCAGGTAATAGGCTAGGGAATATGGAGATCACTAGCTCAACTGTCAACATGTAGGTGTGCATTGCAGTTTCTGTATTCCATTTTGTTTTATCATACCATCATTAGAAAAAAAAAAGTTTGGCAATGATAAAGTCATATTTCAAGATGATAATGCCACAAGGTAAAGAGAGCTTATTAGCTCAGTGATATGGCAAGCAAAGTTTAGATCTCAATCCAACCATTTATGGTGGAAAACAAAACAAAATAGGTCTATGACAATGCTTAACCCTCAAAAGCTGATCTGTTAAC
This sequence comes from Ancistrus triradiatus, assembly GCA_025084515.1. Taxonomy (NCBI): domain Eukaryota; kingdom Metazoa; phylum Chordata; class Actinopteri; order Siluriformes; family Loricariidae; genus Ancistrus; species Ancistrus triradiatus. The sequence goes on along the minus strand of JAJAGP010001286.1, from coordinate 82,479 downwards.
GACCACTTGAGAACGATCTTGATGCAGAATACTGATTGTCATTAGTCAAGTCAATGCCTCAAAAAATCCAGACCAGCATAAAAGAAAGAGAAGAAGCAGCAAAGGACTAACTGTGAGGGTTTTCCATGTTTGATCTGTTAAATAGACTCAATATATTAAAAAAAAAAGATAACAAAGATACAAATACAAAAATACCCAGACACAAAATTCGGCATGCAGTTTTGTCTCAAACAGATATGTAAATGATTACAGGTGAGGTCTGATTAGTCACTGGGCTTTGCTACAAGACAGCGTAAAAGTGCTTCGCCCGCTGCCCTATAAAAAGGCTCTCAAGTGCTACTTTTGGGCAGTGTACCGCTTGGTGAGAGATTGTTGACTGCTAGACATGCCTCTACAATTCAATTGAAGATATGTTTCCCAGTTGACAGACTTTAAGAGGGGGTGCATCATTGGACTAAGAGAAGCAGGATGGACGTTTCGTCAAATTACCTACCATCTAGGTCGTTCTGACCTAGCTGTTAGGAGGTGTTGAGAGCAGTGGTTCTGTGAGGGCATGCATACATGGCAAACAGGCTCCAGACAGACCACCAGTAGAGAGGATCGTTTGATCCACCGACAAGCACGGACAGCTCCCAGTTTCATTGTCCACCATCCAGACACAGATGGCAATACACACCAACTGTCTCTGCCCGGACCATTTCCAGGTGTTTAACAAAAGGAAATTTGTTGTACAAAGCCCATTACGTGTCCTACCATTGACAGCCTGCCACCGTTGCCTTCGTATTGTGTCGTGAATGAAAAACCTTTTTAGCAATGAGTCCAGGTTTGGGATCTGACGATGATCAGATTCAAGAATGGAGGCTTCGTGGTGAGCGCTTCAATCCTGCCTCTGTTGTGGAGCGACACACTTTGTCTCAACTGCAGGTGTGAGGATGAGAATCTACAGCCCAGCTGCTACGTGGGCAAAATGTGCAAAGGATAACCATACAGAACCTCTGAAGCCCAACGTATGCCATCTTGTATCTAGGATAGAGGCGGCCATGGGCAGAGCCATATAAAAAGTTTTATTCGATTTCCAAACAACTCCTTCATTTGTCAATGAGTGTATATGGCATGTATTATAAGACCTTATTTGGATTTCTGGTCTTATGACATAAATACTTAGATATAGATTCCCTTAAGCTGTCAAGCTTATTTGTTGATGGTAAAGAGAGTTATATCTTTACACAACAGTTAAACAGGGTTATGCTAGAAGTGAACCTGTACAGGTTGAGCTGGGCCATGACTCTTTACGCCCTCTCTCACCACCTACATCATCTGTCAGTCATACTTAACCATGGCACCTAGTGCTATTTGATCCATAACAGCATGTAGGGGAAATAGTGATATGTTATTGAACACTATCATCAAATCCTTCAGGGCACTGGCATCGCCCACTCCAAATCCCACAACTCATCCTACACGCACATCCTTCACAATTGTCTTCTTTCCTAGCCCTTCTATATGTACTGATCCACACAACAAAAGGCTCAGGGAAAGAGCCTTGCTGCTGTCACTCCGTCAGCTAATAATAGTATGTAATATTTATATCAGTAATGTACATATTTTATGGATCACATCATGCCCATGCTAACAGCTTTTCAGAAAGAGGGTTAAGTGAGAGCTTGGTAAACAGCGCAGACCCCCTCCGACATTTCTAACATCTTTGTTATTGTGCTTTCTGTGTCCTCCATGTTCATTGCTTCTCCTGATGCCTGTCTCCATTTCTCCATTCCCTCTCACTGCTCACGCCATTAACTCTCTCAGCAGGCAGGCAGTGGGCTGCTGGGATGACAAGGCAGAGAGAAACACTCAGCTAGAGACTGAGGGGAGGAGAGAGATAGGTGCTGTTGCTCACAATGGACTGGAAACAACCACAGAGCTTACACTGAAACTCTTTTAATGGTCGTTTGCTTGATCACGAGTATATGGAAGCTACAGCATTATGTGGAGCTGTGTTTAATTCTCAGGACTACTACTCTCAAGGTAAATCCCAGTTCACCCACGATAGCAGTGTTGGGTTATTGAACAGGAGCCTTAGCTTTTAATTGCTCAGCTCATCTGTTTCAACAGTCAGCACTGTAAATCAGCTTCACAAAAACATGAGATACATAAAGAAACCTTAAGAGGAACCAGCTTTGTATGAGTCAGTGTATAGCTGAATATGAATAAATGGGACAGTTATCGCATATGAAAGCTGTTACACAATGAACGTGACGTGAAAAAACAATCAGCAAATGTGAAACATTCAGATATGATTTCTTCGTCTCAAAACTATAGACACCACATGCGACACAATTTTTGGGGAATTTCACTGCCTGGTTCAATTTTTTTTGGCAGCAAAAACAGACAAGATGTTTTAATATAGATGGTACTATCCTACAATTCCTATACCAAGAATAGCAGCAATGCATCTGATTACAGGCAAAAGGTTTATTTGCCCGGCTCTGCATGTTAAGCAGTAAAATACATTTCTAAGCAAAGACAACAGATCAGCATTATTACCTTCTTCATGCAGTTGTTTACTCCAGAAAAGACATTGCATCCATAAAATTCCTTTGCCTTTTGTTTCTGACTACCTGACCACTTCTTGAAGTCCATCTGCTCTCTGTTTTCTTAATGTACGTCTCTAAGGTTTTTCCATAGCCTTTTCACTTCATCAACTAGCCAGTACAATAATAACGAGGTTCAACATTAAAAAGCAATTATAGGTCAACTGTTTACATGTCTAAACAGTGTTCAATTTAGCGCTATGCATTACTAACAGGGTTGTGGTTTGCTTGGCTTGTTTGATGAAAGTACATCAGAGACTGACATTACCATTGTTGTGTTTTCAGCCAAACACCTCAATTATGCAAAGTTCAAGTTTTCGCTCATAAATTACACAAGCATTGATAACAACAAGCTCTCTAGATCTCTTCGGAACAATGTCTTCGCTCTCATCTCTTCTTTCTACAAAAACTATTCCAGATAATTACATTACACAGGTGACAGCGCCCTATATTGGATCAGCTCCGCAATGCTTATCAATGCACATATACATCATTGGTAAAAGCTGATCTGCCATCTTTCCAAATCACGTTTCAAATGTGATCGGCCTGCTTGATTGTTGCTATGCCAACACCAGAAGCAGCAGTGATTGGTCAGTAAGCTTTTGTCCACCGGCGAAAATGTAAAACTCGAACAGAGGGTGAATAAAAAAGTCGCATTTCATCCTTTAGAAAAAAGCACTTTTGGTGTTGAAGATAATGTCATTATACACTAGCTTGAATTAATTTACTGTCATCCAATTAAATCGCACGTAGAAATCGGGTTCGGTGTGTAACAGCCTTAAGACCTAAGATATTTAATGTAGCATGTAGCAAATAACAGTCTGCCAGTGATTGACTAATTGATTTCCATATCCCCTATCCCATAAACAGCCCATACACTCCATATTCTGGTCATAATTGTTCAGTGCCATCAAGAATTGCACTCGCACTCCCACATTTTGGCGTGAACATTGCGCCTGATAGCTCTGCCCATTCATTGCGGCATGAAGCAAATGCAAATGGCAGGCAGGCACACACATCACTCCTGCTAATGGCTAAGGGACAACAAAAGTGGAGTTTTATTTTAGATCTGCTGATTAATGGGTCACAGTTAATGCAAATAATGGCAGGCGCATCAGGAGAGGCTAATGAGTGTGTCTGGCAGGAGAACAAGCCTAGTGTGCCAGCTCGGACTAACAACATGTCCTTTATCAGCAGGTCCAGCGCGTTTCTCTTCTAGAAAAGCTCCAACATCAACTGCTACCTTCCTGCCCTCCTCCTACTGGGTGTGCAAACAAAGCATACCCTTAATTTGAATGTTTTTTAGGTGCCTTAAGAGAGCTCTACCCACTTCTCCACAGAAGTGATATTAACTAGGATGACAGCGTAGCACCCAAAATTCTACGCAAAAGCTACAGCACCCTTATTAGCAGTATGTCAGTTACGCTACAATAAACCCATCCAGAGCTAAAACAACCCAATAATTATCACCAGGACCATGCATATCCATTCTGCTAAGCATATTTTACCTGTCAGCACCCAGATGTTCTAATTATAACCGTCTCATTTTGTAAAAAAGTTGATGAGTCAGGCTGCACGCCTTTCAGAAAAAGATGCTCATCATAGAGCTGCAAAATAAGTCAATTTAAATTGGAAATAAGTTAAACTGTCATTTTTCCCCCAGCACGAAGCATTGTGCTGACCTCCAAACTTCTGTTTAGCTCATGAAAACAATATATATGCTGCGTATGTGACAAGTTGTATTACTACTAACAACAACACAAAAATTTGTTTTAGTAATCCAAGATAAACACACTCACACACAGAGGTACTCAGCACTATATTCAGCAGACTGCAATGCACTGTGTGTTGTGACACATTCCCTCGTAACCAGCATTAAGAACGTCTGTGACTTTTGGCATGGCAAGCGTTTTATCGGGTCAGAAAAAAAACTGAGTGCATTTACATGCACTTAACAATCCAATAACTGCAGAAATTCAGATTTTGTCAGTAATCCGATCAACAAGTTTACATGCACTTGAGTAATCATGTAACGGGAAACCTCCGAGATAACTCGGGCAGCAATCAGATTTCTGCTTTGCAACCAGCCAATAATCTCATTGTGACATTGTGAAATATGTGACAAACTTCAAACTTTAATATTAAATAAACAAAGTATTCATTTTCTCGAGTATATACTGCGTTTCAGAGTCTCCACAAAGTGTTCGATAGCCATTTCGCTGACTTTAATCTCCGGGTTGTCAGATCAAGCGAGAAAAAAATGCTAAAGTCAATAGAAAAAGAGGCTAAATAAAGCCAAGTCTTTAGAATATGCAAACCTGGCAACCGTGGGGGAACGCTCTCACACATGCTCAGACTGAAAACACTGATTATAATCAGGTAACTGGTATACATGCTAGGAGTATTCCGATTCCTGGGGTAAGATCCATTATGGGATTTCTTAATCTGATTTATAGATCGAAGAACACTGTATACATGACCACTTGAATAATCATATAACTGCAGAACCAGACTATGTTGGGATTATTAAGTGCATGTAAACACACACATTGATGAGTCTTAGCCACCCAGTGCCCTTTTGCTATTTCATGGCTTGTCTGTCCTCAGACCACTGTCGGTAGGTACTCATCAGTGCTGATGAGGAACACCCCACAAGCTTTGCTGGTTTGGACATGCTCTCATCCAGCCCTGTGACCATAACAATTTGACCCTTGTCAAAGTCACTCAGGTCTTTATGCCTGCCCATTTTTCCTGCACTCAACGCATCAACTATGACAACCAACTGTTTGCTTACTGACTAATGTATCCCAGGCATTGGCATGCACCGTTAATTGACATAAGTTAATTAATGATGTTCATTATGAGATCTCCAAGCGATCATAATGTTTATGGGTGTATACAACCTTAACTATTTTCTTAATTATTTTGTTGTCTATTATGTAAATTATCGTTGAGGCACTAACAAAACCACACTAAAATGCACTTGTAGATGAATAAGTTAAAAACTAATTCAAAAAGCCACAAATTAAGACAAAGAAAAAAAATATGGTACCATGAAAGATTCTTGGCACAGTATTAGTTTAGTTAGTTCATAGCATAGCATCATTAGGTTAGTTTATAGCATTGGTATAATTAGAGTACAACCAGAAAAGCTGTATGCAGTATTAAAAAAAACTGAAAAGTAAATCAGAAAAACAGCTTATATAGGCTACAGTGGCAAGTATTTAGTGTCACCTTCCCTTGCAGTTGAGCAATAGATGCATCTGACAGCCTCTTCAGGATGCTAAGCTTAGCCTTCTACAGTCTGAAAAAAGTTAATCAGGAATAGTCTTTTCGGAAGGGTAGCAGCCAAGAAACCACTTTTTCGTAAAGGAAACAGAGTGAAAATGCTAAAATATGCTAAAGCTCACGGAGATTGGAATGAAGATCAGTGGACACTAGTGTTATGGAGTGACAAATCCAGGTTTGAAATTTCAGGGTCCAATAATCAACAATACATTATATATGATCATTATACCATTGCTGAACAACAAATCAAATGGTGGCCTAAAACTTTTGCACAGTACTGTATATTAACACTGCATGAGAGTAACGATATGTCAACTACATGTCCTATAAAAAGTAAATAGTCTACATGAAGGCAATTTTACTCTGTCACATTCTGTACTCTATTTATACCAACATCTGCAGCTGGGAGGTTCCTGAAGCAATTTTGTTCTGTTATAATATCAGGAGATCTGTTTCATAACATCCATTGTAAACTACCGAAAAAGAACATGAGTGTTAAAAATGCTCAAGTCAGTTCCTCACCTGCATTGAAAGTGCCATTCCTGCTAATAACAGAAAGAATATAGGGATAATCAGGTCTCACACCAGCATCGTGCTCAATAAGTTTGAGGCTCTGGGTTTTGGTGGGAGGGAAGCGATAGAGTTGAAATGTGAAATGCACAGAGCTGGGACAATCCACATTCACACCTGCCTGCGGGACCCTGGGAGACACAATGAACATTTGAATAATAACAACATTAGTAATAGCAATAACAGTAACAACAACAATAATAACATACACATACTCTCATATATATGTACACAGTGGGGCAAAAAAGTATTTAGTCAGCCACTGATTGTGCAAGTTCCCCTACTTAGAAAGATGAGAGAGGTCTGTAATTTTCATCATAGGTACACTTCAACTATGAGAGACAAAATGAGAAAGAAATTACAGGAAATGTTACAGGTCTGCCTCTCACAGACCTGTAACTTCTTATTTAAGAAGCTCCTCTGTCCTCCACTCTTTACCTGTATTAATGGCACCTGTTTGACCTCGTTATCTGTATAAAAGACACCTGTCCACAGCATCAAACAGTCAGACTCCAAACTCAACCATAGCCAAGACCAAAGAGCTGTTGAAGGACACCAGGAAGAAAATTGTAGACCTGCACCAGGCTGGGATAAGTGAATCTACAATAGGCAAGCAGGTTGGTGTGAATAAATCATCTGTGGGAGCAATTGTAAACAAAATGGAAGACATACAAGACCACTGATAATGTCCCTCGATCTGGGGCACCACGCAAGATCTCATTCTGAGGGCTCAAAATGATCGTGAGAACGGTGAGCAAAAATAACAGAACTAAACAAAGGGACCTGATGAATGACCTGCAGAGAGCTGGGACCAAAGTAACAAAGGCTACCATCAGTAAAACACACTACGACAGAGAGACGCGGATCCTGCAGTGGGGCCAGGCGTGCCCCTCTGCTTAAGTAGTACATGTCCAGCCCGTCTGAAGGATTCAGAAGAGATTGATGCTCCTTAAAGAAGAAGGGGAGAATATCATTGGTCAGAAAGATGAAACTTTTTGGTAAAACTCACTATGGTATTTGGAGGAAGAAATGCTGAATTGCATCCATAACCTACGTGAAATATGGGGAAAGATTTTGGGGCTTTGTTTTCTGCAGGGGACAGGACAGACTGATCCATGTTAAGGGTCGAATGAATGGGCCATGTATTGTGAGATTTTAAAGCCAAAACCTCCTTCCATCCGTGAGAGCATTGAGATGGAACGTGGCTGGGGCCTTCCAGCATGACAATGATCCCCAAACACAACTGCTCACGCCACAAAGGGGAAGTGGCTCTGTCAAAGCATTTCAAGGTCCTGGAGTGGCCTAGCCAGTCTACATATCTCAACCCTCTTAGAAAATTTGTGGAGTGAGTTCAAGTCCTGTGCCCCAAAACATCACTACTCTAGAGAGTTGCATGTAGGAATGGGCCAAAATAACTACAGTTGTGGCAAACCTTGTAAGACTTTAAGAGTTGAACTTTTGTTATTGACCAATACTTATTTTCCACCTAATTTGCTATTAAATTCCCTTAAAAAAAATCCTACAATGTGATTTCCTCTATTTATTTTTTTTTCATTTGTTGTCTGTCATAGTTGAAGTGTAACCTTATGAATGAAAATGACCTCTCTCATCTTTCAAGTAGGAGAACGTGCAACAATCAGTGGCGACTAAATACTTTTTTGCCCCACTGTCCATATTATATCTATAATATATTATATATATATATATTATATATATATATGCATTCTACTACTCCATGGACTTGTTCCTTAACAAATAACTGACAGCACTTTATAGAAGTAATCCTGGATTGTTTTCATATCTTCACATCCTTATGACTGTGAAGTCCTTAGTGGTTTACTACAACTTTAATTTTAAAAAATATATAAATAACAGTGGTGGGAAAAGAAACTAATCAAAGGCTGCAGTGACATTTCTGAGAGGGTAGGGCTAAAGAGCACGTCTTAATTAGAACAGATAAATTAAAACAGAGACGCAGATTAAGGAGGGATGATTGCTTTCTCTGCCTTCTGTGAGAAGATTAGTAATCTATCACCGAACATTAGATAAAGGCACAATAGGCCACAAACACAGCTCACAAATCACAGGTCTCCATATTACACACCAAAAGCATGAGATGACTTCTAAGCGCATTAAGCAGGGTCAAACCATTTATTTCAGCTGTCTCCTTCACCACAATTGCAAATTTGTTCATTAATATTCCATAAAATAGCAGATAAGATGGATAGTTACAGAGTTTAGATTAAAATTAAATACATAAATAAAAAGAATATCACTCCAAAATCTCTCCTACTCTCGGGAACTTGACACATGTACACTCGCACTTGGAAGTGTGTAACAGTAAATGTTGGGGGACATCGGTGGACATGTGTGTTGCTGCTTCTACAGCAGCACATAGAGCACCAGCAGTACCCTTAACGACCACTAGAGGGTGGCCACAAGTACTGCATCCCCCAGAAGCCACCACGTCACTCGGTGCTCAACATTCGTTATCTGGCTGACGCGTTATTTAAGTGTGTCAAACGCAGTGTTGGGGGTAAATGCGTTACTCACGTTTTCCTATAAAATTATTACTTTAAATACTCAAAGCATAAACCATTTCCTACATTGTTTTCTTGATAGCCCAGACTGCAAGGCTTGTCACGTGACTGTGAATGTGACGAGCGATTCTGGTTCTTTTTATTGGGTAGATTCATTTGGCTCACAAATGGTTCTTCATTTCATTCAGCCATGTTTAGCGCTGTTTTGACCTATGTCACTCAACTTAATCAATGAAAATATATTTGGCCTTATAATTTCCATAATTTTACATGATCAGTCATCACATCATCACTACAACACTGGTTACCATTATATTTCCCGCATTGATTACAAAATACTTCTTAAAACTATAAAGCTCTAACATGGCCTTGCCCCCATTACTGAGTAACTCTTAGAGTCGTAAATCCACTCCGTCTACTTCAATCGCAGGGTGCGGACTCTTTTAGTCCTATAATAACAAAAGTCGCAGCAGGGGAAGGCTTCTCAATATACATGGCCCCCCAACTATGGAATAAACTTCCCCCAACTTTAGTTCGAGACTCAGAGACAACTCTCCAAAGTTTTTAGGTCTAAGCTCAAGACATCCTATTTACTCAGTATTTTTGACTAGATTCCGAACCAGTACACATGCTTTGGTCACTGAATGCCTCCTGCCTTGTCCTTTAGCGGGTATGTCTGGTGGGTGGTCTGGCTGAACTGGGCTTCGGTCCTCTTGATCTTGACTTGTGCATCCTTGCCTTAGACTAAGGGCAGAGCTGGGAGTTCATAGTCAAAGAATCTTATGGTGATCAGAGACGTTGCCAAAGTCCTGTGATCCTTCTTCGTTGTGTTACCTTCTGGTTCTCCTCTTTCTAGCTATGGTGCTATAGCTCATGCTACATGTGGCATCAGTGATTGTTAATAGACTCTGTGCTCTTAATCAATAACTAATTACATTTCCTGGTTTCTGTCCGAGCTGTGTTCCTGTGCCGGTTCCTGCCCCACACATGATGCTCATCCACTTCAGCTTTGCTCAGGCTGTTTCCTTCATCGGCTACGGTCCCACCATGCACAGGCCACACCAGGGGGTGGTGGCTCTCTCCCTCCTCTGGTTGGCTGAGGACGAAGTGTCGTCTAGGACTTTCCTGCTTAACTCGGATCCTGGAGGGACTGTGTATCGGACTACTTAATGCTGATGTGCATATTTTACATTTTACTTGAAATATCACTCCAACTCTTATTAGTTTAGATAAATTAGTTTCATTATTAATTCATCATCTACGCCACCCAAGGAGGTTGGGTCCCTTTTTGAGTCTTGGTCCTCCCAAGGTTTCTTCCTCATAACACCCAGGGAGTTTTTCCTTGCCACAGTTGCCCTAGGCTTGCTCAATTTGGGATTGGACGTAGATATTAGGAGATAATCTAAAATTGTAAAGTTGCTTTGAGACAATGCTCCATTGTAAAAAGCGCTATATAAATAAGTCTGACTTGACCAGGTGTACACATGACATTTCAGGCAGAGACCTTCTAGCTAACAGCTAGGGAACAGCATTAAAGATTACATATTTTTGCAAATTAGGGTGACCAATCAACAAGTCAATTCATTCGAGACCATACAAAAACAAAAGTGAATCATATGTAAATGTGCCCTGAACGACAGATCGACAAGACAGGCAAACTAACGCTGGCTGAGCCAAACCAAGAAAACAAGCAAACAGAGACAGACACAGACCAAGAAAACAATGAAAGAAATGGCAAGAGAACAGAGGAACTGAGACAAACTGAGAGGACAGTCAGAAAAAGACGGAACAAGAGTTCGGTAGAGAGAATACAGACAGATAGAAAGAAAACAGAGAGACTGAGACAGACCGAGAGGTCATTTAAACCCCTCGTTTCAGCACACACATTGCAAAAACACACTGTTTATTGCTACTTTGCTGCAGCTCTGCAGCTCCAAGCGTTCATCTCTGATCACTCCCTAACGTGATAAGCCATTTACAATGCCATCTATTTTCGTCATCTTCCAAATCATCTCAACACAGAAGTTGTGTTAACTTCTATTACATTCCTGTTTCCCATTTTGACCCTGCTTATCGTGGTCAGGGTTATAGTGGGGCTCCAGAGTCCATCCTGAAAGTCACTGGACAAGATACCAGTCCAGTGAACACCACCTAATCTTAAGCTCAGCCCAAGGTTTTAACCCAGGTCCTCAGGAAGCACAGGGCTGCCAACTTTGAAAGAATTTTTTTTTAAAGAAATTTGGAGTGATGCAGACTTAAGCTAGTAAGAAATAAAATGCAGCATGTCAGTATTTGTAGTTATTTACCAACATATGTTACCTTTGACCACTGGTTCTGTACATTAAGCTCCATGTTTGTGCAAGTTGGTGGCCACCCTGGTTGTGCATAGCTATGCTTTTTGCTGCTTCAATTACACTCGTTGCTGGCTCCCAATTGTAACAGTCAGGTTCAATAACACCTATTTTGAGTGTCATGATGGATGACAAGGTGCCATCTGGCCTAAGACTTTGGCATTTCGGTATTGTTTGACACCAATGACTGAAAAGATGAATAATGGTGTGCATGATATTTCTTCTTAATATTGTTTATACTTGTAATATACAGTGGAATATTCCTAATTTGAACGGCTTTGGCTTCAAACAATTTGGATATCGAACGGTCTGTTTACATTTTTTTGCCCCCAAATTCGAACAAAAATTCCAACTTCGAACATGGGCACCCTAAATAGAATACGCAATGGTGCGATCTTCCAAAGACAATGCACGTAATCCAGTCCAGTCAGTGGCGATAATGCACAAATGTGGTATGCCAATCGCCATAAAACCCAAAATAAGAGGAAGAATTGCAGCATGATAATATCTATATTATGTTATACTATATTTTGTATGTATATCAGTCTATGGGTGCGATTTCAAACGTACCCTCAATCTCCAGCCTCGATGGTTATAAATAAAGTATGACTTTACTTTCACTTACTTCATGTCTTTATTGTTTTAATGGATTGGTTTACATTTCTTTGCTTTATTCAAGCTTTTAATCATCAATTACAATAAAGTGAGTGAACAATGGGTGTCAACTCTCTCTGTTGACATGACAACCAATCAGCAACACTAACTACCTGCTATCAACCAGTCAGCAACCTGCACACTGTTTGGCTTAGATACTTGGATCCAGCAATGACCTTATAGTAGTTGGATATTATTGCGGGAGAAAATACAAGTTTTGAGAGAAAGTGGGAGATTGGACTGAGTTGCAGGAGTCTCCTGGCCAATGCAGGAGAGTTGGCAGCCCTGGACTTGGCTTATCAGCTGGATATTTCTTCTGAGCCACAAGTGCTACAACAAAACAATTTGACCAGGGGGTGCCCAATCTTTTTATTTAATGATTTGCTCTATACTACATTACCGCACAGCTCAAAACCTGTTTAAAATGTATTTATTAATTGAGTGATTACCACCTACCTGGTAAAAGCTAGGAACTGTAGAATGAGTATGTTGGCCTGCATTGGATCAGCTTCTTCTCTATGGGGGTCAAAGTTCACTGGCTCCTCAGCATCGAGCAGCTCCGCCACCTGGTTGAGGTTATCGCAGATGTCAGGGAAGCGGGAGGAGAGGAGATGAGTGAGAGATCCACGAGAGCTCGTCTTGCTTGAGCTGCGGAGAGATTAGCAAATGTTCTCACTTACAAACACTGCTTTCCTCACAGTGTTGGCCTTCTGCCAGGACAAGCTGAGCTACGGATTATTTTTGGTAAAGCTTTTTTGGTGTGTAGTCATATGTTATCTGTACTTGATACGTTGTATTTGTGTACGCATTGTGCGGTGCATATTGGAGCCCATATGTTATTGAGTCTATATGCCAAATCACAGTGTACCCTGTACATTTGGCAACAGATGCCCAAGTTTAATTTATAGCCAGCATTCAGGAGGAGCAGCACTAACACCTTCCATATTACTCGGTTTTTAAGTCACTCAGATTCCAATTCAATTCAAAACTATTTATTTTGTGTGGTCAGCTTTATAAAAAGTTTACACCCAAAATAAGCAGTCTGAGGAGATACCAAATCTATCCAAGATGCATAACGAAAATCCTAAAAGGCAACAGGCTCAGTTGTTGAACTCATTCTTCTCCAGGTGAGACCAAACAATGATTACGTTCTTAAGTCCTTGTTTAGTCAAATGTGAAGGAATTCTAGCAGTATTGTGTATGTTGGTCTTCATAAGCAATGCACCAAATCTGCAACTTTAATTTCATTTATAGTGCCTTTATTTATTTATTTATTTTTTTTGCCTTTAGGCACTTATGTTGTCATCTTTTGTCATCTTATTCTGATCGAAAATTCCAATCATTACTATAATTTATGCAATAGTTTATAGTCCAATAGCATTTTGAATTAGGGATGCAAAAAAGCCCCAAGACACATTTTTTCGCATGTTTCACAGATTAATCGAGCACAAATTTTATTAACTGTTGTTTGTTTAATTTCTCTTTTTATTATTATTATTATTTCATTATTTATTTTTTTTATTTAATTTAATTTTTTATTTTTTTTTATTCCTCCAGATTAGGCATGAATAAACATGGGACAAGAAAAATGGAATGTATCTTTTTGTCAAGGCAGGGTGTGGATAAATTCAAAATAATGTCAAAGACAAAAAAAATGAAATAAAATGATTGAATTACACTGCACCTGTTGTTCTGTGTCTCAGGTGTTAAATATGTATGTAATTATGTAAATGTACTTTGGTAATATATTTAAAAATATCACATATTAATACTCAGACTCTTGTTAGTTTAATTAATTTATGTCCAGTTACCAGCTAAATGTGCTAAACCACAGATCTCATACAGAAGGGCTAACATTTCCCTCATGTTCTTATATTAGCTTTGTCTACATTTTATTTATTAAAAAAAACATAAGGAAATATTAAAACAACAAAGACTAGAATCCAGACCTGTAAAACTGTGCTAGCATTCGTGCAGAGGGCGTGACCAATCAGTAATCAGGTATACTGTCTCATTAACCAGTCTTGGGGTTGTGTGGCATATACAGTGGCATATACATAGGAAGTAGGCAGGAAGAGCACTAGGTATTGAAACAGACCCGATGAACACTTGGCAACAGCGATGGCGATATGGTGTGATTTAAAAATAAGGTGTGATTTAATATTTACAAGTCATTTAGCAAATGCGAACACAAAGCTGGTTCTGCAGAATCCTGCTTCCATACAGCTGACATGTTTGCTGAATTTACAAACAGCCCCTTGTTTCACGCTGGTTGCGATTTGATTGCATCATCAAAACAACATTGTTCGGTATAATTTATTTGGTCTTTCCATTTATTTGGTCGAACACTGAAACACTTTTTTTTTTTTGCCATTTTCAGCCAAATAATTTCAGTTGTCAAATATTCTGTGCATCCATAGTTTCTGTTCGAAGAAAAGCGAACCACTGGATGAATATTTATCAGGCCACCCAAAGAATCCCCTTGCTACTATCACTTTGGAGTCTAGCGTTAGCTTTGTGGGTGCTTTGTGGCATTGACAACTGTTAAAAATCACTGTTTATCAAACTGAAGGTCGCTATAAAGCTGCTTTGTCAAAATTAAATTTTGAAATGCTACATCATCAATTTAAATATTCAAGCACACCAATGATCTAATAAGCCTTCCAAATCAAATTGACTGCCACCCTGTCTAGGGTTGTTCCTGTCTTGCGCCCTGTGCCACCAGCTAGGCACCGGCTTTCCTGGAACCCTAATTAGGATTAAACCGATAAGACAATGAATGAATGAATGAATGAATGAATGAATGAATAAAGAAATAATTATCTAAAATGTTGTATAAAGTTCAGGGTGGATGGATGGACTCAAACTCATGGCAGTGTAATTAATTTACAAGACAGAACTAAATGCACCACTCAGTCATTAACCTTTAGAGCAAACTTTCCTGGCATGAAAGACAATCTTCACTATACTCTTACAATTGTCAGTACAACAAAACCGCTCCTTTCAAACTGCAACACGCACTTAAGTAAGCATGGGAAGCCCACAAGAGGCCGATGAGAGTAAAGAAAACAGCCGGAGGGTCTGAATACTGATCTCCTTACAATCCTGCTCTTTTTAAACCACCACACTCCTTCTAAGAGAAATAGCTTTGATTTTTTATGATAGCATGTCATGTCACAAAAGCTCTCATGCAGAAAAGCAAAGACGTTCAGATACTTCCAGCAAATCAGGGAAAAAAAAAAGGAAAAGAAACCTTCAGACCATGCACAAGCTGGAATTCTGATTTACTGTCATCAGCCATCTCGTTTTCAAGCACTCAGGACGAACATCAGAACTACGTCTCATTTTATTTCATTTCAGCCTGGATCACACACGGAATACAAAATGACTGGACTTGGAAAATGGAACTTACTACACACTTACAGTGTGCACAACCAATATGATGGATAATTCTGTATATGTGTTTAGGACGAACTCTGCAACATGACATTTACCATTAAAAGTAGGCAATTGCATTAGTTTGCACTGGATGTACAGTTTGAACTGACAATCATACGGGCTTCATTTCACAGAACATGCTGATTAGTAATCATCACAAAAGATTGCCAGGTGCAACACAGGCTATTTAAGC
This sequence comes from Ancistrus triradiatus, assembly GCA_025084515.1. Taxonomy (NCBI): domain Eukaryota; kingdom Metazoa; phylum Chordata; class Actinopteri; order Siluriformes; family Loricariidae; genus Ancistrus; species Ancistrus triradiatus. The sequence continues at coordinate 66,854 of JAJAGP010001286.1, read as the reverse complement.
ATGCCAAACAATTTAGCAATTTGCTATGTCATATTAAAAGGCATAGACATTGGGAAAGTAGTTTAAATCAAACTGTGTGAGGTGTAAAACCAGAAAGCAAACAAAGAAAGAAAAAGAAAGATATGCTGAGTCTGGGAGGTCTATGCTAAGACCTCAGCCTCAGTTTATTAGGTTATCCATTTTATTTCTTAATGAACTGTCAGTGTACTTGCTCACAGCACAGTGGCTGAGCACACACCTTGTGTGTGCATCACCCCTGATCCAATCCAACTCTGTGTGATCCAGTTTTAAGCACAGCAAGATGGTTAGGGGGCAAAATTTTGTACAAGGATCTTGGTTGGAGATTTGGGATCACCAAACATTCATGGCTGCACTCAGACAGGCCCTACATCCAACAACTATGGCTGTGTTATGTGGTAGAAAGTATTTTATTTTTGATTTAATACTTTTAATATACCTATTTAATAATGTATATTGATCCTTAAAACTGGATCTTTTCTTGGTTTGTCCATGACTATTCATAGCTGTAGAAGCAGACTTTGTCTGGAGGACATAAGTATTATTAGAACCGGCAAACAGCATTATTATTTAACTTTGGTATGGACTATGGGACGGTTTCTCCAACGCTATTCACTGCAGCACTGATGATACAGACATGGATGAGATCATCAAGGACTCTCTGTGCTTGTTCGTTCTAGTGGATATAACACTTGTGGATGATTCTTATGAGTTTTTGTCATTCTCATATTTAAACTAGTTTAATTGTAGTTGCAAGTTAATTAGTAAATAATTTCATCTACAGTGATCTTTTCATTATTGTGAATTAGCCATGTTTTGAAACTTGGAGAAAAGCCTTTGTTTAAAGCTTTCTGAAGGTCAATGATAAATCAAAATTCCAGAGAGAACTACAGTGGACAAGAGTGTCCTCTAGTGTTCCTAGTATGAAGCATCCAGACAATTAATCGTCCAATAAGAACTTTGTTTAATGCTGTTCTCTATAATATAGTGTAATTGTGTTATCTTTTTGTTATCCTGAATGTGTTTATAAGGTGACACTATTTTGGTAAGGTAATGCAGGGGCGCTATCCGAGTTCATTAACATTTTCATAATTGATGACTGAAATGACTATTGAGCAACTTGTCAGGATGGTCACATGTACAAGAATAGCAAGTCACCCGACATGCTGCCTTAGAAGTAAACAAACTAAATGGAGGATATGATTCTAATTTCCAAAAGTTGTTGTTCAAGTTAATGTGTAGTGAATCAAGAATTTGAATTATAATAACAAGTAATGATTGTAAATAATAAATAGTAATGAGGACATGTAGTTGAAACAGGGACAGATTTTGATGGATTCCTGTGGAGTCATGGTTGGTACTTCTGTGGAGAAAACTGTCTGAATGCAAGACAGGAGCCAAGAGTGAAGTTGCTATTTATACGAGTGACATTCTTGAAGCTTTGCAAAGCAGGACACTATTTTGAGGCAGCCAATATCACTAAATAAAGCAAGTAGGGGTTGGACTGTACTGGCTGGCAGCAGGAGCGGGTTACCTACCGCATGCTGAATAATCTATTTGGCATCGTCCTCCTATTGAGTGTCCATAAAACTTGATATGTTTTCACACCCAACTACATCAAACTACAAGGAGATGGGTTATGGCATGTCCTAAAAGGCTTTTGAAAGAGTTGGAGATTCCACATTGGTGGTCACATTGTTACATATCAGATACATAAAGGGCTTCAGTACAACAACTGAAAGTGGCCCAGATCGAAATTGAAAGGACCTGACTGAATGTGTTCTTGCCAATCACATCTGCCATAGAGAAAACAAATCTGTAACATATCTGAGGGTAAAAATAACTGAATTATGCCACTATTACCTGCAGTGCACACATAGTATATTTGAATCACTTGCTAGAACAAAAATCCCTAACCACAAACAATGTTTGCCAGCAACAACCAGTACATTGATTCTAACAGAGATATTTGTCTAGGTAAGTCACAAATGTGTGATTTGTGATGTTATAAGGCCTTTTCCCCTAAAAGTCCAGATAACCTAGTTAAAATACATGGTCAAATCATCATAATATAACATAACATCATGGTCAAAATTGCATCTTCCATGAAGTTCCTAGGTCATGGCAGGTCACTAACCTTCGAGAAGGATAATTATCAAAGTTATACATCCAAATTGAAATAATAACCATAAAATAAAGATTTTAACGTGGCCATTCAAAATATGCTGTGCTATGTGGATATATACTCACCACAGAATTTTGATTTCTCAGATTACTCCAATCACCATTTCTCATAGGGAGAGAAAATGGTTGGAATACCAGCTTAATGTATTAAAATGCTCCATACATCAAAACAGGAAGTCAATAGTGCGAGTACAACTGTATTTAACTGATTAATATGTGTGTGCTAAGAGCTGAGTTAGCCAGTGGCTGTGTGCTTAATCTACGTCACTGCAAACCTGGTTAAAGGTTGGTGTCAGATGGATCAATTATAAATATATAGGGAGTCATCAAATGTGACTAGTTATTTAAATGCCTTATTTTGAAAACATGGATTTTGCATATTTCTAATGGAGACGCTCCTGTGTTGTGGACCTTCCTGACCAGCACTTTAGACTCAAGATATGAATTGTCTGAATGCCAATCAGTGGTATTTAAGTATTAACTTCTCAGCATGCAACACTCAATATGGTCTTTAGCTTTTTAAAGAACTTGTTATAGCATTTTATACATTTTACTCAGTATTAGAGAAAACAAACTTTGTCAAACAACAGAGCACCACTGTATATTGCTCAGTTTAAATTTGGGTGCTTATGATTTTCCTATATCAATATTTAGCATCTAGTATCTCTGACAATTTTCTTCTAAATCACATAACATGTTCTGAACTCTTTCGTTTACCCACGGTAAATAGCAAATCTTCCCACAAGCACCAGATAACTGCATTTACACAGAAAAGGATGATCCACATTGCTGGAGGAGGAGAACAACACTGCCATTTGCTGCACTGATGCTGCACAATAAGCTCCATATGAGATTTATGGTTGTGATTCTTTTTAAAGAAGTGAGGTTCATTTGGCAGTGCATTTCCTGAATACAGATGAATGTACTATGCTTCTATAGAGCAGCAAAGTGAATCGCATGAACAGCCTCTAGCAGTAACCACATAACTACTGATGACTGGCAGGCACACACACGTACAGCTACACACCCACACACTTTCATAACAGGAGCAGATTAAGTACATTAGTGTGAGAGAATGAGAATGTACACGTCAATAGTGTAATAAGCCTACAATGATCAGTAGCACAATTTCCTAAAATCAGTCATATGTAATTATTGGGACAAAGTCGTTATGCCGACTCTTCCATCAGCAGTTTTTAATTTTCTTAATACAAAGGCAGAAATAATACATCCGATTTTCTGCAAAGTTAAACTTGCATTTATCAGTGTCTGGTTTCTCTATCCCTTTATTCCAAAACACAGCGCTTGAACAGAGTAATTAATTCTGATACAATAAGTGACCTTTAGAGAGGTTAAAAAATATAGCCTAATGATAGATTAGCCTGTATTTCTGCTTTGTTGAAATTTTCTACACAGACACAGTCCACACTGCAATGCTAGTATGAGCCACTGATAAAATTCACATACAATCCTCAGGAAAATCACGTTTACTGATAAAGTTTGCTTTTGTATCAAATAAGCTATTCATGGGAAAAAATAAAGCAACAATGTTTTATCTGCCTCTTATTAAAAAATATTTTAATTAAGACCAATTGTGCCATCATTATGAATACAATATAAAGAAGCTCATATATTACAGGTCGGTTTAATTACACTGTAATTGTGTTTTTTTCTAAAATGAATCACTGTATTAAGTAAGTAATTTCACTGTATATGCTGATGTTTGCATGCAGTCACAACCGCTTCAGCAACCTTACAGCAAAACTCCACTATGTGCACCCTGACTAGCTGTATATAAGGTGTGGACTATTTTAATCTCTGATATCCGAATCATCAGCTCTGGTGATTATGAATGGAGGCAATCCAAGCATCATTCTACATCCAGAATATGAGTAATCAGTAGTGTTGTAGTACAACAAGACCATGAAGGAGATGTGTCAGTCTCGTCTTGGTCTCAAACTCATTTAGACTCGGTCTTGTCCAATGCTTCTGTGTGGATATTTTATTATAAAAGGAACTTTTTTGTATCGTTGTTATATACTGTCAATCCATTCAAGCAAATCAGAACAAATTAGTCTTTTCTCTACATGCCAAAAAAATCTGCAGATTGGCTAGCAGGAAAAAAACAAGTTACTGGTCAGTATCCAGTCAATGAACCCATTTTATTTTTGAGTAGTCTGACATTAAGACTTCAAATGTGCATTTTCCCCCTTAAACTTTACTTTACCATGTCTGAAAAAATCTAGATTTATTGTGATTATTTTTTCATATTTAGTAATACAAATGGATAGAATGATTGTTGTTGGTTATATTCAGTAGACTTTATGTGGTGACTTCTGATTAAGTTTGACAGTAGAAGGGAAACAGAATCATCACCATCATCTGTTTCCAAAAGTTACATTGCCTTAGTTTGTCTAAGACTGTAAATACTAATAATGGAAAATAATTTTAGGCTACCGTATTTTTCAGACCATAAGGCGCACTTAAAATCCTTTAACTTTCTCAAAAATCGACAGTGCACCTTAAAATGCGGTGCGTCTAATGTATGAATTAATTCTGGTTATACTTTCTGACCTAGAACCGATTGTAGATGGTACATGGCGCTCATAAATCTGTAAAAATGTTTTAGCACGGTCTTGGTAAATTACAAAGCTTACGGCAACCGTAGTGCGCAGCATCACGGAGTAATACGGTATTCAACATTAACGAATCAATGATACGGAAGTGGAGGAAGCAAGTAGATGCCCTGCGCCAGGTAAAGAAAACAAACTGAGCTTCCGACGGAACTTAAAGAGTTTTGTTTCATTTAATGCGTCTTATAACCCGGTGCGCTTTATGTATGAAAATATACCCGTTAGCAGCCGATCGTTGATATTGCGTCTTATAATCCAGTGCGCTTTATGGTCCGAAAAATACGGTATATATAATTTTATATCATATTTAACAAAATTTCTGATTCAATATAATATTATTCATTAATAATTATTATTAAATTATATTATTTATAGTTAATGTAAAGTGAATTACAAATGAATTATTTTTCAGTATTATGAAAAAAATCTTAATCTCATCTCGGTCTTGGCTACTCCCGGTCTCGACCTTGATTCAGACTCGACCACTAAAAGTCTTGGTCTTGTAATCGGTTAGCATGTATATCCTCATTTGCTCTGACATGCATTATTAGCTGTGAGACCTTATATAGACAGCTCTGTGTCTGTCCAAATCATGTCCAATCCACTTAATTTACCACATGTGGACTCCAATCACGGTGTAGAAACATCTCAAAGATGATCAAGCTAAATTTCAAGTGTCATAGTAAAATGTCTAAATACTTATGTCCATGCAAAATTATCGTTTTTACATATTAATAAATTTGGAAAACGTTATAAAATTCGTTTTTCTCATTATGGGATACTGAGTGCAGATTGATGGGGCAAATTGACGTATTTTTTGTTTATTTTGGCACAAGGCCACAACATTAAATGTGAAAAAAGTGAAAAGGTCTGAAGACTACCCGAATGCATTGTAAGCTTCAGTTTCTGCTCCAGTCCTTGCCAGTTTGTCGGTGAGTCTCCTAAGAACACACCTCAGCTGTCTCACGTCCTGATTATTCAGAGTGGTATTGATCCTTGTTTTGGACTTCGTAGTAGACTTAAGTTATTTGAACTTGTCTCTTGATTATCCTTTGATCCTTGATTATACTTTGTGACAATGGTGGTGTAGCAGATAAGGTAATAGAATATAGACCAGATGGTGTAGAGTTCAAATCCCATCTCTGCCAAGCTGCCACTTTAGGGACCTTGAGCAAAGCCCTTAATCCACTGCTTGACTGTATCATTTATAAATAACTCTGGATTAGTGGCTCCTAAATGTAAATTATTCAGATTAATACTGAATCTGTCTTGGACTATGTACTTTTGAGTTCTGCTTTGAGACTCAGACCTATCACCCCTAGCCTATCTGTGTTGCCACGCCCAGCCTGCCCCGTTGCCTGCTGTCGGTTAGCCCGTGGAAACCCTGACCTTCCAAACCAGAGAGAATGTATTCAGTTCGTTGCCTTGTTACTTAATATCTCTTTTTCTGCTCTGTTTATTGCTCCAACTGTGCCAGTAAACTGTTAAACCTTTGTTTTCCCTTGTGTCTGCATTGCACATATGTCGATATCACTAGCTCTTAACACTTACAATGTTGTAGCTTATCCTTCTCAACGTTTGGCATGTTATTCACTTAAATGCTTTTCTAGTCCACTGTGGAACCACTGTGAAAAAGACTAAAATGTGTCAGGAGCAGTACAAATTTTGAGATTCACCAGATAAAGTATTGTTTTGCCTTTGATTCATATTCCTGTCTGAGAGGAGTGAAACTGTTGTAGCCCATCTGCCTCAATATTTGGCCTGAATATTGCCTTACATCAGCAGTGTGGTTCCAAATTATAAGGCATTATATAATTATCTTATATTCTTTCCTAATATAATAAGCGTAGCAAGTAAACAGAAACAGCTCAATATACACTCATTAACAAAAAAAAAATCAAGCATCCAGATAGATATGTTGGATTGCCACAAATCTCGGCATGCAGTTAGGTAGTAGGCAGGAATGTAAATGACTACAGGTGCGGTCTGATTAGACACTGGGTTTTTCCACAAGAAGGCATAAAAGTGCTTGCCCCCTGTTCCATTATAAGGCTCTCAGAGGTTTCTTTTTGGTAGCCTACCATTTGGTGAAAGATAACTGACTACTAGACAATCCTCTATTACACATTTGCCCACAGCTGGGCCTATAAATTCTCCACACTCATAGTTTGCTGAAGACGGTGTCCCAGCTGGTCCCACAAATGATAGCTTGGCAATAAATCTGGCAACCTGGCAGGCCAAGGACGTGTAGCAATCTAGCTGACACATTCCTGGGAAACCCTTGCTTTACTTGGGCGAGCATTCTCCTGCTGAAAAATGCCAGTTGGAAGTCCTGCCATGAGAGGATGAGGATGTCCTGCACATATCGCTGAGCTGCTACCACCCCTCATATCACTACTAGGGGTGACTGACTGTTGTATGCGATGGCTCTCCAGATCACCACACCAGCAGGTGGGGCGGTGCGTCACTCCACCACAAAGGCAGGACTGAAGCACTCACCACGAGGCCTCCATACTCAAACCCAACCATCGTCGGATCCCAAACAGAACCTGGATTCATTGGTAAAGACAATATAATCCCAGTGTATAGCAGTCCAGGTTTCTCATTCACGACACTACAGCAAAACGAAGATGATGGTGGCAGACTATCAATGATAAGACGCGTATTGACAAAATTTCCTTCTTCTAAGCACCTGGAAATGGGCAGGCAAAGATAAAAGTGTGTAGTGAAGGTGCTAGATTTGTTTGGATGGTGGACAATGAAACTGTGGGAGTGGCTAGTGGTGTCAGCGGACCAAATGATCCTATTTACTGGTTGTCTGTCTGGGCCATCTGGAGCCTGTTTGCAGCGTGTTAACGGAACCACTGCTCCCAACACCTAACAGCTAGGTCAGAATGGCCAAGATGAGAGGCCATTCGTCAAAACGACCATCCTGTTTCTCTCAGTCCAATGATGCCCCCCTCTCAAAGTCTGTCAACTGGGCAAAATGTCTTTGAGTGCAAAATGTCTTCTAGTGTGTCGCAAAGGTATGTCTAGCAGTCAATGATCTCTCACTAAGAGGTACACTAACCAAAAGTAGCCTATAAGAGCCTTCTTATAGACAGCAGGAGAGGAACTTTTATGCCCTCTTGTGGCAAGATCAGAGTCTTATCAGACCACACCTGTACTCATTTACATATCTGCCCGAGACAAAACTGCATGCCGAGTTTTGAAGCAATCAAACATTTCTATCCGGGTGCTTTCTTTTTTTCAGTGTGCGTATTCACTTGCACAGTGTCATATTCCCTTCGAGTTTGTTTTATATTAAATAAATAACAAAATAAATAAAGAAAGAAAGTAAGAAAGCCAGAAAACAAGCGTTACTGCATTTTTCTTGTCAGCTTGGACATGTCTGATCATGCCTTCTTCTAACATCTTTCATTAGCAAGGGGTTTCCACCCACAGAGCTGCCCCTCACTGGATCATTGGATTCTCTCACCATTCTGTATAAACTCTACAGCCCAGTGTCATGATGTAGTTCCTGGCAATTTTATAACACATTAAAAGCAGTGCACAAATCAAGAGTCACTGTTACACTTTTACTATTTTCAGTGAGGCAGTGCTGAGATACAAGGCCTTCTATGACAGGAGTAACAATGTGTCTTACCCAGTTGTAACCCATTTGGCTCAATGGTTGGCATTTTATGCATTTAAAAATGTTTTTCTGGTCACCACAGTGATAAGGAGTGAAGTTACTGACAACTCAAACATGCCTGGCTGTTCTTTTCTGACATGTCTAATCGATAAGGCGTTCCTAACCACAGGACTGATTCTCACCAGCTATTTTTTAGCAATCACTGCTGTGAAGTGTTTTCTGTCAATTTTAGCTCACCCTTCCTCAAAGTGGGTGTGTACCTCACCTTAAATTTGTGAGTGTCTATAAAAAAAAAAAAAATCTGTCGCTTTAAATAGTTCCACACATTTTTGTTAGGTTTCAGATTTGGTGATTTTGCTGGACTATGCACAGTTTTCGACAGAGAGAGAGAGAGAATCATCTACAGGACAACAGGACTCTACATCTGTAATAGGTGTGAAACCAACCTGATTGGTTGTGTACCCAGGGTGATGACCGGGGCATGAACAGGGGTGAAGGTCAGCTCACGCAGATCATACTCTTCCTCTGCCCTATTCCTCGTCTCCTCGTTCTCCATCACACTGACCTCCAGATGTGCTATACCACCTAAAGCAGGCTGCCCCTGTGAAATGCAAAATGTGTTCAAAACACAATATCATATAGCTAGAGCAACAAAGGAAATAACAACAACAATGTGCGAAAGTCGTAGGCCAGCGTTACATTTATTGTTTTGGCATTGGTATAATGATTATATAAAGTAGGGCAAAAAAGTATTTAGTCAGCCACTGATTGTGCAAGTTCTCCTACTTAAAAAAGATGAGATGAGTCTGTAATTTTCATCATAGGTACACTTCAACTATGAGAGACAAAATGAGACAAAAATCCAGGAAATCACACTGTAGGATTTTTAAAGAATTCAACTGTAAATCATGGTGGAAAATAATTAATTGGTCACACACAAACAAGCAAGATTTCTGGCCCTCACTGACCTGTAACAACTTGTTTAAGAAACTCTTCTGTCCTCCACTCGTAACCTGTATTAATGGATCCTGTTTGACCTTGTTATCTGTATAAAAGACACCTGTCCACAGCCTCAAACAGTCAGACTCCAAACTCAACCATGGCCAAGACCAAAGAGCTGTCGAAGGACACCAAGAAGAAAATTGTAGACCTGCACCAGGCTGGGAAGAGTGAATCTACAATAGGCAAGCAGGTTGGTGTGAATAAATCAACTGTGAGAGCAATTGTATGAAAATGGAAGACATACAAGACCATTGATAATCTCCCTCAATCTGGGACCAAACCTCCTTCCATCAGTGAGAGCATTGAAGATGGAACGTGGCTGGGTCTTCCAGCATGACAATGATCCCAAACACACCGCTCGGGCAACGAAGGAGTGGCTCCGAAAAAGGAATTCAAGGTCCTTGAGTGGCCTAGCCAGTCTCCAGACCTCAACCCCACAAAAAATTTGTGGAGGGAGTTGAAAGTCCGTGCTGCCCAGCGACCTCTGTCATTGCCAACAAAGGTTATGTTACAAAGTATTGAGTTGAATTTTTGTTATTGACCAAATACTTATTTTCCACCATAATTTACAATTAAATTCTTTAAAAATCCTACAATGTGATTTCCTGGATTTTTTCCCTCATTTTGTCGTGTACCTATGATGAAAATTACAGACCTCTCTCATCTTTCTAAGTAGGAGAACTTGTACAATCAGTGCTTTTTTCATCGTGTTTTTTGTCATTTTTTAAACTGCATACACATTTCCTGTATATTCTAAATTTCCTGAGTATTAATTAAATATAATCATTATTATATGGTCATTATTGCTAAAACAACAATGTCTAATCTAATTGTGGCCTGTACTTTGCACAGTACTGTATATCGTTTAACACTATCTGAAAATTGCAGGAATGTGAGGACATCTGGCACAAATATAAAGTGCAATGTTCCATAATTATTTTCTATAGGTTAGTAAAGTTAAGGTTAGGGTTAAGGATTAAGGACCAAAAGCACAGGTAATCACAGACCTCGTTTCTCGGCCACCTCGGAGCTCATCGAATTCAGTTCTCGGCACATTTTGACTACAAAAAACTGTCTTGGTTTTCGTCTTTCGCTCGGTACTCCTCACACTTGCTTAAACTTGTATGAATCAGGCTGCATGACTCATTTCAGACAAAACTTGATTCATGATTCAGTAAAGAGTGATTCATTCTCAAAAGCCCTTTCCTCAGTGAAGACCTCCGCAATGTTTATCGTGTTTTACTTTATTTTTACATCTACAGTAATGTATTCTTATTGCAAATAACTCTCTACGGGTCCTAGAAAGGTTAGTTTATTAGAGCCAAACGAAAGGAAATCAGGAACTGAATCCTCCAGAACACAGGCTGCAGTTAGCTTAGCAGCAATGCTAGCACGCTGACTTCATTAATAGAGTAGATATTTTGCTTTTACTTTTCAATTTCAATTAATTAATCACTAAATTACATGATATTTTTCAACACGTTATTATAAAGTAAGCTTTGTGTTAATGATTTTGGCCAACCGTAGGTTAATGTAAGTGTTTTAAATATTAGCTTACCCATCATTATTTGTCATAGGCTCTGCTATGATACAGTATAGACTGCTCTACCAAAAACTCGTTAAACTCCTCGGTTCATGAGACATTTAACTTATGATGGATTTGTTGGAACATATACCCTTCGTAAATCAGGGAGCACCTGTACAATACAACTCCATAATTGCATATAATACCTTATGTAGTGTGGATTTTCTGGGGCAAAATTAATTCAATTATATTATTCCTTGTGGGAAAAAAAATGCTGGGTACTTGTCAGTTTACCGAAGTACAACTGTATTAAACTACTTAAATATAACATCTTATATAAAATCTATGGTAGTCTATGGGAATGCACAATAGTGGGGTATTAAGGATCATTTAATTCTGCATTTACAACCACAATGTTTTGACCTGGTAAATAGCTCAAAGCTAAATAGCTTAAGGAAAAGCAACAATGCTAGTTTAATAAGAAATCAAGTTTCCTAACAACCTATAAACGGACAGTGATAACAGCCAGGAAGTCAACATCATAGCCATATTGGTATCCTCAAGTTAGGTCACAAGAATTAACACCTACAGTATTGGATTAAGACTTGCAGGTACATAAGCTGGACATAAACATGCTCTGTAATTCATCATTGTAGGAGGTAATAATCCACTGGGTGATAAGGATAATCCTCTGGATGTTTCATTTACTGCTGTGCAGGCTGTAGCTATTTACCGGGCCAAAATACTGTCCTACTAAACGCAGGATTAAACTATCTTTATTATTACAGCATTGTGTTTTATGTGCACCATTCCAAACTGTTTCTTTAGATTATTCTAATGAACAAATTGTTTAAAAAAAAAAAAACTTTCCTCTTCTGTCTTTTATGTTCCTTCACAAGTTTCTCAGAGACTTTTGTTCAAGTCTCTGCCACCTTTGGGCTGCTCATTAGTGGTCTCATTAGTCCAAGATCTCTGTAAAATGACTAACTGACAGTCCCAGTGTCAGCATACAGCATATAGCATGCAGGGAGACAGGCTTGTCTATTTAAAAGCAGGGCAAGACAGAATAAAATAAAATAATGGCGCACGCTGGCGAGTTTGCTCATCAGTGGCGCTTTGCTGTGGCCTCTGTGTATAAGGGTATGTATGGAACAAAGCACGTGAACCCTACTGTATGTAATATTGTTATATGCAGAGTAAGTGCATGTGGGAAAGCTAACAGAGGATTGTTCAGAAGAATTAATTTGCCCTTTAATACTTGTGTGCGTTTGTGTTGCTCTGCTTTAAAAGGCTGCGCGTCTACTTTTTATGAATGTTTTCACGTATGTGTGCGCACAATATTCTGCGATTGAGCGTGTGGGTGGATATCTTACGGTGTGTGACAGCTGGTGGGCCGACGCCATCGGGGATGGAGCAAGTGGAGCGGGAAGCTGCTGTTGCCATGACGACCCTGCCATGTGGCTTAGAGTTGGGAAGCTCGAAGCCACAGCCAGCTGAGAAAGCGAGAGCTGAAAGCCGAAAAACAAAATTAACAAACCAAATTAACGCACGCTCCCTACACCTGCTATCAGTGTCAGAAAGCGAGGATCTGCAGTCGGCATTTACAGGCGGCGCACCGATGGCTTGAAATTAACAACCTTCTATAGACAATATGATATTTCTGGAGGTCTGGATCAGTTTTATTCATAGTGTCTTGTAAAAAAAAGGTTTACAAACACATCCTCCTCCACACACTGATGGTGTGGTCATCAGTTTCTTAATAGGTTCATTAAAACGAAGAAGCCATCGAGTTTCAGTAATGCTTCGCTCTCCTGCCTGATCTTGGAAGTTTCACATCAGCAAAATCAAATTTCAACAGTCCAATATCTATAGTCAGATCCCTCGGATACTTTTGTGTGTGTGTGTGTGTGTGTGTGTGTGTGTGTGTTTGTGTGTGTTTGTGTGTGTCTCTCTCTCTCTCTCTGTGTCTCTGTCTCACTCAAAATAAATACAAGAAGGTGAAGGGAGCAGAATAATGACACTGGCCAAGTTCCCTGGGTTTGGGCCAGTTTTATTATTACATAGCCAGAGTGAGTTAGACAGAGGCTGTGTATTAACTCCGAATCTCTGAGGGCATGAAATCTTACTGCGGTAGACTACTAAACCTCTTCCACTTACAATACATACTAGATCAGATATTATACTCCATGCAATCAAGAGCTTTATTAGCAGTAAAAACCTAACTGTGCTGTACTTAATAAATACATTAATTAATTCAAATTCTTATCTGGGTTGTGGGAGAGCCGGTGCCTAGCTGGTGGAATAGGGCACAAGGCAGGAACAACCCTAGACAGGGTGCCAATCCATCATAGAGCACACTCATACACACACACTAGGGCCACTTTGGCATAATCGATTAACCTAAAGCACCCAGAGAAAACCCATGTGGACACGGGGAGGACAGTGCAGACTAAACAGAGAAAGGACCCAGACCACTAAACGTGGATCAAAACCTAGGACCTTCCGACAATTGCAATCAAAAATAATCAACTCCCCAAAGATTTTAAGGATTTATCATTTTAAGTTTGTTTCAAATAGCAAGAATTTGCTTTGGATGGCTTCTTTATGAGTCGAGTGATACAACCCCAATTCCAATGAAGTGGGGACATTGCGTATAACATAAACAAAAACAGAATATGATGATTTGCAAATCCTTTTTAACCCATATTCATTTAAATACACTACAAAGACAAGATATTTAAAGGGATAAACTTTGTGTTCTTTTGCAAATATTCACTCATTTTTAATTTGATGCCTGTAACACGTTCCAAAACAATTGGGACAGGGGCAACAAAAGACTGGGAAAGTTGAGGAATGCCCAAAAAACACCTGTTTGGAACATTCCACAGGTGAACAGGTTCATTGGAAACAGGTCAGTGTCATGATAGGGAATAAAGGGAGCATCCCCAAAAAGCTCAGTCATTCACAAGCAAGGAAGGAGCGAGATTCACCACAAATAGTCCAACAGTTTAAGTACAACATTTTTCAACGTGCAATTGCAAAGAATTTAGGGATTTCATCATCTACAGTCCATAATATCATCAAAAGATTCAGAGAATCTGGAGAAATCTCTGTAATTAAACGGCAAGGCCAAAAACCAACATTGAATGCTCTTGACCTTCGATCCCTCAGGATGCATTAAAAACCGACATCATTCTGTAATGGATATTACCACATGGGCCCAGGAACACTTCAGAAAATCATTGTCAGTGAACACGGTTCGTCGCTCCATTTACAAGTGCAAGTTAAAACTCTACCATGCGAAGCGAAAGCCATACATCAACAACACCCAGAAATGCCGCCGGCTTCTCTGGGCCCGAGCTCATCTGAGATGGACTGACGCAAGGTGGAAAAAGTGTCCTGTGGTCTGAAGAGTCCGCATTTCAAATTGATTTTGGAAAATCATGGACTGTGTGTCCTCTGGGCCAAAGAGGAAAAGGACTGTCCGGATTGTTATCAGCACAAAGTTCAAAATCCAGCATCTCTGATGGTATGGGGGTGTGTTAGTGCCCATGGCATGGGTAACTTGCACATCTGTGAAGGCACCATTAATGCTGAAAGGTACGTACAGGTTTTGGAGCAACATATGATGCCATCCAAGCAACATCTTTTTCAGGGATGTACCTGCTTATTTCAGCAAGACCATGCCAAGCCACATTCTGCACGTGTTACAACAGTGTGGCCTCATAGTAAAAGAGTGCAGGTACTAGACTGGCTTGCCTGCAGTCCAGACCTGTCTCCCATTGAAAATGTGTGGCACATTATGAAGTGCAAAATGAGACCACGGAGACCCTGGACTGTTGAGCAAGCATCAAGCAAGCATGGGAAAGAATTCCACCTACAAAGCTCAAATTCCCAAAGGCTTATTGAGTGTTGTTAAAAGAAAAGGTGATGTAACACAGTGGTAAACATGCTCTTGTCCCAACTGTTTTGGAGCGTGTTGCAGGCATCACATTCAAAATGAGAGAATATTTGCAAAAATCAATAAAGTTTATCCGTTTGAACATTAAATATCTTGTCTTTGTAGTGTATTCACTTAAATATAGGTAGAAAAGGATTTGCAAATCATCATATTCTGTTTTACACAATGTCCCAACTTCACTGGAAGTGGGGTTATACATAAAATCAGAACAAAAAATGCATGATGTAGTTTTTGTGTGTAACAGTATAGTGTATTAAGGTAGCCATGTCACATTATTCAACCCCTATGCAATATTGTTGTTTTTAAAGCTTTCTGGCAGTTCTTATTGACTGAATCGGAGTTGAAACATAATTAAGCCTTTGACAACTCTATAATGATCCTTCATTTGCTTCAGCTGTGATGCATATATAAATCCCACCCATGAAGGAATTCAAGGTGAGTTGCAATCATGGGAAAGACAAAGGAGCTTCCACAAAAGCTGAGAGAGGAGATTATTTCATCTCATCTAAAGGGCCTGGGGTATAATAAGATTTCCAAAAAATATAACATCCCAAGAGACACCATTGGGAGCATTATATGGAAGTTTAAAACTTATGGAACAGCTACAAACCTGCCTGCCGTGGAAAAAAGCCCACAATTTCATCAACGGCCCTTAGCAACTTAGTCAAAACAACGAAGAAAAACCCCTGTGTGAGTGCAAGACACCTACAGGATGACCTGATGAAGACTGGAACAAGTGCTTCAGCAGCAACTATAAGATGTGCACTGAATAAACGAGGACTTCATGGCCGGACTCCAAGACACACTCTACTCTTAACCACAAGGAACATCAAAAGTCGACTAGAATATGGTAGGAGGAATTTGGATAAGGCTACAAAGTGCAAAAGGCCAGGCTTATGACCAGAAGAATACCATCCGCACAGTCAAGCATGGATTTGGTCATTGATGATGTGGGGCTGTTTTTCTGCAGCAGAAACTGACAATCTTGATTGTGTACCTGGCATCAAGGATTCTCAGAAATACCAAGCCATTGTAAAAAAGAACATGATGCCATCTGTTGACAAATTAAACCTTGGCAATCACTGGACCTTCTAGCAAGACAATGATCCTAAGCACACCTCCAAATCAGCCAAAGCTTGGTTGACTAAAAGATCCTGCAATGTCCTGGAGTGGCCTTCTCAGTCACCAAATATAAACCCGATAAAAATCTTTGGTGGGATTTAAAGGCGGCAGTTGCAGCATGGAAGCCATCAAACATCACTGAACTAGAGGCTTTTGCACATGAAGAATGGGCCAAGATTCCAATTGAAAACAAACAAACAAACAAACAAACAAATAAATAAATAAATAAAATAAAATAATAATAATTCTACTTATAGAAATTACAGAGAGCAAGAAAAAAAAATATTATTGTACTTAATTCAGCAAGTCTGTAAGTAACAGTTACTATGAAATCTAATAAAAAACAAAATAGGAATTAAGGAGAAAAAATAAATAAAGAAAAAATAAGAAACAATATTAATTAGATATTAAATATTTAAAATGAATATTAAATATTTATTTTTAAATATATTTATTTGTTGTTATGTTGGCTGTTCCCATTAAGGGTTGCCACATCAGATCTGATCTGCACATTAGACATGGCACAACCCTCCCATTTCATCCAAACTCAGAACAAGCACTGAATACAGTGATTGGGCACTCATGGTTTGATACTTTAGAGACCAATTGACCAAAGTACATGTCTTTGGAATGTGACAAGAATCTGTACCAGAGAAAACCCAAGCGGACAAAGGGAGAACATGCAAAGTCCATCAAACTGGGGATCTGGGAGGTGACAGTGCTAACCACTTACGCCACTGTGCCACACCCCCCCCCCCCCCAAAAAAAATAAAATAAACTAAACAGAGAATACGCCACCAATGACTAAACTGTGACAATGCCAAATCGAGAAATGAGGAGATAATGACTGAGTGAGTCACTCAGTCATTATGCAAGTAGAAAGAAAGAAGAAACAAAAAAGAAATAACATTTGCCAATATTCCCAGAGTCTGGCATGTTTGCCTCGCTTACTATTCAAAATGTTTAAAACATTACAGGTATCAGCCAGATAACTGCCAGCACAGAGGAACAGAATAAGACAGAATAAGAACCGGGTCTTCCAGCAGACGATGGCACTGTGCATGTCAAACACATGGGCTGAAATTAGATTGGGTTTGTGCACACTGTGACTACAGGAACTGGTCTTGTCTCATTTCTCTCAGACGATAATGACTGAAAATAGGAGCTTGTTATCGGACTACTTTCACACTGATGAGGGGAGGGATGACCACACCCCCCACACATATTTGCAGTGGATTGAGCTACCAAATGAGAGTAGAGGCAGAGGTGATTATGAGACAGGGGAAGAAAGAGTGGAAGACAGAGAGCAAGAAGATGAGAAGCCCATCCATTAGATTTCTGCGACACAGCCTAGGATCCTTTAGCTTTCCTGAGTACGCAAACACACACACACACACAGACACACGGTAACCACAAAACCACGTATTCAGCTTTGTGAATCATCTACTGCCAGTCTTGGTAGTTTATTCTGTGTGTGTTGACAAGGATGAGAGCAGACTGAACAAACTGAGTGTGTTTACGTGTACAAGTAACAGGAGAAAATGTATAATCCATTATACAGTATACTATATTGTATTACATGTGCTTATGTTTGTGGTTAGATGGCAGGAAAGGCTTTTTTTTCTGCCAAGCCTCCCAAATAATCTGTAATAAGTCTAATACACCTTTTTTGTGTAATTCTCCAGCAGTGATCCGTCACAATTTTTGACTCCTACCATCCTTCTCACTATGCTTGAGGTCCCTGTCCAGGCAAGTTTGTCACAGTTTCAGTTGATTGGAAGTTTTTCTAATTGTTGCCTTAACTGTATGTAGGGACATTTTTAGGTGAGTATGACTGAATTATGAAAGTCAACACACTTTTGTCTTATTTTGCATTATGTGTTCCCTTTTCTTTCCCATGTTGAAGAATGGCTAAGAGAATCTGACCTCTGTGTCACCTCAAACATATATCACAGTGAAATAGGAAGTCATGGATTATTGCTTGAAAGTTCCTAGCTACTCCTATCAGGCTTGCAAAACTCTAAAAAAGGTTGAGACAGGTGTGATTTAAGGCTAGTAATTTAAAATAAATGAAAAACAGGTGATGTCAACAGGTGTTTTTAATCATGTTTGGATACAAAAGCAGTATCCATGAAAAACTGAGTTGTTGAGGGGCACAGATGGGCAGAGGATCTGATTTGTCAACCAATGTATGACAACAGTATTGAAATATTTAAAAGCAAATGTTCCTCAACGAAAGACTGCAGGTGAAAGAAATAAATATTGAATTGAAATGAACAAGAAATATCTTGGGTTCATGCTGTCTGCGGTGAAATAAAAGTGAAAGTGAATGTAAGAAACGCTGTCTTTTTTATATTTGGATTTTCAATACTGTCCCCCCCAAAAAAGAAATATATATATATATATTTATTTATTTTTTTACATTTACAGCATTTAGCAGATATATATATATAACCACCCTGTCACAGATAGTAATGGTTAGATATAGTATAATGAGTAACATGGGAATAATTATGGACCTAGTCAGTATAGTGGAAGTTAATTGTTTGGTATAGTGAGTATAGTGGGAAATATGTAGATGAAGATACTGTAGTAGGTATAAGGTATTAGTATAACGGATAGTAATGATAGTAACGGATAGTAACGATTGTATTAGGACAACAGGGAAGGATAACAATACGCATAGTAAATACAATAGGAGATAATGATTACCATAGTGAGCACAGTAGGGGATAACAATGGTTATAATACATATAATAAAAAATAATGATTGGTATAGTAAGTATAGAGGATGAGGACAATGGTCATAGTGGGTATAACAGAGGATTAATATCTGCATAGTACATTCATGGGAGGATACCACGTTTAGTGGATGCTGATGTAGTAGTGAGTATAGTCCAAGAGAATAATAGCCATAGTAGGTTAAACAGAGGATAATTTGGGGTAAGCAGGGTATAGTGAGTGTAGGGAAGATAGATTAATAATGAAAATCATGCAGGCCAATGGGTATAGTGCTTACAGGGAAGGTATTTATGGGTATAGTGAAAATAGAGGATAAAAATGTCAAGTGAGTATAATTGATTATAATGATAGAAAAACTACACATTCTTAAAAAAAGTTCACTAAGCATTTCTGCACTCTCCTTCACATCTGACAAAGTGTCTCAATGCAGTGCACCTGGTCTCCTTAATTTAAATACACTTGCAGTCTCTTACTGCTCAATTATATTTAAAAAAATAAAGAAAAACAATGGAATACATTATTAAATGAGATAATTAATTAAATTAGTTATTCATTGATATTTAATATACACTATGTGCACCACAAACCTCTTGATATGTATCTTGATATATGTATGCTCCAGTATTAAACATAGCATTTATCTAAACTTCTATAGACAGGGATGATTTATTTATTCAGGGTTACCCCACACTTTTTAAAAATATGTATTACACTGTTTTAACTTGGTCCAATTAATTCATCCATAGTTTGGAACCTTACAGTGTTGCAATTTCTGATAACACTTGGTGGTAAACGTTCATACGCATGTGTCTATGTGTATGTGTTTTTTTTGTGTGTCAGTGTATAAAAACCAGCTAATTAAATAATGCAGTCAATCCTCATTCTCCACTATAGACCAGGTGATTCGCACATAAAGTGAGCCAATCTATTGCACCATAGGTGCAACAGATGGATCTGCTCATTATCTCTCTAGTGCATTTTTGGGTTAGTGGCCAGCAGGCGTGTATTCAAATTTAAGCTACAGACTATTTAGCGAGCTAAAGAACCACGACCATGGTAAGTGCAGGAGAGAATACTGATTAAAGCTGTGGGTTTGGCTATATTATCATGAGAATAGTGAGCTTAATGAAGAATAATGATTAAAATATAGACTCATAAAGGTCCATCATCATAACCAGAATTATAGTGGATAACCATAATGAGAACAGACAGGATAGTGATAAACACTGATGATGAACAATGTTCCAAATATTGATGGGTGTACAGTGAGTTTGATGGAAACATGAGTTTAAAGGAGCACAACAATAAGCATGGTGATTATAGAAATGAAAAAATGGCTTGCATATTGATTATAGGAGCAGCGGTCTCATATACAAGGTCCCCTTGGAAAGACCTGGGTTTGAGTCCTAGCCTTTTGGCTGGGTCAGCAATGCATACAAAATTGGCAGGGTAGCATAGGTGGTGCTGCAACAGCGAAATAGTTCTGTGCCCAGTGATCTCTGGGGATAGGCACCAGAGTTCATGTGATCCTGACCAGGAAAAGCAGGCTTAAAAACATGGACAAAGGAAAAAAAAAATGTAAATGGGTTACATTGAGGAACGAAAAAAAAAATCACTCATTGACACATACAATAAAATAAAAATAACAATAATAATAAAACACCCACATAGAAATGTTGGATTGCTGTAAAACTCGGCATGCAGTTACATCACAGGAAAATTACAAAGTACTGTACATATTTAAGGGCGGCACGATGGTTCGGTGGATAGCAGTGGGTCCGGTTTCCTCCCACAGACCAAAGACATGAGTGTTAGGTTAATTGGTGTCTCTAAAAGTGCGCCCTCTGCTGCCGGCTAGGCACCGGCTCTCCTGCGACTCTGTTCAGGACCAAGCCTATAAGAAAGTGAACTACCTTACATTTGGTGGCATAATTATTTGTTTTTGAAGGTGACCACAACAAGTTTTTTGGTTATTCATTGAAATATGTTTTATTTTCTGCATTTATAACTGTACTTAAAGATCAAAATATGTTCGTGTAAAGCTAATGTAGCAGACTCAGTAAACCAGCAATGCATATTTAATGGCTACAGTGCAAATACATATGGAAACCATCTTCATGATGGTTCTCAGTTAAAATTCTCTTAGATGACATCACGTCATTGTACTTAGGACAACTACGCCCATATATAATGTGCCATCTACAGACCATTCTTGGTATTACTGGTTGAACATAAACCTGTAGCCTATATATACACACATTTAACACAACAGTACTTTTGGTAGCATCTTTGGCGTCCCCTTCAGGACTTTCTTGAGAAAGTTTACTGTTTATTGCCCCCCTGCAGCGTGAAAGGAAACTGTATGCCACTGATAGTGAGTAAATAGGAAGATTGTCAGGATAACAGCAAATACAGCGAAAAAATTACAGTGATCCGAGTACTAGAGGATAATAATGGGAATAAGTGAGTACACTATAAAATGATGAAAGAGACAGGGATTATTGGTGGATAATAAGCAAACAGCTAGTATAGTTAAAAAAAATGACAAAGGCATGTGTAATAAAGATGAACATAACGAAAATTGTGGGTTTAGTGAAAAAAATAATATACTGATTAATTTGGACGAAACTGGTGGATAGTGAGTGTAGTGAAACATACTGTAATAACAGAGGTAATTAGTATCCTAAAGAGAATGATTTTAACGCTGAAGATATTGGCCAGCAGAGTGGAAAATAATTATGGAGATAATGAACACAATGCGTAATATAGATGGGAATAGTGGGTACATTAAAGACTAAAAAGTACTGTTGCATAATTAGAGAAACAATGTGCATAGCAAAAAAATAATAAAAGGTACAATGAGTATACTGGAGGATGATTATATTAATATTGGGCACAAGAGAAAAACGAATGTAATATTAAGTATAGGGAGCTATGCTCAGTAGTGTGTTTAAAATAAAATAAAATGGTGATTGTGGATATGATGGAAAACTTCAGCAGATAATAGGATACTGATGGGAATAGAAATTATAATGAATAAAGATCTAAATATTGTCAAGATGGGAACAGTGATAATGGAATAGTGGTTAGAGTAAAGAATATTAATTGAGGGTGCTTTGGCAGTGCAGCGGTCTAACACGCTAGCTCACCAGGTCGCGTCCCGGTGGTGCATTCTGGACAGGTCTGGTGTATTCACTGCATTCAGCAACCGCTATTCATGTGGAGAATGAGTGTATGGTAGTGAGTTTTCATTGGAATAATGAGTATAACGGGGAATATTTATGAACATAGTGTAGATGGAATATATGATGGCAAAATTGATTATAGCAGATAATGAAGTGCGTATAATGGAGAATAATAAGGGTTTGATTGGTGAGAGATGGATTGTTAGGTATTCTGTAAGTTTATATTCTCTCAGACAGAGATCAGCTATCCTTGGTGAGTTGCTGATCTTTGTGGAAACAGGATGCAAAAGTTTTTTCAAGGTTTTCATGGCATAGTGCTACAATAACTCAGTGCATCTACCCTCAAACCTTCAGACTTTGTATCTATTTATGAATCTATAAGCTAGTGCAAGACTCCTGAGTGATCGCTTCATGAGAAAACTGCATGTTTTATGAGAAGTGAAAGGAGAAGCGAGAGGTAAAGGGCTGACTTTCTTACCCCGGGCCCACGGGTGGCACGGAGCGGTGAAGATTCAAGCTCTTGCTTGCTTTCATCTGTAAGGAAAGAGAAAGATGTAGTCAGAACTAGCTCACTTCCTCCTCAAAGATTCAAGCTTGCAGTTTGGGTTTGATCAAGATTTCAGCTGCAACTGTTTTAATGTCTTATTTTTATCAATCAGTAATAAGTATTAAAATAGATACAGATTTGTAAGGAGACAGGACTCTGTCTTCCTTCTGCATTAGACAAAATAAATCATAAAAACAAGAAAAATCAGACCTTACAGTGACATTGAAGTGTGCTTATACTAACTGCAGATATATCCAGTGGACTTTAACTCATCCAAACTTTCAGCAATTAGTGTTAACATCACTGTAGCGGAAAGAAACACACAAGTACTTTCAGACTGTAACAAGCACAGATATAAAATGTAGCATGTTAGCCGAGCAGTTAATTGCCTCATTTGTGTTTTAATGATTCTTGAATTCTGTCCGTCTCAGCAGAACCTATATCAAATGTCCCTATTAAACAGACTCGGAAATTGCATTTGTGTAAATATATAAAAATTATATTGCAATTTTAAGACCAAATGAAATCTGTTTTATTTTCCAAAATCTAGCAGATGGCATTCAATAACACACAAAATGCTTAATGGAGCACAATCTGAATCAGAGAAAAACAGATTTCAGAGTCCTACAATTTGGCCACCAGTAAAATAAATATTTCTAAATAAAATATGAATCACTGTAGAAATCTGTACCAGACTTTAGCAATCTGAACCAGTGTGTACATTCCAGCTGTCTGCTTTAGTGCCCCAACAAATTCATGTTGTTAAAAATGTCTGAAAACTATTTAAAGGATTACCTAGATTAGCCGACGCAAGATTTCTTTAACCCTATTGTTGATGACCATATTTCATCATAGGTCCATATGGAGATCGTGATGAAAATGGAAGACATACAAGACCATTCATAATCTCCCTCGATCTGGGGGCCCACGCAAGATCTCATCCTGTGGGGTTACAATGGTCATGAGAACAGTGAGCAAAAATCCCCGAACTACACGGAGGAACCTGATGAATGACCTGCAGAGAGCTGGGACCAAAGTAACAAGGCTACCATCAGTAACACTCTACGCCGAGAGGGACTTAAAGTCCCTGTTACAAAGTATTGAGTTTAACTTTTGTTATTGACCAAATACTTATTTTCCACCATAATTTACAATTAAAGATCCTACAATGTGATTTCCTGGATTTTTTTTCTCATTTTGTCTCCCATAGTTCAAGTTTACCTATGATGTTAATTAAAGACCTCTCTCATCTTTCGAAGTAGGAGAACTTTCATAATCAGTGGCTGACACACACACACTACACCTAAACCCTAACCTTAACCTCAGTAACCTAAAGCAAAGTTTTGACTCTTGTTTTTTCTAAACTAATTTGCAGTTTCTGAAAAAAAAGCAGCATTCCTCATGGGAAAATGGCAAATGTCCCCACAAGGCAAAAAATGTCAGATACACATTATATATAAATTATAATAAATTATTACTTACATTTATAATTACTAAAATCAATGAATACTACACTACTACTACTACTAATAATAATAATAATACTGATGATAATAATAATAATAATAATAATAATAATAATAATAACAATAATAATATAGTAGATTTTTGAATGCAGATGGTCATTAGCATAGCGCCATTCCAGCATTGCGTTTGAAATTAGACAAACCAAACTGTAGCTTTGATGTACAGTCTGGTTTACTGATTGGATTACTGATTTCCTTCAGAAGAGCCTGTGATCTGTTAATTACACTGAAATTATTAATTACTCATACTAATCAAGGGTGTGTTGAATTAGCTAGTACATGGCGCAGTAAACTAATGCGATGGAGTTTTGATCAGTGCTGATAGGAAGTTGTAAGCAGATGTAAGCATCACGCAAACACGCCTCTGCTTCTCCTCTTCCTGAACTGCTGCAATCCGCCTGCAGAATAACAAAGGACGCAATCGTTCCAAATAGAAGATAGAAAATTATTCAGCCCCTCGATGAAAGATTAATTGTGTCACTGGCAGGCACAGTCACTGAGCGCCTTATTAAACCCCTACTTCATTAATAATCCTGCTGTTATTGCCTCAAACAGTAACGGTTTACACGAACACCATGCATTCTATCAGGTTTGCTTTTGTGTTAGTAGTTAATTATAATGTCAAAATTCTATCTACAGTGCAAGGTTTTTCAAAAGTCCTTCATTAATACTCAAGTATTAAGGACCCTTTAAGGGCAATCCATACTGAAAAACAATATAACATTCGTCTTATGTAACAGATGCACTCTTATTTTAATCAATGTTTCAACCTGCACAAGCTCTGTGAGGTACGCAATTCACATCCATCAAAACAGAGACCGACTTTCACACTTCAGCATAAACTCCAGAGACTCACTAAAAATACACTCTCACTTTGTTTGACATGAGCTAAACTAAGAACTATAATCCATATTTTGCAACACTGCCATGCACTCCATTTTTCTTCAGCGTTCTCCTGATGGTGGACTCGCACCAACATTAGGCAAGGTGCTTAGAGTTACTCTGGATTCTTTTGTGACCTCGTAGATTATTACATGACATGCCCCTTATGTGATCTTTTTAGGTCAGCCAATCCTAAGGAGGGAACAATAACCTTGATTTTCACAATTTCACTGTCATATCTCTGACCGTGGCTAGGAGTCCCAACTCTTTCCAAATAGTGGTACCTCGGTTCTCGACCACCTCTGGAATTCGTCAACTTCGGTTCTCTATACATTTTGATTACAAACATTTATCTCGGTTCCCGTCGTTTGCTTGGTACACGGCTCACTAAACTGGTATGAGTCGAGACACGTAACCATTTCAGCCAAAACTCCATTCATGATTCACGATTCAGTACACAGTGATTCAAGTTCATAGTAGTCCTTGCTCATGGAAGATCTCTGCTGCGTTTAGCGTCTTTTCTTTATTTTTACATTGACAGTACTCCATGGGTCCTAAAATGGTTAGTTCCAAGAGCCAACCAACACAAAACCGAAAGAAAACCGAAAGGAAACACCAGCTGCAGTTAGCTTAGCACCTATGCTAGCGCCCCGAAAAGTGTTTTTCTTTACTTTTCACTTTCAATCCATTACTCACTAAATTACAGTACATATTATTTCTCAACACTTTATTATAAAATAAGCTTTGTGTTAATGGTTTTGGTCAACAGTAGGTGAATGTAAGTGTTTTAAACATTAACTTACTTATGATACAGTATAGATCGCGCTACCAAAAAGTCGTTAAACTCCGCAGTTCATGATACATTTCATTTACGGAACAGATTTCTCGGAACATATCCCCATCATAAATCAGGGAACACCTGTACAATACAACTCCATTAATGCATATAATACCTTATTCAGTGGGGATTTTCTGGGGGTCTGCAACAGATTAACTCAATTCACATTATTCCTTATGAGAAAATTTTGCTCAGTACTAAGTCTGCTGGAACGACGAGAACCGAGGTACTACTGTAACCTTTCCCAGCCTTTCCAGCATCTCTTTTTCTAAGGTCTTAATTTGTTCATGCCATGATACACTTCCACAAACACGTTGTGAATATCAGACATTGACAAAACACTGTTCCTTTAATACATCAGGGTACCGACTCACACCGGAATGTCTTTTCATTGATTGAAAAGAACTGTACCTTCAAGTGAATTGCTAATTCTTGAAGTTCACATAGTTTTGCAACTCACAGATCTATAATAAAGGATCATTTTCTCCAACAACTAAATGTCCACATAATACTGTGGTCCCATTTGATTGTATTTATTTTGGTTCTCTTAATCTACTTTAAATCCTTATGATGCTTTAAGTCATGTTTATGAAAAATACAGAAATTCTTGAATGGGTTCAACAACTTAAGCACCACTGTATATAATGATGTTTAAACGATGTCTGTAGGTTAAGTGGTTCAGGCTGTATTAGCTGCACAAATGTGTGGAAAAATAAGAACATGCTCCCACTTTCGATACAGCAGAAATGGGTTTCCCATCAACAACTCCCAGTCTCTCTAGGCACAACCTACATCTTCTCTTTATTACACAGAACACACTTTCCTTCCAGACATAGTACTACCCATTCTCTCTCTCTCTCTCTCTCTCTCTCTCTCTCGCTCTCTCTCACACACACAGGTCATTTGGACAGTATAGCTACATTGTGCACAGAAATGCAAAGTCTTGCCATTAATTTAATAGCTAGGTAGTTTAATAAACTCAATATGCCACAAACGATCAGACATTGTGTTCAGCTCACAACCAGATACAGGTACTCCCCGATTTGCAAGTGGGATACGTTCCGACAAATCCATTGTAAGTTGAATTAATCGTAAATCAAGTTTGTATGTCGTATAGTAGGCTACACCACGACCACCGCTACAGTTTGGCAAGGTCAAGGAATACCTGTACATGAATTACTTCAAAAAGACAAAAGCCTGCTGGATGTTTATATGCTGAGAAAATTCACTGCTTACATTAAGAGCTTTGTTATGAACCATATAACAAAATCAACCAAAATGTAACAGCATTATATTCATAATATTTGGTAACATCATGATATTTTATAGTTTTGCTGCTATGCAGCACAATTATAAATGAGTTTTTTACTTTCTATAAAACTGAAACTTAACATAAGTAGCTCTTGCAGGAGGCCTTTTTTTCTTTCATAAACTCTAAATGATTTCAGTAATGACATACCAAACATGCTTTGGGGCTGAATACATCTCGAAACTCTACATGTTTGATTTTTCAGTTTCAGATTCCTCAGCTTTTCCTGATGATGGTCACAGCTGCCTGGTTTTCAAAAAAGTACAGTGGGGTACAAAGGTTTTTGAGACCACTAGTGAAATTGCTTGTTTGGATCTTTGTGGAGAAGGTTTCACACTGCAGCAGGATAATGACCCAAACACACCAAAGCTTTCCAACAACTACTTGAAGATGAAGAGTGCTGACTGTCATGTACTTTCCTCCACAGTCATCTGATCTAAGCCCCATTAAGCATTTAAGGGAATGCTTGGAGACAGAACAAGCCAAGTATTCAGCAACATCACAAAATGCTCTTTGAAAAATTGTGAAGTCATGCTGGGATAACATGGGTCATCAGATTTTGCACTTGTGTAGTGCATGCACTTGTAAGTGTAAGCGGCCATTCATAAAAAATAAAAAAAAACAAACAAACAAAAAAAATGGGAATAGATCAAATACTAAAATTATGATTTCAAAGACTCAACTTTTCATTCAAATCTCAAACTGTTAGGCTGATTATAGGATTTGTAATGGGAAAAATGCAAAATAGAAATATTTGCATTACAGGTCCCAGACTTTTGGCCACATACTTTTTATATGTAGTGTACATACTGTATGTAGTATTGGGGAAACTGTCAAAAGTCATTTAATCCACTGAAATATTCAAAAGAGGAATGCCCACATGTTATTTTTAAACAAAACAATGCTCTTGCACACACTACAGAAAGTGACTTCAGAACAAGCTCATAAGGCTTATGTTTTGGCCTGGTCAAATTTCTGACTAACCCATATATTTAACTACAAACACAAACAAGCTGGAAAACGCAGATGTTGAGTGTAACAATACTGACTCTTCATTCTAGTAAATGTTGTTTTTACCCACATGGCTTCAATATTCAAAGAAATGAATGGGCAAACTTATTCCACAATAAGTTACTTGTTAATGATTTGTTGCTCAGACCAATCTACAGGTGCAATAAATTAGAATACCATAAAAAAGTACATTTATTTCAGCAATTCAATACAAAAAGTGAAACGTATATATTATATAGATTCATTACAAACAGAGTGATCTATTTCAAGTGTTTGTTTCTTTTAATGTTGATGATTATGGGTTACAGCCAATGAAAACTCAAAAGTCATTATCTCAGAAAATTTGAATAATCAACACAAAACACCTGCAAAGGCTTCCTAAGTGTTTAAAATGGTCCCTTATTCTGGTTCAGTAAGCTACACAATCATAGGGAAGACTGCTGACTTGACAGATGTACAGAAGGCAGTCATTGACACACTCCAAAAAGAGGGTATGCCACAAAAGGTCATTGCTAAAGAAGCTGGCTGTTCACAGAGTGCTGTATCCAAACATATTAATGGAAAGTTGAGTGGAAGAAAAAGGTGTTGTAGAAAAAAGGTGCACAAGCAACCAGGATAACTGCAGCCTTGAAAGGATTGTCAAGAAAAGGCCATTCAAAAATTTGGGGGACATTCACAAGGACTGGACTGCTGCTGAAGTCAGTGCTTCAAGAGCCACCACACACAGACGTATCCAGGACATGGGCTACAACTGTTGCATTCCTTGTGTCAAGCCACTCATGACCAAGAGGCAACGCCAGAAGCGCCTTACCTGAGCCAAGAAGAAAAAGAACTGGACTGTTGCTCAGTGGGCCAAAGTGTTGTTTTCAGATGAAACTAAACTTTGCTGTTCATTTGGAAATCAAGATCTCAGAGTCTGGAGGAAGAGTGGAGAGGCATACAATCCAAGCTGCTTGAGGTCTAGTGTGAACTTTCCACAATCAGTGATGGTTTGGGGAGCCATGTCATCTGCTGGTGTAGGTCCACTGTGTTATATCAAGACCAAAGTCAGCACAGCTGTCTACCAAGAAATTTTAGAGCACTTCATGCTTCCCTCTGCTGACAAGCTTTTTGGAGATGGAAATTTCATTTTCCAGCAGGACTTGGCACCTGTCCACACTGCCAAAAGTACGAATAGCTGGTTTAATAACCACAGTATCAATGTGCTTGACTGGTTAGCAAACTCGCCTGACCTAAACCCCATAGAGAATCTATGGGGTATTGTCAAGAGGAAGATGAGAGACACCAGACCCAACACTGCAGATGAGCTGAAGGCTGCTATCAAAGCAACCTGGGCTTCCATAACACCTCAGCAGTGCCACAGGCTGATCGCCTCCATGCCACGCTGCATTGATGCAGTACTTCGTGCAAAAGGAGCCCCGACCAAGTATTGAGTGCATTTACTGTACATACTTTTCAGTAGGTCAACATTCCTGAAATAAAAATCATTTTTTCAATTGGTCTTATGTAATATTCTAATTTTCTGAGATATTGACTTTTGGGTAAGCCATAATCATCAACAATAAAAGAAATACACACTTGAAATAGATCACTTCGTTTGCAATGAATCTATATAATATATGCTTTTCACTTTCTGTAATTCAATTACTGAAATACATTAACTTTTTGATGATATTCTAATTTATTGAGATGCACCTGTAGGTGTTTAATGTTTTGTTAAGCAGAGCCTATGATAAATAATGATAAATAAGTTAATGTTTAAAACACTTGCATTAACCTACAGTTGGCCAAACTCATTAACACAAAGCTTATTTTATAATAACGTGCTGAAAAACCTCATGTAATTTAGTGAGTAATGGATTGAAAGTGAAGAGCAAACATAAGAGGAACACACTTCACTGAGGAATATACTGTGTAGTATACTACACTGAGTTGTATAGCAATTTTTACAACACAGCATTGTCTCAAAGCAGCTTTACAAATATATTGGCTCAAAGCCCTAGTTGAGCAAGCCTGAGGCAACAGTGACAAGGAAAAACTCCCCAAAGGTTATAGGGAAGAAACCTTAGGAAAACCAAGACTCAACTAGGGGCCCATTCTCCATGGACAGACAGATGGGGTTAACAATAATAATAATAATAATAATAATAATAATAATAATAACATACAATACAGATAACAATACTAACAAACTCAACTGTAACAAAAATACAAGGTACATAAACCAGACCAGACAACCATACCTCGAAATACAAATGACAATGGGGACAAGACAGGACAACATTATTACAGTACAAAACAGATACTGTTACCAAGACAACACAACTCTAATATACACAGACACTGCAAACACACAACACAACGCTAATACGAACAGATCATGCTAGAACAATCAGACAGAGCTAACACAAAGAGCAATACTAACCAAAGACAAAAACATACAAACCAGGGAAGGAGACATTTATGTCATTTAGCAGACGTCCTTATCCAGAGTGACTTATAATTGATACAATCCTACAATCCAAGCAGTTGTGGGTTAAGAGACTTGCTCAAGGACCCAACAGTGGCAAATTGGCAGAGGTGGGTTTTCAAACCCTGGACCTCGTGGTCCATTACTTTAACCACTAGGCCACCACAGTCCCAAGAGAAGACAACCAGGCAAGATTCAGGAGGACACATACAGGAGCCGAGAATTACCAAGGAAGAAAAAGTTCAGAAAGGACAAGCAAGTAAACCAGAGTGCGAGTATTTATAGGCAGGGCAATTACAGTGCAATTACTGTCTGCTGTGGAAGGAGAGAAGGGTCAGAGGGAAGCTATGTCAAGATGATGCAGCTCTCCAGCATACCTTGTCCTGGCATTAACAATCTTCTAATCAAAACATTCATTCCCTGTTGTGTGGAAATTATTGAAAATAAATGACAAATAATGAATATACAACATATTGTTATAGGAATAATATGCAGTGCATATTGAGGAAGTCAGCAGTATGCCTTTTTAAACTGACTTTAACTGTCTGCACTATGCAAATTCTGTCTTTTGTCTCCACAGCATTACATGCTGACATAAAACCAAGGAGATGTTTAATCACTGTCCTGAAATTGTCTAACATCAGCAATTACACCCTTAGATATGGGTATCTATGGGAGACACAAGTCAACCTTCACAAAGCTTAAGATAATAAGCAATCAGCTGTATGCAGTTTTACTCGGGCCTGTGTTTACAGCAAGGACACCATGCTGATTGTCACTTTGGCAAGCGGATGACTTAACTTTAATTAATTGGGTAAGCAGAGAAGGTTAACTTTAATATATTACTTATTGTCTGATCCATAATTATATGAGTAGCTTCGAAGTACCCTTGTGTGTCAATATAACGATATAACCTGGTGTCTGCTGATGAAATGGCCACTGACACTGATACTGACATATATGTATATACACATATACACACGCACACACCTACATACATATACACACACATATATGTATATATATATACACATACATACCTACATACATATACACATACATATAAGTAGATTCGAAGTAATGATGTATCAATATCAATAAAATGGCCACTGAGTCTGATAGGAACGTTAAATCCAACAATGTTAAAAACAAAACAAACACCAACAGTTTAGGTTTCAAATGCACGAAATATGAAAATAAAGTATACAAACTCCGGTTCACCTTGTGATGTGAAGTGCAGCTTCTTAGGCTGAGGTGTAGCCTGGGGGATTGCTTTAGATGTTGTATTGAAAGCACTGCTCGCTCCATCCATGAACTTGAATTTGATGACACTCTTTTCAGTGTCGATCTTTAAGACAGACAAAAACAACATCTTGTTGGTTTGATCAGAATGTATTATAAATAATTTGATGAACTGTGTATAAAAATTTCAAAAACTGGCTTTCACATTTCAAAACAACTGTCAGTTGAGAAACAAAGTAAAAATAAGATAAGAAGGTATATTCTAGATACCATCTTCCATAACCTCTAGACTGGATTGATGTAATTTATATGTAGAATACAAAATTAAGTTAAATCGGAAAATGGAAAATGGACAGTGTGGTTGAACCCCAGCCAGGTCGCTAGTATTGTGAAGTTCACAAAGACACGTTAGATAAGATGCGTGTGCGAATGTGCGAGTGGTTGTGCGTATGTATGATGGCTCTGTTCAGGTTTGGTTGTGTTCCGTGCTTGGCCAAGGTTAGTGATGACACTACATGTGTACTGTGCTGAAGTCAAACTGAACCATACAGATTGAGACTACAGATACAGCCTAGTACAAGTACACCCTTACTGATTTCCTAAAACAGTATATTGCATGCTGAAAATTATATTTAGTTTCATACTAAGAGTAGTAGTAGTAGCGATATACATGGCATAAGTACAGAATTCTTCTAGATGGAAATAGGAATTCTTAGGAGAATTTCTTTTAAAGAGTTATCTCATATTGCTGTCTTTGTAGTAGTTTTTCCTGATATTGACGACAGGGCATTCTACTAAGATGTTAAGATGTTTTATTGTCAGCAATTAGATGCAGTTTTGTCAAGATGGTGGATCTTCCCCAAGGAGGTGGTGATGGTGGCAGTTTCATACCGTAATTTCCTTAATGATTGAGGATTGTTTATTTTAACATTTTTATCATAAGCTCAGATACTTAACAGTATATGTAAAGTTCATCGGACTTTTGTTCTATAATAAATAACGTTTAAATAACTAATCAATTGCTGAATATTCACATCATCAGCTACAATGGTGCTTGAAAGTTTGAGAACCCTTTAGAATTTAAGATATATATGCATAAATATGACCAAAACATCATCAGATTTTCACACAAGTCCTAAAAGTAGATGAAGAGAACCCAGTTAAACAATTGAGATAACAAAATTATACTTGATCATTTATTTACTGAGGGAAATTATCCAATATTACATATTAGTGAGTGGCAAAAGTATGTGAACCTTTGCTTCCGGTATCTGGTGTGACCCCCCTGTGCAGCAACAACTACAACTAAATAATTCTGGCAACTGTTGATCAGTCCTGCACACCGGCTTGGATTTCGATTGGATTAAGGTCAGGACTTTGACTTGGCCATTCCATACCATTACCTTTATTCTTCTTTAACCATTCTTTGGTAGAATGACTTGTGTGCTTAGGGTCGTTGTCTTGCTGCATGTCCCACCTTCTCTTGAGATTCAGTTCATGGACAGATGTCCTGACATTTTCCTTTAGAATTCTCTGATATAATTCAGAATTCATTGTTTCATCAATGATGGCAAGCCATCCTGGGCCATATGCAGCAACACAGCCCAAACCATGATATTACTACCACAATGTTTCACACATGGTATAAGGTTCTTATGCTGGAACGCAGTGTTTTCCTTTCTCCAAACATAACGCTTTTCTGTTAAACCAAAAAGTTCTATTTTGGTCTCATCCGTCCACAAAACATTCTTCCAATAGCCTTTTGGCTTGTCCACGTGATCTTTAGCAAACTGCAGACGAGCAGCAATGTTCTTTTTGGAGAGCAGCGGCTTTCTCCTTGCAACCCAGTGTTCTTCTGATGGTGGACTCATGAACGTTAACATCAGCCAATGTGAGAGAGGCCTTCAATTGCTTAGAAGTTACCCTGGGGTCGTTTGTGACCTCGCCAACCATTACACTCATTACTCTTGGAGTGATCTTTGTTGGTTGACCACTCCTGGGGAGGGTAACAATGGTCTTGAATTTTGTCCATCTGTACACAATCTGTCTGTGAATTGGTGGAGTCCAAACTCTTTAGACATGATTTTGTAACCTTTCCAGCCTGATGAGCATCAACAACTTTTTTTCTGAGGTCCTCAGAAATCTCCTTTTTTCTTGCCATGATACACTTCCACAAACATGTGTTGTGAAGAGCAGACTTTGATAGATCCCTGTTCTTTAAATAAAACATGGTGCCCACTCACACCTGATTGTCATCCCATTGATTAAAAACACCTGACTCTAAATTTCACCCTCAAATTAACTGCTAATCCTAGAAGTTCACATACTTTTGCCACTCATTAATATGTAATATTGGATCATTTTTCACAGTAAATAAATGTCCAAGTATAATATTTTTGTCTCATTTGTTTAACTAATTTGTTTATTAATTTGAGCCTCTTGGTCCAACGGCCGTGAAACAGTCGTGGGTTGCTTGAGTTCCATAGAGTTTCACTTCTAGGACTTGTCTAAAAATCTGATGATGCTTTAGGTCATATTTATGCAGAAATATAGAACATTCTAAAGGGTTCACAAACTTAAGCACCACTGTATATTCCCGACTAACAAAAATCTTTTTAATAGCCATTAGGTTCACAAAACATATTGCTTAAAACTATGAGAAATACCTGAAACTGAAATGAAAGGATTGCCCCCATGCCGCAGCTTTAGCCATGCTTCAAACTTGCTCACACAAAGCGTGAAGCTCAGTTAGTGCCAAGACATAGAGGAGCTGATGTAGAGTGGTTGATAAGGTGAGAGAAGTGCCGTTACTGCAAAGAGCCGTTTCTTAATGACACTAATTGACATTAATATGACAGCAGCACAACAGGATGGAGCTAATACACTAATGAGGATGTAATAGCTGTAATAGCAGTTAGTGTCCATCCACATAACTCAGAGACATAGATGTGCGCTGCACTCATGGACTGAACTGCTTGAGCAGTTAAGGCTCTTTCTCGAGACCTGAACATTCACTAGAGTAATTACATAATTATACCAACACCATTATTATAATTGCCGTCATAGGATTTATAGTCTGATACAGCACGCTCATAATACTTACCATTATTATACACTTGCTGGCCAACAAGAAAGTCGCTGTTTGGATTCAAATAAGAAAACGCTTAACAGCCTTTGACTGAATAATTACTGTAGTAATATATTTCAACCAGGAACAACTATCTTAACCCTAATTGTTGCAGTGAGTAGCTTCACATTGCTTAAAACAACGTCAGAAGATGTATCGGATGAAATCAGGTTAGTCCAGTGCACTATTAAAACCTGAAAGGATAATGGTAAACTGGAAGAAAGTAGCATGAGGGTTAAAAAAAATAAATAAATAAATAAATAAATAAAAATATATGGAACAGATATATGGATCATGTGGTCTAATTAGTCCATATTTACCCTATTCCAGAGCGATGGGCATGTGTAAGAAGGGATGCACAGTCGCACATATTATCCATGGTGCCAAGTGCACAAGCCTCTGGAGGCAGTTTTATGACGGGTTTTCGTCAGTTCGAGGCTCGGCAACTTTATGTGGCAATAATATGAAGGTCAGTTTGGTACCTGAATGTACTGAATGACCAGTTTACCATGTCATCAATGGACTTACTTTCCCTGGTGGCACAGGCGATGTTAGACCTACATTTCAAACCACATACTACCAGGCTAAAGGCATTTTCAGTGTTTTTACGCACGTCAGGTTTTGACAAAACTCACGTATATTAACAGCGTGAGTTTAGAAGGCAACATCATAGTCATGTTCCAAAATGTAGTGGAAAACCCTTTAGAAGAACAAAGGCTGAACCCATGTTTTGGAAGTAATTTTTAGGGTGTCTGCAAACCTTTGTCTATATAATTTATGTCAGCTGAACATGCTTGGAGGAGAACACCAAGTGTCCCATTTGGTTATGCATTGATTGTCAGTTGACTGGCAACTCGATCAATTAGGAAATTGTACTGGAAATTGTAGAATATCTGCTTACTGGACTAACCACAGAAAAAAAACATAGAATTAGAATAACCATACTCATTCAAGTAAAATTTATAGAACCCTAATATTTGTTGGACGTCAGGCTTTTCTCCAAAGAACATTTGATCAGCAAACTAGGTTCATATATATGATAATGGCTGTGAACTTTCAGCACACACTCTTATCCAGAGCAACTTACAAGTAAGCTCATTAAGCTCAGCAATTAAAGTATGAGGGACTAGGGCAAGGCACACACTTCTAGTTGATAATCCACATTTTTAACCACTGATTCACAATCATTCTATACTTTTTCTACAATTTACCCTGATTTGTTTACCTGCTCTGTTTGTGCTGTGTAAACCATGAGGCTGTAGGGGTTGGGTTGGGCACCACCTTGAAGTTTAAGACACACAATGTCACTTGTTCCATCAGGATGCAAGAAAGGACTCCACACACCCCAACGCACACACTGCATAAACGCCACCCGCTGCACAGCCATGGTGGACATCTAGAGAGAAGCAGAGTCACTGATCAGTCATTAGATTTACAGCATTTGGCAGGCACTTTGGTCCAGACACAACTCAGACATTTGAGTAGTTAAGGGTTTAGCTCAAAAGCCCAGCAGTGGACTTGAACCCTTAACCTTCTTCCCATTAATGGAGTGCCTAATTGTCTGAGCCACCACTGCTCTAGATATGACATTTTCATGCATATTCCATATTACATTTACAAAATGTAGCAAACAAACTGATTCACAACAATTTACAATTGAGCTGAGCATTTAAGGACTGTACAAGGGCAGCTTGGGGTTCTGGGACCTTAACGCTTAACCTTCTGGTAAATAGTCTTGTACCTTAGCATCTGTGTCACCACTTGGCTAAACACAATAATTACATATTACATTACATTTACAGCACTTTTCCAATGGGACTTACAATTGAGGTGAGCAGGAGGCTAAGGCTCTTGCTCATAAGCTCAACAGTTTTGAGGAGCCATGGTCTGAACTCAATATACTGATTAGTCTACTGTTCTCTAAGCTCTATTATTTCAGTAGCACTCACTTGGTAGCATAATCATAATATAAAGCACACATTTATGGATTCTACTTAGACTATCAATGGCAGTAGAATGGGTTGTACTGAATACCCCAGCAAATCTCAATATACAGTGGTACATTGGTCTTCGATCACCTTGGAACTTCGATTTGGTTCTCAACGCATTGGTTCTATTGACTAGAAAAAAACTGTCTCGGTTCTCGTCATTTGCTAGTTACATGGCGCACTTGCTTAAACCTGTATGAGTCGAGCCATGCGACTCATTTCAGCTGTAACTCGATTCATGATTCACGAGTCACGATTCAGTACACAGCAATTCAGGTTAACAATAGCCCTCAGAGAAGATCTCCGCTGTTTTTTTAATCATGTTTTTCTTTATTTTTACATCTACATTACGGTATTCTTAGCGCAAATAAGTCTCCACAGGTTCTAAAAATGTTAGTTTATAAAAGCCAACCAAAAGCAAA
Organism: Ancistrus triradiatus; assembly: GCA_025084515.1. Lineage (NCBI taxonomy): Eukaryota > Metazoa > Chordata > Actinopteri > Siluriformes > Loricariidae > Ancistrus > Ancistrus triradiatus. The sequence goes on along the minus strand of JAJAGP010001286.1, from coordinate 29,486 downwards.
CAAGGAATTCAATGCTCACAGGCTACAGCTAGTTTAGCAGCTGTGCTAGACCCCAGAGTAAACATTTTGTGGTTACTTTTCACTTTCAGCCCATTTAAGATGGACTGGAAAATGTGAATAAGAAGCTGGCAAAGCCAACTTCAGCCACCAGTAAACATTTAACTTATGATGGATTTGTCGGTACATATCCCCATCGTAAATCAGGAAGCATCTGTACAATACAACTCCATTAATACAACACTTTTCCAATGGGACCTTTGAGGTAAGCAGGAGGCTAAGGCTCTTGCTCAAAGGCTCAACAGTTTGGAGCAGTCATGGTTTGAACTCATGACATTCTGATCCACTGTTTTCATTAGTCATTAAATGTATGAACCTACAGTCTTAGATTTAGACTCATCAGATTATAAGTTGATTTCATTAGAATAAACTCTGTAGATGCAACGAACGCCTAAACCATGTTTAAAATGCATCAACACTCATTGCATAATCAGGACTATCACACAGAGAGAGGTTGTAAGATATGTGAGTGTTGTGGGAGGGGGCAATAATCTCGCAAGATGACATTTTAACAGGCCTGTCTTGATGCCGTGTTGTATATAAATCTATTCATTTACTGCTTGAGAAGCTACAGTATATAATAATCAGGCAAATGAGAAAGTCAAAGTACAACCCTCCTTGGAGGAAAGCGTGGAGGGAAAATGTTCCCTATCTTGCAAGAGGGGGAACAAGGCATGGGGAGAGACAGAGATGTGAGCCGTTTCCTGGTGTCATGGGAGACAGCATTATAAGCAATCATTAATAAGCTGGTCATGTCTCACTAAAAGGTAATTAATCATGAGTGAGGGAGATGAGAAGTAATTAAGCTCCTCCTCCTCCCTCTCTTACAAGTTAACATCTCCCTCAAATCCTCTCACTGTAACATACTCTGCACCTATGTACTCAATTCCTCAACTGCTCTTGTCCACTTTGCCTGCTCTCACTCAGACACACAGATGCCCAGCAATGTGATATAGGGTGATGTTGTGATGTATCTGGTCTGAGATATATCTGCAGCATGATAAATACTCTGCACTTCAGCAAAGAGCACTAATGCAACAGATTAATCTTTAGCGTACAGATCCATCACGCAGCCAGAAAGAAGCTATAAAACAACCCACGCTGGCTTAAATATGCTGCCCCTGCCAAGATCGCCATCCTCTTTTCGATAAACACGTGATCGCTATCTTAACTAATGTACTACCATTAATGCCTTTCACAGTAGGTTCTACATATCAAAAGACGGACTAACTGTCCAACCCCAACTGGGAAGTGTAGAACGGCAGTAATCCATCAGAAAAATCGACTGTGTAGGTTAGCTTTTGCCTGTTCATAAATCTGTCACAGAGCATGCTCTGGGTGTTCGTAAATTCAGAAATGTGTCATGACAGTCAATGGGAAGTACAGAGTTCATGCCTCAGAATACACTTGAGATGCTGCATTTCAAAAGGCTTAGTAATATCACGCAAAGGATGTCCATGATGACTATAATAACTAAGGTACATGTCTCATTAAGTCCAGCAAACAGTTGATTATGCTTCATATTTTAACAGACCATGGTGTATCTAAGGAAGGAAGAACAAATTAAACTAAGGTTCAATTTGCTCATAGGAAATCAAAGAGAATCCGCTGCTCTGTGTAACAGATTGCATCTAGACCGTGAGCCAGTAAAGAGCTGTGTTAGCAGACTAGATGCAATGTTTATCTAAACAAGATCAATACATTATTAAGCAGTACTTAAGAACTTCAGGAAGGCCAGCTGATGAAGCAGCTACTTCTATACTTAAGCATTGTCAGAAAGTTGTGCATAATTAAAGCATGTAACACAATTAAAACTGACAATATATATGGTGTGGATGTTGTAGCCATTTCACTGGGTGGAACAACTGTGGACTGTGGTAGCCTAGCGGGTAAGGTACTGTACTATGGACCAGAAGGTCCAGGGTTCAAATCCCACATCTGCCAAGCTGCCACCGTTGGGTCCTTGAGCAAGGCCCTTAACCCACAATTGCTTGGATTGTAAGATTGTATCAATTGTAAGTCGCTCTGGATAAGGGCGTCTGATAAATGCTGTAAATGTAAATGTAAACTACATATACATATTAAGACTATTGTTGGACATACTGAGCAGGTTCATCTTCATCATTTTAATCCATACATTTTATACACTGACAAACACAATATACAGTGATCACTATGATGGATTGGCGCCCTGTCTGAGGTTGTTCCTGCCTTGTTCACTGTGCAGCCGACGGAGCACCGGCATTCCCGCGACCCTGACTAGGATCAAGCAGATAAGACATGAATGAATGGTGAACAGATTAGAGAAGTACCCTCCCAAAAGTACTATGCTGTTGTTATTGAAAGTAAGAAGATGATGGCATTACGTGAAAACAAGGTACACATTTCCCATAAGTGTTACAGGGCCGACTGTGGGACCCAGGCACAGAGCAGTATGGGTTTTGGCCATTAGGAGTAATGGGAGCAAAATGAGTTTGGAGATCCCACAGAGGAAAAACGTCCCTAACAGTGATTTACATAGTGATTGTCAAGTCAAGTCAAGTCAGATCTATTTATATAGCGCTTTTTACAATGGAGCATTGTCTCAAAGCAACTTTACAAGTTTAGATTATCTCCTAATAACTACGTCCAATCCCAAATTGAGCAAGCCTAGGGCGACAGTGGCAAGGAAAAACTCCCTGGGTGTTATAGGAAGAAACCTTGGGAGGACCAAGACTCAAAAAGGGACCCAACCTTCTTGGGCGGCGTAGATGATAAATCTAAGAATGAAACTAAAGTCATTGTATATAGGGTGGCCAGATGACCCATTTTTGCTGGGCCAATCCCATATTACAGTCCATGTCCCGGTGTTCCTACATATTTTAAAAGATGTACATTTGTCCCATATTTCAAATAAAATGACAAATTTATGTTGTAATGAACATCAATGGAGAATCAAGCATAAACGCTTGCGTTTATTCAAAAGGAACAAACCAATTATTTCTCAAGTTACTGTACACGTCCAACCATAAAACTGCCAATCAAATTTGTTGATTTTGTAAATGAATATAATTCAACCAATTATCAGCTGCCCTTCAGCCCACTCACTACGGCTGTTGTACTGCTCAGATGGCTAAATGAAAAACTATGTTTAAAAATAATGTACAAATCTGCGAAAACATACGCTGGAAGTGTTTTACCAGACATGTGGAGCCAAGTTTAATTTTTCACTGAAGTAGCAACGATATTAAACAATATTCAAACAAAATGCACATAGTCAAAGTGTGCAGTGTGTATACAGTGTATGCCATGCTACGTATCTGTCATAATGTGTGTGGATGCAGCAAGTTACCTACTCAGTGCTCATATCCAATTATTAACAGGCAAACAAACATTATTAAAGCTGGTAATGTGGCTGTCCTGTGTTGGTTGTTTAATTAAGAATGTCATGTTTCCTTGATCTGACTTGGTACCTCATCCACCCTAACACTACAGTACCGTACAAACAGTGAAAATCTGGCCATTCTAGTTATATATAATTACATATGCGAGGTTCAGAACAGGAAGGGAGATGAATAAATGAAAGAAAATGTTCAATAAAATGTGAAATATATACAATACTGTACGAAATAGACTTGTTGTTTTAACAATGGTATAATGAGCATACATAACACTATTTAGTGGACCTGAAAATATTAAACTTGGGATTTGTCACTCCGTAATACTTTTTCCACTGATCTTCAATCCAATCTTTGTGTGCTTTAGCATACCTTAACCCCGACTTTCTTGGCTGCTAAGTGGTTTCTTGGCTGCCACCCCTCCAACAAGACCATTCCTGGTCAAGCTTCTTCAGACACTAAAAGGGTCAACTTGGCATCCCGATAAAGTTGCAAGATGCTGCTATTGCTCAAGTCTAAGGGGAGGTGACACTAAATACTTGCCACTGTGGAGTATAATGGCATATAGAAGTCTTTTTTCCTCCTAGTAATTTAATACTTAATAATATAACATATATTACCTGTATTTTCTGGTTGTACTCTATAACAACAAAATCAGTAAAGGTTGGAACAGTATGGACAATGCAAAAAAACAAAATAAAATGTTCCTTACATTTCTTTTGACTTTATTTAACTGCAGACGGTATGAACAAGACATTTTGCCCTCAAGTTTTAAGACTAAATAATCAATCTTTATAACTTTCTCCCACTCCCACCACTTCAACTCTGACCTCAGTCACTCAACAAAATGCTCTTTCTCAGCCTTCTGTCTGCAGTAGTATACTTCCTTTCATTTTAAGACTATTTTTCAAACTAAGTTTTTCAAAATATTTTAATTTGCTCCTCTGAAACTCATGACAAACTCACTTGTTTTCATTTCAGTTCACTAAATACCTTACAGGCAGCTGCAAACAATCCAGGGCTGATTAACCCAGCTGCAACCAACATAATTTCCTTAGTCATAACAAGTCAGCTTGCACTATATCTCTCTGCTGCCATCAAGAGCTGGCACAGGAACATGCTTGTCTGCCACCCCTTACAGTAAGACTTCAGACTTGTATATATTTCCATTAATACTGATTTGAAGTCATGTACTAGCATGGCACATGTTCACCCTTCACAGAAATACAGCATGTTAAAAATGGCGTGTATTTTGTTTGATTAACTTCTTTGCCTTGTACTTGAAAAAGCAGACAGGCTAATCCTAGCTAAAATATGCTGGTGCAGACACAACATAGATGAGACATTTCATTCTGGAGCTTTTCCCCTGGGAATGCAAACTAATGAAGATGATAACGACTGCATCTCACTCTCCAAAGGGGTCACATGAAAAACAGATTTTATACATGCTAACACAAACGATCTGCAGCTTTTATGGGTCAGGGCTCAGATGGCGTGAGGAAGGGACACAGGTGATAACTGCTCAGAGGGCTTGGAAGGGTTCAGATGCATAATCTGTTCAAAATGAGATTCCAAAATCAAGCTGTGCTTCAGCTGAGAGCATCTTCACGGCATGCCGCCATAAATAAGGCCAACACGTCTGTCACTTTTCAAAGGACCTGGAGTATCATTATGCAATTACCTTGCAAACGGATATAAATGGATTTCATCGACCAACTGGTAATGTAATTTGTCCTTTATTTGTGGCATCTCAAGAGCACTAATCTCGAACTACGTCCATGTCCTCCATGTAAACTTTTATTGCGACAAAACATTCCACACAGAGAGAATCTTTCATGAAAGACACTGTTAGAAATAATTCAAACCATGCTTTGCGGTGGTGAGAATATCCTGAAAGCAGAAAATTACATTCTGCAGGATTTTTGTACTTACTATCAGGTTCTACAGGCAGAAATAATGTTATGCCAAATCAAACAGTGGTAAAAATACAGTATATGGACAAAAGTATTAGGACACCTACACATTACACCTACAGAAGCTTTCATGACATCCCATTCTATATCCATAAGCATTAATATTGAGTTTGTTTCCCCTTTGCAGCTATAACATATTCCACTCTGGGATGGCCTTCTACAAGATTTTGGAGTTTGTCCATGGGAATTTTGCCCATGCATCCAGATGTTTGCCAAGAAGGCCTGCCCAGTCATTTCTTCCACCCAATCTTGTGGACCACTGGTTCACAGCCATGCTGGAACAGAAATGGACCTTCACCAAAGTGTTGCCACACAATTGGATGCACACGTGTCCAAAATGTCTTGGTATGGTGAAGCGTCAAGATTTTCCTTCACTGGAACTAAGGGCCCTAAACCAACCCGTCAAAACAGCCCCAATAGCATTATCCCTCCTCCACCAAACATTACAGTTGGCAAAATGCAGTCAGGCTGGTAAGGTTCTCCTGGAATTCGCCCAACTTAAACTCAACCATCAGACTGCCAGATAGAGAAGCGTAGTGGTGACATTCTATACACCACTCCGTCGGATGCTTGGTGATGTAAGGCTTGCATACAGCTCGGCAGTTATTGAGTCAGCAGAGCATTGGTGACTTTATGCACTGTGTGCCTCAGCGACTACGCTCTAGAACTTTATGTGGCCTGCCACTTTGTGGCTGAGTTTCTGTATTTCTGTATTGCTCCCAATTTTCAATAATACCACTCACGGCTGATCGTAGAATACATAGGAGGGCAGAAATTTCACCAACTGACTTGCTGCAATGTGGCACGTGGCCCTATTACAGCACCACGTTAGAATTCAGTGAGCTCTTTAGAACAATCAATTCTTTTGAAAATGTTTGTAAAGGCAGACCACATGGCTAGGTGCTAGACACCTGTGGCAATGGTACTGAATGAAACACCTGAATTCAACTATGTGTTCTAATACCTTTGTCCATATAATGTACATCATAATTTAGATGCAACTGGCACACACACTCTTCTCATAAAATGTGTTTTCAACCAGTAGAATTGAGTGATACATAATTACAGTTGTAACCCACTAGCAGAATCTTGTGCTGCAGAATGGTTTGAATAGTGAGTTTATGAATGGGTGGGACTGTCTCTCTACCCTGTTTACTCTCATCATTTGTGTGATTCCTCATGTCTACTAAACCTTGTAGGTGTGCCTGTTATTTAGATTATTGCAGATCAAATGATACTTGCTGTAAGTGTACTGTAAGAACTAAATGTACTGTGCTTCTGTTCCTTTAGCACTAAATGCTACAAAAACAACAATTACAATGAGCAACTAAATGAAATAAAAGTACACTATGTGAAGAAAGTAAAACTGCAGATGGCATTCAGAACTCAATCTACATACTAATTAAACAATCAACCATGTGTAATTCATGGTTTTTGACCACGTGTAATTCAGCAATAAACAATGCCACCAAGACCCCACCTTCCATTGGTGCCAAATGCTTATGGCTGCACCCTGTATTCTCCAGGAATTGGAACCTGAGGCCCCAACAACCCTGACCAGTTGAAGCAGAGAATAAAATCCAGTGGAACGGTTTCATAAACACATAAAACTGAAGCAAACAGTCACATTCAAATAAATGAATAAAAGCTTTTTGTGCATGTTGTGCCATGCTAATATACGGCTATGTAAGCTTGAGCTTTAGCTAGTGTGAAGAGTTGTCAGTAAGCCAGGAGAAGCTGTGTTGTGCAACACTACGCAACACTACCTGGAGCTGAGAGTATGACTGATGGATACAGGAAGACTAGAATATCAGTCATTTACTGCAATGGAATACTTGACACTCTTGTCTTGGAGCAAAAGCAATGGTCTGGTTAAAAGTTCTCGAAACCAACATACTAAGTTTTGCTTGTTAAAGCTGGCCTTTACATGTTGCATGGCTACACATACAGTACTATGTACAGATATATATGTATATACCATTGTTTTAGCATTGGTATAATGACCATATATAATTATTTCTCAATATCTTTATTAGATTGCGGAAAATACAGGAAATGTGTATGCAAGTACTTAAAAAAATGGGGAAAAAATTTTACATCACAGGGGATGTGCAAGGTTTTGTCTGCTCTGAGGTGCTCTGAGTTTGTCAAAATACAATTTGCACACAATAAAGCAAATTAAAACAACACAGTCACTGGGAAAAAAAGCATATAACTTTTACTTAATTGTTTAATAAGCTTTCGTTTGATTTTTAGCTAAATGTTTAGCTGCCTTAAAAAGAGAAAAGGAGACAAAATTTTAAAAAAGATAAAGCTATAAATGGATAAAATGAAAAAGGCATAACATTAATTTTTGCTGATAAAGATTTGCAATGAATGTATTCTTTTGTCTCTGTTTGCTGGCTGGGAAAGGCACAGCTTTTCTTAGATATCCAAGGGGGCACTGCTATAGGCTACAGTGGAAAATATGCAGTGTGACCTCCCAGCATCTGGCAGCTTCATCAGGATTCCAAGTTGACCCTTTTACAGTCCTTGACCCCAAAAAAGAACTGGAACAGGGTGAAAAGATTTAAATCTGCTCACAGAGACTGGAATAAATACAGTAAAGAAAAGATAGGAGAAAAAAATATATTAAGCAGTGACAAATACACGTTTGAAATAACATATACATGGTCATTATACTATTGCTAAAACAACAAATGCAATGGTGGTATAAGACTTTTGCTCAGTACACTACTCCTAAAACATTAGGCTGTTACATCCCAAACTGAACACTGCATCAAACAAAAAAAAGGCATTAAATTAGTTCACCACCAATGCTTTCCATATTATGAGGAAATTTAAAATGTATGCACTGCATTTTGCAAATGTTTGTTTCCTGTAAATGTTATCCATACAATGACCTAATTTGTAAAAGCGTTATGATAAACTACTATTCAGAGTTCAATACTGAAAGGATACAAAGAAAATAATGGAAGGCAAATGAGTGGTGTGGGTGAAATGGGTGAAATCTGCCCATCCAATTAAACATTTGCCAAGAAACAATAACAAGACACTAATTTCATGATGGAGGTGACTTATTGCACTAGAGAGAATGCAGCATTTGTGCGAGGCTATGTTTTCTGGCAGAGAAATACAGAAACTATTGGATTGCATCAAGATGTTACACTTCAGTAGAGACGTTGTAAATGAGTGGTTTTCAATAAATAGGGCACAGAGCAGTAACAGTCGTGCAAATTCATAAATACAATCAGTTGCTGTGAAACAGTACAAATCAATAAGTCTCATTGCTGTGCATACAGGAAAGGCTTTCTGTGTAACACTACAAAATGGAAAAGACTACATACAATTCTAAACAGTAGACCAAATTAGAACACGAACAACGGTGTCATTAGTTTTTTGACATGCCATTTAATGCACATGTTGGATATGCTTGTTGTTAAGTAGTACTGTATATCCACTCATTCATTCATTGTCTTCTCTGCTTATCCTAGTCAGGGTCTTGGGGAATGTCGGTGCCTAGCCAGCTGCACAGTGCACAAGGCAGGAACAACCCTAGACAGGGCGCCCATCCATCATAGGGCACATACACTCACATACTCATACACTCACTCACACGCTAACGGGACTAAGGGGAAACACCGATTAACCCAAGATGCATGTCTTTGGAATGTGGGGAAAAAAACAGAGTACCTGGAGGAAACCCACAGGCGGAGCCCAGAGTCAGGATCTCGAAGCTGTGAGGCGACAGTGCTAACCACTGCACCACCATGCCGCAATAATGTATATTTAGTAGCTTTTGGTTATGGTTTGCCAGGTACTTTTGGATGGTGGATCATTCTTAGCACTGCAGTGACACTGATGTGATTGTGGTGTGTTAGTTTGTGTTGTGCTGGTACGATTGGATCAGACACAGCAGTGCTTCTTGAGTTTTGTGCACTGTGTTCACTCACTGTACACTCTATTAGAAACACATATATTGCTCCACTTTGTATGTGTAAAGTCAGAGACAGTAGCTCATCTGTTGCTGCACAGTTTGTGTTAGTTATCCTCTAATCTTATGATTTGTTGACTATTTTCAGTCCAGCACTGACACTGAGGTGTTTAAAAACTCCAGCAGCACTGCTGTGTCTGATCCATTCAAGTCAATGCCAATTAAACTCAAATTTTAGCACAACAATATACAGTGGGGCAAAAAAGTATTTAGTCAGCCACTGATTGTGAAAGTTGTCCTACTTAGAAAGATGAGAGAGGACTGTAATTTTCATCATAGGTACACTTCAACTATGAGAGACAAAATGAGAAAAAAATATCCAAGAAATCACATTGTAGGATTTTTTAAGAATTTAAATGTAAATCATGGTGGAAAATAAGTATTTGGTCACCCACAAACAACCAAGATCTCTGGCTCTCACAGACCTGTATCAACTTCTTTAAGAAGCTCTTCTGTCCTCCACTCGTTACCTGTATTAATGGCACCTGTTCGACCTGTTTGAACGGTGAGCAAAAATCCCAGAACTACACAGAGGGACCTGATGAATGACCTGCAGAGAGCTGTGACCAAAGTAACAAAGGCTACCATCAGTATACACTACGCCGAGAGGGACTCAGATCCTGCAGTGCCAGGCGTGTCCCCATTACATGTCCAGGTCCATCTGAAGTTTGCCAGAGAGCATATGGATGATCCAGAAGGATTGGGAGAATATCATGTGGTCAGATGAAACCAAAAAAGAACTTTTTGGTAAAAAGTCAACTTGTCGTGCTTGGAGGAAGAAGAATGCTGAGTTGCATCCCAAAAACACCATACCTACTGTGAAGCATGGGGGTGAAAACCTCATGCTTTGGGGCTGTTTTTCTGCGAAGAGGACAGAACGACTGATTCGTATTAAGGGAAGAATGAACGGGGCCATGTATCATGAGAATTTAAGACAAAACCTCCTTCCATCAGTGAGAGCATTGAAGATGGAACACGGTGGGTCTTCCAGCATGACAATGATCCCAAACACACTGCTCGGGCAATGAAGGAGTGGCTCCGTAAAAAGCATTTCAAGGTCCTGGAGTGGCCTAGCCAGTCTCCAAACCTCAGCCCCATAGAAAATTTGTGGAGGGAGTTGAGAGTCCATGTTGCCCAGCAGTTTCCACCATACTTTACAATTAAATTCTTTAAAAACCCTACAATGTGATTTCCTGGATTTTTTTTTCATCATTTTGTCTCTCATAGTTGAAGTGTACCTATGATGAAAATTACAGACCTCTCTCATCTTTCTAAGTAGGAGAACTTGCACAATCAGTGGCTTACTAAATACTTTTTTGCCCCACTGTATATTGTTGTGCTAAAATTTCAGTTTAATAAAGACCAATACCTTTACAGGGAACATGCTTATAAATAGCATGTAAATATGAAGCATATAACACTTCTGAAAGTGCATACACTTTTAATACATATCAGAAAAAATATGTTTACACATTCAGTTGGGTTAAGGTTGTTCTCTGTAGAAACAAGGCCATTGTCTTTATGTGTAGAAAATCAACAATACATGTAAAATAACTGACCAGGCTGCTGTAAAATTTTGCATAAGGCTGTTTATGTCTGTTTGTGTGTCTGTTTATGGCATACATATACACGTTTCTTCCTTTTAAAGGCGTTTCCAAGTTGATTTAGAAGAGGTTGCAGAGGTTGTGTTCTTTTCTTTTTGCATTTAGTAAAATTAATGAAACATAAGACTGTTAAGACATGGAATAAGAATGTTAAAGTGTTTACATAAACTGTGCAATTAAATTTATTTAAAATGAGAAACTACAGGTAACCAAACAAGCTTCACTTGTTATAGTCAATATATAAATGAATAGCGCATGACAATATAAAAAATATAACACCGCTGAAAATTTAAAATATTTACATATTCAAGTTATGCATTTATGCTGCTGAAGCAATTTCTTAGCGGATTAGTGTTTAGTAGTTGTTTTAAGTAGCAATACTCTGCTGAAATTCCATATCAAACTGAAAACATGACACAAGACCCTCATTTTTACTTGTTACTATGCCACATTATTGTCTGATTGACGCCTAAGAAGCTCCTGTTGTCCTATCAACAATGCCCAAGGTCATTTCAAGTAACTCTCTAACAAACAAAGCATAGATCAGGCTTAGGCAAAGACAAATTTGAAAAGTTTGTCTCTTCATACTGTCCCCAATTAGTTGTGCTATAACTAGACACATTTTCTACACATGTACCTGCAAAACGCTCTGGTCTGCTTTCAAACAACACCTTGTTATTAGTGTCCTGTGTGCCATTGCTGCTACATAAATTCCTGTTTTCAGTCACTTGGCCTGGCACAGACCTCAGAGACCGATCAGCCATGAGCCAGGCACAGAGGAAGCCATCATGGCTGTGGAGTCTGGCCAGCAGAGCAGATTGCCTCTACACTCTCTAGAAACAGTTGCTGTTTTCCCCTGGCCGCAATTTCACGAAGGCATTAAAAACCCTGGAGCAGCAGGTGTGTGAAGCTGGGGATGCCAGAAACATTCAGGCATCGATAAAGATGTAAGAGGTGTTTGGGAAGCCCATGTCTCAGTCACCACAGGCCTTTGATATGTCAGTGCTGATAGTGTGAAGAGTTGTGCCAAGCAAAACACTCGATCCCTGTGCATTCCTCTTCAAAAGAAAAAAATCAACAAGATGCTTTCCAACACTTAGGCCTGCTCTGGAATTAAATGGATCAGTTCTGTATTGCACTGCAACACTCTCCAGGAAAAGTAGAAGGAAAGTGAAGTGACATGAAGAAGCTCTGGAACTCCATGAAACCTTAATAGAAGCCAGTGTCAACTGGGGCATACTCAGAATGACTATATATATATATATATATATATATATATATATATATATGGTGGAAAAAAAAAAGGGGGGGGGTAGTAATGATTTTCACCTGTAGAGCAGGGGGCGGGAATCGAACCTGGATCACTCGTGAGGGAGAGTGTACAAAAGTGTACAAAAGTGTACAAAAGTGAGGAAAGAAGTGGCTTTAAGGCCAAACTCATAAGCCGTTCTGAGACAGACTCAAACAAACGAAATCACCCTCTACAGCAGGAAATGCGAGATGCCGAAAACGCTGAAATATTTATAAAGGCGACCTAGCAGCGTAAAGAGCATGATAAACACAGAAGCGCTTGTGAAACACGGCGACTCTAAAGGCAGAGTCGACTCAGCAAACAACTTGCGAATCAAATGTCTGGGCATGCACAATAGCGATGAGCCCGGCTCGCGGAAACACAACAGGAATGTGTTGATAAAAAATACAGCACTTGTCACACAGCAAACAGGTAATGAACGCAATACCCGATCGCTAGTAGAAACTCACAAAAAACTGAGTAGATATAAGCAATGAACAGTCAATAGTAAAGAGCGGAAGCTGACGTCACGGTGACAAGCGGAGCCGACGTCACTCAGCGAGAAAAACTCTCAGGGAAACAAAGGGAAGTACCACCAAACAAACAGCGCAGCAAACCCCCGCCGGAAGGGCTATGTTCTGACAAATCCATCAGAAGTTAAATGCATCATGAATTGATGAGTTTAAAAGTCTATACTGTATCATAGTAGAGCATATTACACATTAGCACTTACATTAACCTACAGATGACCAAAAGCATTAACACAAAACTTATTTTATAATAAAGTGTTGAAAATCTCATGCAATTTAGTGTTGAAAGTGAAAGTAAAAGCAAAACACTTACTCTATTGGTGAACTTCATGTGCTAGATGCTAATACTAACTGCTCAACCAGAAAGTGATCCAGAGGACTACTTTCGGACCCGTGGGGACTTAATTGCACTAAAAATACAGCACTGTAGATGTAAAAATGAAGAAAAAAAAGCAGAGCTTTACTGGGAAACCACTATTGTAAGACTGAATCATGAATAGAGTTTCAGCTGGAACTCGTGCAGCTTGACTCGTACGTTTATTATGTTTATTCATTTATTTTAAAATCGTTATCAGCATCAGTGGCCATGTTCAGCGACACACACAAGGTTATCTCAAGACAAGCCATTCATACACTCAAGTCAATGCCAATTTAGTGTAGTCAATTAACCTAACATGCATGTCTTTGGGACGAAACCAGAGTACCCGGAGTAAACCCATGCAGACAAGGGGAGGACATGCAGACTCCACACAAAAAGAACAACTTCACCCTGGGATTGAACCCAGGACCTTCTTGCTGTGAGGCGGCGATACTACCCACTGAGCCACTGTGCCGCCCGCTTGACTCATACAAGTTTAAGCAAGTAGTACCAAGTAAATGACGAGAACGGAGACAAATTTTTCTAGTTAAACTGTGTCAAGAATCAAATTAGACAAGTCCCGAAGTGGTCGAAAACCGAGGTACCAATATATAGCTAAAGCCTTCAAACGTTGTTCATTTTTGTCCGTAATATTACAACATTGCATTATACACCTGAAGCCAACAGAATACGATTTCACAAGCTGCATTGAGACATACATCTTTCTAGAAAGTTCCATTACACATAATGTTCTGTAAGACTGTACACCCCCAAATTACCCGTTGGAATTCATATTTAAGACTGCCGAGTTTGTTTATTGAATGTTCCTTCTCTCTAATAACCACTGCATTCCTAGACTGATGTACTAGCTCAGAAATGAATGAATTATGGAACTGCACCAATCATTAATCATAAAAATGTTGTCCTTGGCACAAATGGTCACATGTGTGTTGGAATCTCTCACATTTCCAGATATTTATCCCATCTGAAACATTAGTTGTTGTTTCTTTACTGTGCTTGTACTTTACAGGTATGGGTCACTTAAAGTCTTGACGTTATCCGAACACCATATTACACACCTTACTTATACACTCACCAGCCACTTTATTAACTAGGACTGGGCGATATGACCTCAAATCAATATCTCGATTAACTGAACAATTTTACCTCAATTACGATTAATAAATGGTAATTTTTCGTTTGTTTGTTTTGTTGTTTTTTCACTCATACAGTGGTGCTTGAAAGTTTGTGAACTGTTTTGAATTTTCTATATTTCTGCATAAATAAGATAACAATAAACAATATCAGATTTTCACACAAGTCCTAAAACTAGATACAAAAAACCCAGTTAAACAAATGAGACAAAAATATTATACTTGGTAACTTATTTATTGAGGAAAATGATCCAGTATTACATATTAGTAAGTGGCAAAAGTATGTGAATCTCAAGGATTAGCAGTTAATTTGAAACTGAAATTAGAAAACTCTGTTTTATTTAAAGAAAAGGGATCTATCAAAGTCTGCTCTTCACAACACGTTTCATGAAGTGTATCATGGCACGAACAAAAAAGATTTTTAGGACCTCAGAAAGAGTGGTTGATGCTCATCAGGCTGGAAAAGGTTACAAAACCATCTCTAAAGAGTCTGGCCTCCACCAATCCACAGTCAGACAAATTGTGTACCAATGGAGGAAATTCAAGACCATTGTTACCCTCCCAAGGAGTGGTCGACCAACAAAGATCACTCAAAGAGCAAGGCGTGTAATAGTTGGCCAGGTCACAAAGGACCCCTGGGTAATTTCTAAGCAACTGAAGGCCTCTCTCACATTGGCTAACGTTAATGTTCATGAGTCCACCATCAGAAGAACACTGAACAACAATGGTGTGCATGGCAGGGTTGCAAGGAGAAAGCCACTGCTCTCCAAAAAGAACATTGCTGCTCATCTCCAGTTTGCTAAAGATCACGTGGACAAGCCAGAAGGCTATTGGAAGAATGTTTTGTGAACGGATGAAACTAAAATAGAACATTTTGGTTTAAAAGAAAAGCATTATGTTTGGAGAAAGGAAAACACTGCATTCCAGCATAAGAACCTTATCCCATCTGTGAAACATTGTGGTGGTAGTATCATGTTTTGGGCCTGTTTTGCTGCATCTGGGCCAGGACAGCTTGCCATCATTTATGGAACAATGAATTCTGAATTTGTACATTTACTGAATCTCAAGAGAAGGTGGGTCATGCAGCAAGACAACGACCCTAAGCACACGAGTCGTTCTACCAAAGATTGGTTAAAGAAGAATAAAGGTAATGTTTTAGAATGGCCAAGTCAAAGTCCTGACTTTAATCCAATTGAAATGTTGTGGAAAGACGTGAAGCGAGCAGTTAATGTGAGGAAACCCAACAACATCCCAGAGTTTTGAAAATGATTGGTGGCATTACCGTTGGTTGCTCATTTCTTTTTGTTCGATGTCTCCTCTCAAGCCAAAATGAGTCGAAACGATGAACACAACATTTTTCTTTGGTACAAGATGCTCGGTGTTAAGTATTAACATAAATGTAGAAATAAATTAATCAATAAATAAATAATCAAAATAATCGACATGTGCAAGATTACATGACTTAAAGGTCCTGAATGTTGGTTTCGATTAATTGTCCACCCCTGCATTCCTAGGCTGTGGATACCCACGTTGTGGATTTAATTTTTTGGGTCCACTATCTTATTGTGTATATAGTGTATCAGTCCAGTGAGTTCAGTCCCCTTGTTCAGCTTTATATTATAAAACAAGCGATCTGTGCAAGAATTCCCAATTAATTATTAGAAGTACACAACTGTGTCAATTATTTGTTTCTGATAAACTGTAGGCTGCATAGTAGTTTGTAAACTTTGTACTTTGCTGAACTACTTAGACATGTGGCAAACAAACACATACGCACAGAAACATAAAGAGGTCTTTTCAGGCCCTGTGGTGGTATCTCTGCTGGAGACAGGGCAAACTCTCAGCAGGACCATTTGGGAGATTGATGCACTTCTCAGGGCCGAGTGACATTCTCTTTAATTAGGGCACATTTGTTCTGTACTTGCTCACAACAGTGAATGTGCACCCTGTGGAGAGATTGCAGGAGCACGGGGAGGAGTGACCTCTCAGCATGGTGCATAACACATGCGACTTCTTACCTTATGATGTTTAATTAACATTTCATTAACATTTCTGTGACATTTCTGATAGGAACAAAAAAAAAAAACAGAACAAAAATAAATAATTGCATTTATTTATTTATTTATTTGTTTGTGTTGCCACAAGTTAATGTAAGCAAAGCCAGACATCTCAGAGAGACAGAGACATAGGAAGCGAAAGAGAGAAACTACTCATACTAAGGGAATAACAGTATCGAACTGTTTTGGCATGACTGCGTTCTTTTCCACAAACATTATTGACATGGCAGTCAGAACCACTCTCAGCCATATGTCGGAGATAGAAAAATGAAATACACCTTTGTGTATTTGAAAACAAATGGAAAAAACACACATACAACTGCAAATTCTGCAGCCAAGTATCAAAACTTCCTGGACTGAACCGAGAGTGTTACTAGAGGGCAAGCATCACACAATTGGATTCAGGGAGACTTTAGAAGACTGGGAATCATCTCTAGCTGCCCACATATAACTTTCTGGACCCTGCCAGCAAACTAATTATGTTACAAAGATTATGTTCAAAATAATACAGAATAAAATACAATAAAACCCCAGCGTTCTGAGACACCGGAATGCTCTCTTTTACTGTCTACTTTTAAGGTCAGCTTCCATGGTTCAGATGCATAACTAAACTTTAAGCAGTTCATCTAAGGCCAATGTTGTATTTTGCTATAGTTATAGCTACTCTAACTGAACTGAATTAGGTCTTTGTGGTATAGATTCAACAAGGTACTAGAAATGTTCCTCAGAGAATTTATTTCATATTGACATGATAGCAACTCACAGTTGCTGCACATCTATGAAGCAAATGTCCCAAACTCACTGTATTGTTCAAGAAACCAGTTTGAGATGATTTGAGCTTTGTGACATGACGTATAGAGGCTACTCTGTGTTCACTTAACAGATGGACATGGTCAGCAACAATACTCAGGTAGGCTGTGGTTTTAAACAATGTTCATTTTGTATTAAGAGGCGAAAGCATGCCAAGGAAAAATATCCCCCACACCATTACACCACCACCACCACCCGCCTGAATTGCTGATACAAGGCAGGGCAGAGCCATGCTTTCATGTTGTTTATGGCACATTCTGACTCTACCATCCGAATGTCGAAGCAGAAAAAGACTCTTCAGACCAGGCAGTCCAATTTTGGTGAGTCAGTGCAAACTGTACCATCAGTTACCTGTTCTTAGCTGACAGGAGTAGCACCCGGTGTGGTTTTCTGCTGCAGTAGTCCATCAGCATTAAGGTTCAACATGTTGTGCATTCAGAGATGCTCCTCTGCATATACCTCAGTTGTAACAAGTGGTTATTTCAGATACAGATGCCTTTCTATCAGCTCAAATCAGTCTGGCCATTCTCCTCTGACCTCTGGCCAGAGAACTGCTGCTCATATATCCTCTGTTTGAAACATTATATGCAAATCCTAGAGATGGCTGTCCATGGAATTTTGATCAGCAGTTTCTGAAATACTCAGAACACCCTGTCTAACACCATGGCCTGTAAGTTTATCGTATGGTTACAATGCGCAGGTTACCTCAAATGAAATGTTTACACTATTTAAACCTTTACAAATACATTTGCTTATAGAGGTTGTGTAATGCCACATATTTTTCAACAACAATTTTATTAGATGTGTGCTATATTAAAGCACAACACTGTATTGGTTCCTCCATCTTATGTCCTGTTGAATCCAGACATATGAAACACATATACTAAAGTGATAAATGAGTCCACTGTGTGCAAAGATATGAACTAAGTAAAAAGAAAATACCCAGAAATGGCATAAAACATACAAACCTATAATAAAAGGAGTCTCTATGGATGCCTTAAGAGGAGTAGATTAGATTTGGTAGATTAGCGATTCGGGGTAGTGTGGTTTTACAGTGTTTACAATAAGTACTCTATCAGTACATTCTACCATGTACTGATAGAGAGAAAGCATCCTGTAGCTACCGGCTTTGGATACTATGACAACCCAATATAAAACCTTGATAACAAAGAC
Source organism: Ancistrus triradiatus (assembly GCA_025084515.1). Classification (NCBI taxonomy): domain Eukaryota; kingdom Metazoa; phylum Chordata; class Actinopteri; order Siluriformes; family Loricariidae; genus Ancistrus; species Ancistrus triradiatus. Next base: position 11,108 of record JAJAGP010001286.1, on the reverse strand, counting down.
ATTAATTCCCTTTCTAATCAGTGTCGACAGTGATAAATAAAGTGTAAACTATACATAACTAGTCAAGGTGTGCTCACACTAGGTGATCTGTAACATGCCCGAGCAGGTTTGACCCCCAAAGCACGGTTCGTTTGGGTAGTGTGATTGCTTTGTAATGTGCCCGTTTGCAGTCCACTGAACCACTGAGAGTAGGTACAACCATGAAGACCTCCACGCAAAAAGTAGTACTGTAATGACGTAACCATGCTCAAACCAAAAACATTTAAGCGCAGTGTGTGGAGGCAGTGAAAGAGCTGGGGACAATTGTGCTCTGGCACAATACAAGGCAACTGGGCATAGTGTGCCTCATCAAAAAGAACATCAGTGTGCTGAATTTGAAAAATTTGAGGTGTTTTGTTTTGCATGACAGAATATGTGTTCACACTCTGCCATGTTATAGAAGGTACAGTGGTATGAAAAAGTTTGGGCACCCCTGATAATTTTCATGATTTTTCTTCATAAATCATTGGTTGTCCAGCTCAGCAATTTCAGGTAAATATACCATATAGCAGATGAACACCGTGATATTTGAGAAGTGAAATTAAGTTTATAGGTTTTACAGAAAGTGTGCAGTAATTATTCAAACAAAATTAAGCAGGTGCATAAATTTGGGCACCCTTGTCATTTGAATACCTTTAGCACTAATTATTGGAACACACAAAATTTGTTTTGTAAGCTCATTGACCCTTGATCTACATACACAAGTGAATCCAACTATGAGAAAGGTTTAAGGTGGCCAATTGGAAGTTTTTCTCCTCTTGTGCATCTTCTCTGAAGAGTGGCATAACATGGGAGCCTCAAAACAACTCTCAAATGGCCTGAAAACAAAGGTTGTTCAACATCATGGTTCAGGGGAAGGGAAAAGCTCTCTCAGAGATTTCAGCTGTCAGTTTCCACTGTGAGGAACATAGTGAGGCAATGGAAGACCACAGGCACAGTTCTAGTTAAGGAACTCCTGAAGTGGCAGACCAAGAAAAATCTCAGATAGGCAGAGGCGAAGGATGGTGAGAACAGTCATAGTCAAGCCACAGACCACCTTCAAGACCTACATACAACCTCATCTTGCTGCAGATGGTGTCAATGTTCATCGTTCAACTATACAGCGCACTTTGCACAAGGAGAGGCTGTATGGGAGAGTAATGCAGAAGAAGCCTTTTCTGCAGACACGCCACAAACAGAGTCACTTGAGGTGTGCTACAGCACATTTGGAACAATCCAGCTTCATTTTGGAATTAAGGTGCCGTGGGGACTGATTGAAACTAAAAAACTGAGTTACTTGGACAAAACAAGAAGCGGAAAAAAAAAAACACAGCAGCCCCAAGACAAACACTTGCTACCCACAGTTAAAATTTGGTGGCGGTTCCATCATGCTGTGGGGGACTGTGTGCCCAGTGCAGGTATTAGGAATCTTGTTAAAGTTGAGGGTCGCATGGATTCCAGTTAATATCTCCAGATTCTTGAGAACAATGTTCAAGAATCAGTGACAAAGTTGCACAGAGGCCAACGACCCCAAACCCTGCTCAAAATCTACTAAGGCATTCATGCAGAGGAACCAGTACAACGTTCTGGAAATGGCCATCTCAGTCCCCAGACATGAATATTACTGAAAATGTGGGCTGTCCATGCTCAGGAAACCATCAAACCTGGACTGAACTGGAGATGTTTCTAAAGAAGAATGGTCCAAAGCACCTTCAACCAGAATCCAAACTGGAAGCTGTAGGAAGCGTTTAGCGGCTGTTTTTCTAACAAAAGGAGGATCTAATAAATATTGATGTCATTTTTCTGTTTGGGGGGTGCCCAAATTTATGCACCTGCCTAATTTTGTTTGAATAATTACTGCACACTTTCTGTAAATCCTATAAACTTCATTTCACTTCTCAAATATCACTGTGTTCATCTGCTATATGATATATTTAACTCAAGTTGCTGATCTGAACAACCAATGATTTATAAACTAAAATCATGAAAATTATCAGGGGTGCCCAAACTTTTTCATACCACTGTAGTTGTTACGGTTCGCCATATTAAAACAAAGGCGAACCATGAAAACAAAAGAATAATGGGTTTGAGGACCCAAGTGCAGTTAGCTCCAGATGGAATAAATGAACCAAAAATATAAATAAATAAAAAGAAACTAAAAGAACAAAAAAGGAAAACTACCTCATTGGCTGGGAAGCGAACCCCAGACGGACGCATCGGTAATACGTGAGTAAACCGAACGCGCCACCAGATCACTGAGGCATAGCGTAGCGAAGCGATGCAAAGGCAATGTGCGAAGCAGTGAGCAAGGGTGCGACACCTGTCAGTGCCAAAGCAAGCTCTTAAATAGTTCCGGTGACAGGTGTCCGCAATCGTGCCGTAATTTAATGGTACATTCACGATTGTGTTGCCGGTGAGGATCCTAACAGTTGTGTGTGGAAAATGCACTAAACTGGGGCAAAAATGGTCTTGGGTGATCAAGACGGTAATTCAAAGTATAGAAGGGCATTCAACTTGTCTTTTACACCAGTCCATTCAGCTGCATCATTATAGAGTGACATGGGTATGATTCTGAAGTGGCAGTAATATGATTCAAGTGTCAGCAGAATTACTTTAAAGTGCCAGAAGTATAATTCTAAAAGTTGCACAAGAGGCAACAGTAAGATTCTAAAATGGCAGCAGTATGATTCAAAAGTGGAAGCAGTATGATTTGAAAGTGGCAGCAGAATGATTCTCTAGTAGTAGCAGTATGATTCAAAAGTGACAGCTTAATGATTGTAAAGTGGCAGCAGTATGATTCAAAAGTGACAGCTTAATGATTGTAAAGTGGCAGCAGTATGATTCTAAAATGGCGATAGTATGATTCTAAAGTGGCAGCAGAATGATTTGAAAGTGGCAGCAGAATGATTCTCTAGTGGCAGCAGTATGATTCTAAAGTGGCAGCTTAATGATTGCAAATTGGCAGCAGTATGATTCTAAAGTTACGGCAGTATGATTCTAAAGTGGCAGCCTAATGATTCTACAGTATCATTCTAAAGTGGAAGCTTAATGATCCTAAAGTGACAGCAGTACGTTTCAAAAGTGACAGCAGTATAATGTTTATCCACCTGTGTTTTCCCACCATAAGCACCATGCTCTGAAGGTCTAGTTGGGTTGTAATCACTAAGACTCGTAATTGGTCCAAATTAATTCAAACCCACAAAGGTCACAAGTCCTCTGAGCTTTCATCATTCTTGTCATACACAGGCAGTGTTGCATGAGCTGTCACACTGAAAAAAAACACTGCGACCCCACCACGTAACACACCCATAGTCTTACCTCCCCTCTAATTATTGTGCTGCTGCAGCCTCTGCATGTGCAAGAATGCCTTCTAGACCCACTTCACCCCATTAGCCTCAACAGATCAAACCAATTAGAAATGACTGTGCCCAGCATTGCCCTGCCACCCGGAAAAAGCCTCTGCCTCGCTGTTTTTCCCCACAACACTCTCTCCCTCTGGCTTCTACTCCATTACCCACAAATCCTGGCAATTCTACACAACAGTGGAGCACATCAGCCACTGCAGAGCCTCTCGTTATTACATTATTGCACTCCATTTACAGAAGCTGATCCCGAGTGCAGTAAAAGCAACAATTTCAGATTTAACGCCGCTTGCACTTCATCCAGCACATTGGAAAATTGGTGTTGACAGACTAGTATTAGGGGCTATCTGTGTGGTGGATTATCTGTCAGTCTCCCAGAGTCGTGGGCAAGAGACACAGAGACGGAGAGAAAGAGAGACACACGGGGAGAGAGAGAGAGAGAGAGAGAGAGAGAGAGAGAGAGAGAGGAGGAGGGAGGAGGAGGAGGAAGAGAGGAAGAGGAAGAATAAACAACGTCTTTGATACGTTATCCCAAATGCTCCGTTTTTTGGGTAGAAGCACCAAAACTGCCCCGCAAAAATTGAAGGGGAGTAGTCTTTCACCAATACACTCAATTAGTACATCATACATATCCCTACCAATTAGATTCCAAAAACTTTTATGGAACTCAGCTGTCAAATCAACAAATCCAGATGGTCTTTGATTATCTTGCCTCTGTACGCTCCGTTATCACCTCTACAAATGTTAGGGGTTTGACTAACTTCAGCTGATCTCTTTTGTGTAACTCTAACATGTTGGGAAGGACTTGATTGTTGGCTCCAAGTCACATGTAATCTCTCTGAAAAAGGTTTTCATTGAAGGAATTTGCAAATAGACCAGATTATATGCCTTTTGTCTGTCTTTGCCATTTTTGGAGTTAAAAAAAAAAAGTTTTCTTTTGATTTGTCTGCCACTCCAGACCAAAGAAGAAAGCAGTGGGTGCATCATTGTCCTTAAGTTCTGAACAACGGGCTCTTCCAACTCCTACGTTGCCAGTTCTAAGATTTCTTAGTAGGAGTTTGTTTTTTTGATGGTGATGCCAGGATGAGGTGTTACTGGAGCTGCTTTGTTAAAGTATTTTCCGTTCTAGATTTTCATCCGTTTAGATCTAGTGCTATTGACAGAGAACCTTTATTTTTTCATGTCTTTTTCTTATATCCCAACACTAACTAAGTATGAAAGGAGTGAAATAAAAAAGTCATATGGCAGTCAACTATTGTTAAAGTGCCAATTAGTATCTATCTATCTACATATCTCTCAATCTAGGCTTAGCAGATGATCTACAGAAGCACAGCAGGTGGCACTGCTGTCCGCTAAAAGCATGCAACGGAGGCTACAATTCCTACCGAAATTAGCCAAGAAAACATTAGAAAAACATTGCCTGGTCTTATGAGTCTCGATTTTTGCTGGGACATTCAGATGATAGGATCAGAATCTGGCATAAACAACATGAAGACATAGTTCCACCCTGCCTTGTATCAACAGTTCAGGCTGATGTTGGTGGTGTAATGGTGTGGGGAATATTTTCGTGGCACACTTTGGTCCCCTTAATACCAACTGAGCATCGTTGAACCACCATAACCTACCTGAGTATCGTTGCTGACCATGTCCAATCCTTTATGACCACAGTCCGCCAATCCTTTTCTAAAGTCATCTCAAATTGGTTTCTTGAACAAGACGATGTACTCAAATGGCCTCCACAGTCACCAGATCTCAATCCAATAGAGCACCTTTGGGATGTGGTGGAACGTGAGATTTCCATCATGGATGTGCAGCCGACAAATCTGCAACAACTGCGTGATGCTACCATATCAACATGGACCAAAATCTCAGAGTCACGTTTCTAGCACCTTTTCCTGTTTGATTTTCACTTGTGCGATTTAACTGTTGAACTGTAAAATAGCATGACTTTCTTGTGGATTCACATCAGTAATATATCAGTGTACTCACGTTCAGATTCACACTCAGAAGACTGAATATCAAGGTTCTAAATCTGTGCTTCAGCATCACAAATTAGGAGTGCTAGCTGGTGTTTTAACTCGGGTGAGTAGTCAGCCCCCTCAATCTCACACAGCTCTCCTGTGAGCTTGTGTGAGGATTACTTTAGTTCGCTTTCTGCAGTAACATCAGCTAGTTCTTCTCTTTTTTAACTCTTTTTTTTTTTTTTTTTTATCAAAGCAGGTGTCTGTTGTTCCACAACTGCATTATTTATGTTCCCTTGTTCAGTATCCCATTATTTTGGATCTAGTATCATGAAGACTGATGTCTGAATCATTCAATTTTAGGTTTTTCAAACCTATTGGAATCATTTTAATAGGGCCAATGATTTTGAAATAGTTTGAGAGAACTTGCTCACGGATATCGTAAGATATAAAAGGGGGCATGTTGCTGAGAATGACTCGAGATACAGTGGTACCTCGGTTATCATTGATAATTCGTTCTAAAAGGCTTGTTGGGAACAGAAAACGAGTCTCTAGCAAACTTTTCCCCACAAGGACTAATGTAAATTGAATTAATCCGTTCTAAACCCCAAGAAAATCCACACTGTATAAGGCAATATATGAAATCATGGAGTACAGGTGCTCCCTGATTTACAATGGGAACATGTTCTGACATACCCATCACAAAGTTCATCAAATGTAACATGAACTGGGGGAGTTTAACAAGTGTTTGGTGTATCATAGTGAAGATGAGGCTGAAGTTGGCTTCGCCAGCTTCTTCTTCACATTTTCCGGTCTACCTTAAATGACTGCATTTACATTATGGTGCCTGTAATGATAAGTCAGCTAATGTTTAAAATGGTTACATTAACCTACAAAACACTACAGGCCAAAATCATTAACACAATTTTTTTATTATTTATTTATTTTATTTTTATAATGAAGTGTTGACAAATCGCATGTAATTCAGTGAGTAATGGGTTGAAAGTGAAAAGTAATACATTTACTCAGGGAGCTAGCATAGCTGCTAAACTAACTGCAGCTTATGTTCTGGAGCATTCTGTTCCTGTTTTGCTTTCAGTTTCCTCTTATAAACTGACCTTTTGAAGACCCATGGAGACTTATTTTCACTAAGAAAAAAAAACACAAAAATAGCAGAGATCTTCTCTGAGCAAGGCTATTGTGAACCTGAATCACTTTGTAATGAATCGTGAATCGACTTAAGTGAAACAAGTCGTGCGGCTCAACTCATACAGGTTTAAGTACCGAGCAAATGAACAGAATCAAGTCAAAATACGCCGGGAACCGAAATGGTCGAGAACCGAGGTACCACTGCACATGGATAAGACTGAGGTAGAATCGGGACAAACTCAATCATATTTAAACCATGTTCTAAATAACAAAAAACAATATTAAAAGCTTTAAACAACTAAACACTCGAAATGGAAAAGTAGAAACATTTGAAGACCCACTCAAAAATGGTACCTCTCTCTCACTCACTCATAAACATGCTTCTCCCAGCCATCCTGATATCTGTATGCAGACTGGATAGAGACACTCCTACAGAACAGACATGTTTCGTCATCTCAAAACGATGTCTAACAAACCGAGGAAAGCTTTGCTTATTCGATGGGAGCAAGAGTAAATATTTTATCAAATACCAGTGGAGATGTTCCAAAGAACAAATAATTGCCACTGATTCAAGTTAAGCCTGGTTTAAGATTCAATCCATATTGGCTTCTGAAGCCCTTAGTTGGTTGAATAAGTTCTAAAACACCCTGTAGTTTTATGAACCATTTAGTACAGTATGTAGTATGTGAGTTAGGATTTCATTATAAGGAGCAATGGCACAAGTTTAACAAAAAACTATTCTCATTGCTTACAGTGGTGCTTGAAAGTTTGTGAACCCTTTAGAATTGTCTACATTTCTGCATAAATATGACCTAAAACATCATCAGATTTTCACACAAGTCCTAAAAGTAGACAAAGAGAACCCAGTTAAACAAATGAGACAAAAATGTTATACTTGGAGGTGAAATTAGAGTCAGGTGTTTTCAATAAATGGTATGACAATCAGGTGTAAATAGGCACCCTGTTTAATTTAAAGAACAGGGATCTATCAAAGTCTGCTCTTCACAATACATGTTTGTGAAAGTGTATCATGGCACGAACAAAGGAGATTTTGAAGGACCTCAGCCTGATGCTCTGATGCTCATCAGGCTGGAAAAGGTTACAAAACCATCTCTAAAGGGTTTGGACTCCACCAATCCACAGGCAGACAGATTGTGTACAAATGGAGGAAATTCAAGACCATTGTTACCCTCCCCAGGAGTGGTTGACCTAAAAAGATCACTCCAAGAGCAAGACGTGTAAAAGTTGGCGAGGTCACAAAGGACCCCGGGGTAACTTCCATTTTACAGGGTATACTCTATATGGACACAAGTATTGGGAACATACACATTGCACCTTCAAGAGCTTTAATGACATTTCAATTCATCTAGAAGAGTATTTGTGAGCTCAGACACTGATGCTGGATGAAAGGCCCTTGCTCAACCATGCCTTTATATTTGCTTTGTGTACTGGGACACAGCCATGCTGGAACAGAAAAAGGGTCTTCCCCAAACTGTTCCTACAAAACTGGAGGCATACAACTGTCCAAAATGTATTGGTATGCTGAAGCATTAACATTTACCTTCACTGGAAGGGGCCTAGGCCAAGTCCTGAAAAGCAGCACCATAGTATAATCCCTCTTCCATCAAACTCAGGAAGGTATGCAGGTTCTCCTGGCATTCCCATACTATGAAACTCCTGGTGCACAGTATTAGTGCTGATGTTGATGCTAGAGGAGGTCCGGAACTCTGCAGTGATTCAGTCAGCAGAGCGTTAGCGGCTTTTATACATTATGCACCTCAGCACTCGCCAACCCTGCCCTGTAACTTTTTTTGTAGTCTATGAATTCATGGCTTCCTAAATGCTTCAAATTTTCAACAATACCACTCACAGCTGATCATGGAATAGCATGCATGAATCCTGTGAACAACCCATTCTACCACAAATGTATGTAAAGGAAAGACTGCATGTCTAGGTTCTTGATTTTATACATCTGTGGTAATCAGACTGAATGAGACACCTGAATGCAATGCTTAAGAGGTATGTCCCAGTACTTCTGTCCATATAGTGTACTAGTACCATACAAAAATATGAGTATAAGCATTGAGGTATTTAAGTGTGGTAAAATGTTTCTAGCCTCAGACCTCCAGAAATAGACCAGCAAAGTTTCATCATCCTCTTTCCAAATCTGTATTTACTCATCCATTGAAGATTTCCCTTCATGTTCTCCTGCTGGCAGCTAGATCAATCAAACACATGGAGGTTTGAAAAACAGTATGAGTGCTATAAAGCTTTGAAGCTTTGTGGTGTTTCAAAAATGTGACCAGTTTATGTTTAAGTAGCAATGTTGAGCAAATCTATAGTGACCTGCAGGATGTTATTGCTGTTTAAGCTTGATGTGAGTGATGCAACAAATGCATATTTCTGATATAATTTTTTTTGTCTTCGATTTCTTCTTCCATTTATCCAACATTAAATAATTGTGAGAGGAAAAAGTAACCTCTACGATTGGTAGTTGATGTTAAGGTGAAATTAGAGACAGTTGTGTTCAATCAATGTGATTGTGAAACATCCGGTGTATTTAAAGAATGGGGCCCTATCAAAGTCTGAACCCTTACCCTCCACAGGAGTGATCGTCCAACAAATATCACTCCAAAAGCAAGGCATGCAGTAGTCCATGAGGTCACAATGGAGCCAAGATTAACTAAGCAACTAAGGGCCACTTTGTCTAATTTAGTTGTCATGTATTCACCAGCTGTAGAACACTGAACAACAATGGTGCGCATGGCAGAGTTGCAAAGAAGAAACTGCTCTCCAAAGACAACATTGCTGTTGGCTGCAGTTTTCTAAAAATCACAACGACTGGCCAGAATGCTATTGGAAAAATGTTTTGCATGTGAATGAAACCAAAACACAACTTTGTAGGTTAAATGAAGTCTAACGTCCAGTGAAAGGCAAACACTGCATTCCAGCATAAGAACCTTATCCCATCTGTGAAACATGAAGGTGATAGTATCATGGTTTTCTATCAAATAATGGCTAAAATAAAATAAAGAACATGTTTAGGACTAGTCAACTCAAAGTAGTGACCTTAAGCCAATAGAAATGTTGTGGAAGAACATGAATCCCAGAGATGAGGCTGTTCTGTACAGAGGAATGGGCTAAAATTCCTTGAAGCCAATGCACAGAACTGATCAACAGTTACAGGAAATGTTTAGTTGCAGTTATTGCTGGACCAGGGGGTCACACCAGATACTAAAAACAAAGGCTCATATACATTTGGGAATCATTTATAATATTGGATAATTGTCCTCAAAAAATAACCTACTGCAATATTTTTGTCTTGGTATATCTACCATTAGGATTTGTGTCAAAATCTGATGCTTTAAGGCACATTTATGCAGACGTTTTACAAACCTTCAAGCACCACTGTATATGTGTGTTTATACACAGATATATAGATGAACAGTGTTAAGGAAAATTAGTCAGAATTTGATATTTTTCCTGTTTAACAGTGTTTAAATTAACTGCACTAACTGTATTAATAAAACAGCCTTGTTAAACTATGATAAATATTATTAGTCAACTACATACTGACATAACTAGAAAAAGTAGTAAAAATCAACATACTTGCTACTCCTAACATGAATAGGCTCGGGTCTTGAAGCTGAAGAACACTATGTGGCCAGACGTACGTCAAGTGCACTTTTAATTTGTTATCATATACTGGTCCTTCTCAAAAAATTAGCATATTGTGATAAAGTTAATTCTTTTCCGTAATGTAATGATAAAAATTTAACTTTCATATATTTTAGTTTCATTGCACACCAACTGAAATATTTCAAGTCTTTTATTGTTTTAATACTGATGATTTTGGCATACAGCTCATGAAAACCCAAAATTCTCACAAAATTAGCATATCATGAATAGGTTCTTGATGACTGCATTTACATTATGGTGCCTGTAATGATAAGTCAGCTAATGTTTAAAATGGTTACATTAACCTACAAAACATTACAGGCCAAAATCATTAACACAATTTTTTTATTATTTATTTATTTTATTTTTATAATGAAGTGTTGACGAATCACATGTAATTCAGTGAGTAATGGGTTGAAAGTGAAAAGTAATACATTTACTCAGGGAGCTAGCATAGCTGCTAAACTAACTGCAGCTTGTGTTCTGGAGCATTCTGTTCCTGTTTTGCTTTCAGTTTCCTCTTATAAACTGACCTTTTGAAGACCCATGGAGACTTATTTTCACTAAGAAAGAAAAACACAAAAATAGCAGAGATCTTCTCTGAGCAAGGCTATTGTGAACCTGAATCACTTTGTAATGAATCGTGAATCGACTTAAGTGAAACAAGTCGTGCGGCTCAACTCATACAGGTTTAAGTACCGAGCAAATGAACAGAATCAAGTCAAAATACGCCGGGAACCGAAATGCATATTTCTGATATAATTTTTTTTGTCTTCGATTTCTTCTTCCATTTATCCAACATTAAATAATTGTGAGAGGAAAAAGTAACCTCTACGATTGGTAGTTGATGTTAAGGTGAAATTAGAGACAGTTGTGTTCAATCAATGTGATTGTGAAACATCCGGTGTATTTAAAGAATGGGGCCCTATCAAAGTCTGAA
>JAJAGP010001285.1:185660-210383 GCA_025084515.1 Ancistrus triradiatus | reverse complement strand
GTCCGGCAGCATGAATATATTCGGTCGGTGTCCATGTATCTACAAAGTCAGCTGTACGTTAGCGGTAATTACCACTAGGCACGATGTAGGTGTAATGAATACATTTTAAAACATGACCTAACGATGGTACAGCGCAGAAAAATCCACACTACACACACATATGGCTCATGACATCTCAAATCGACGTTATTCCCAGACGTAAGGCCTACTGACCTTCTCGCATCTCTCTGGGGAAAGTTGGCTGTCCGTGGCATCATGAGCATTACTGTCAGTAACCGTGGGCACACACACACACACACACACACACACACTCTGACTGACTGAAGCATTGTGATGTGCAGCTGCCGCTACACACACTGCACATGGGGGAAACACCCGATTCTCACACTGATGAGCTTCAGGCTGCTGTACTTTCTCTGGCGCTGTGCTTACCGTATGAAACGCTTAGGTGCACATTCACTCCATTCTCATTTTCTGTCTTTCATCCTTTCTCTTTCCCCAGACCCTGCTGATCGTCCCGGTTATGCAAACAGCTTAAATCAAATATGATCTCACCTTCAATAATGACATCATGCATTGAGAAAGGGTTCCAGTTGATTGTTAGATTGAGGAAATCCCTGCAAGGAGCTCGACTTTTCATTTCTTCGGCAGCAGGGAAAAAGCATAAACCAGATACTTTGCATGTTCTCCTCTTGCCCTCATTCACCTCGTCAAACTCGTACCTGGGTCGGCTGGACGGACCTAGTGACGTTGGGGCTCACACGGATAGGAACAATACCTAGATAAGGCGTGATACTCTAATGCTTTATTACTTTATTGGCTGAGAGACACTTTAGGAGCTTCAATATTGCCCGAATTTGTTAGATGAAGCTCTTAATGAGCAGCCAGATCCTTCCAATAAGCCGAGGTTCATCACCCTTAATTACAAACCGGGATTTAGATTTAAGCTGGAAATGCTGAGAAATGAAAAATAGCCAGTATTGTAAATCTAAGGTCCTGGAATGGATTCGCAGCTCAACTGAAGAACAACGAGACTGAAGATCAGTTTGAGTTCCATCACCAAAAATGCTGGATCAGCTTCTAGCTGGGTTTGGTTTGATGGATCAGCAGAAATGTTACGAGAGAGTTATACAGCATCAGCAGCTCCGTCGGTTCCAGCAGCTCCTTCTTTCTGATTTCCTTCACGGCGTTTGCTGGTGTTGAACTCGGCGTCTCTCATTAAACACCATCGGAGCTTCATTCATGGATCTGTTAAGCCCAGCTCTGATTAACCCGACCGAGCTGCTGATGATCTAGAACTCCGATTCTAACATTTCTGACTCAGAACATTCACATTAAGAGCTTCAGCTAAAAAAAATATACAGTCAGGCAGGTATGGATTTCTTTCTTTCTTCTTTTCATTCATTCTTTCTTTCTTTCTTACTTTCTTTCTTTCTTTCTCTAGCTTCATCTAACTAATTTAGAATCACTAGTCGAGGAACAGAAATTATAACAGGATCCTAGATCTCTAGGACATCCAAATCTCACTCTGATTTTCTTCCGTCGGTAGAATAGTGTATCTTAGTAACAGCCTGACTTATAAATTTTATTTTGAACGTAAATAAACTTTATTTTTAATCAATTAAAACTTCAATCAATTGATATATTTGTGTTTATTCTCCGTATAATAAACAGTTCTTGATAAATTCTGTTCCTTGACTTAGGACTGAAGACCATCGTCTGATGATGATGTTTTAGCAGTGGGGGAACCATAGAATGGAAATATTTTACCTCGCCCAATGTTCATAAACAAATCATTTTTTCTGTCCTCTTCATTCTAAAATCTAACAGTAAATGGGGATAACAGAACTGTGATATAAACACAATAATGCACTTGAGGGCCGTGCTATAACGTGAGATACTGGCACTGCTGTACTGAGTGCATTATTGCTTAATTATTTTTCTTTGGTTAAGAATACGTTGGGTGTTGGGAAGGTCGGAAACTTTCCCACTGGGCCGGTCTTGTGAGGGGCAGCGTTTATTCCCAATCTTGACAAGTACAGTCCTGGAATGTCCATGGACTGGGATTCTAAGAGGTTCTGGACCCCCATATGACCCTGACCAAGAATAGGAAGCTAAATGTTTGTCATCCATCCGTCCACCCATTCATTCATTCATGTAATTAACCACTCAATCCTAATCCTAATTGGCAGCACAGGGTGCAAGGTGGGAACCAACCCTAGACAGGGCAGCAATCTATCACAGGGTACACACACACCTACTCACACTGGAGCCAGTTCAGTTCAGAGGCACTGTTTGACCCTTTGTGTCTTTGAATGTGGGAGGAAACCAGAGTGGATACGAGGAGAACATGCAAACTCTACTCTCACTTTTCACACTCATTTTGTCCGGTTTATGAGATCACGGTCTATCACAGTCTTTCTTTCTTTCTTTCGTTCGCTTCATCTAACTCATTTAGAATCATGTCAGGGCACCAGTCGCAGGGCGCACACCCTCCCTCAGGGCTCAGGCTGGGGCACTTCAGAGACGCCAACTGACCCAGGAATCCCAGGCAGACACGTGGAGAACATGCAAACTTGCTTGGTCTTGCGTTAAAGGAATTCGGGGTTTAGCTCAGCTGCTTCCAGTTTTACTCAGACGTGCTTTGAGCGAGGGAAAAATCCAGAAAGCGATGAAGGCGTCTTATTTGCAAACATTATCGCAGCTGGTACAGGCATTTGCATGCGTGTTTTTAAAAACTGTGCTTTATTTTTTTTTTGGATTATTTCTGGGGTTTTGTCGCTCTCTCTCTTTTTTTTTTGAATGCAAAGTTTCCAGGCGTCATGTGACTTCCAGTCTTGGGTGAAAGATTTTCTAACTTAGACCACATCTTACACACCACTGATCTGCGAGAGAGAGAGAGAGAGAGAGAGAGAGAGAGAGGAGGAGGAGGAACTGTGGTGAGCATTAAGCTCTGAACCGTGGTCGACTCAACACACTTCTCTCACACACTCATCAGAGGAGAGAGAGAGCGAGAGAGAGAGAGCGCGCGAGAGAGAGAGCGCTAGAGAGGTATGGCTCAGGGTTCAGACAGTAACGACACTGGCTACACCAAATCTCCATCACCGGGAAACAAGCAGGTACGAACGCACCTCTAAAAACATCTCCATGTCTTTCTCTATTTCTCTCTCTCTCTCTCTCTCTCTCTCTCTCTCTCTCTCCTTTCTTGCTTTATCTCTCTCGATCACTTCCTCCATCTCACATGCAACTGTGCAAAGCTTTAATGAGATGCACATTCAGATCGTCTCGATCGTATCTGCTTCTCTCTCACTTCTTCATCCACTTTGCTTTTGGACCTCAGTCCTGCCACTCGATGCAACCTCTGCTCCACCTGGACACCTGAGTGGGTTGCCATGTTGGATGAGTTGGACGTTCTGTGCAGAAAGCAGACGAGCAGGGTGTGTAAGAGCGAGAGAGAGAGAGAGTGTGAGAGAGGGACGGCAAGGAGGGATCGGTTAGTGATAGCGAAAGTGCCGTTAGCAACATGACAACACATAAACAGACAAACACCTCAAACAATGCCAACCATCCTAACGTCTCCTGCAGACCCCCTTAGAGCCCACACTAGGGGGCAGGCCAGAGTGTCACGGACTAGTTTTGGTTGCGCATAGATTCTCGTTTAATAGCGCGAAGAATCTGTGAATTCTGAGTTTGGGCGCTTCAAACATTGCATGGTTTGTTTACAACGGTCACCCGTGGCCATCTCAATCCGGTTGGTGTTGTGCCAGTTTGGGATCCATCTTTGCCACCATTATGTCTCGCGAGGTTCCTTAGCTACCTGCGTTTGTTGCGAATTTGGGCGCGTGGAGACAAATCCCCAACTTTTCTTGCCATTTTTAGGTGCTTACTTTTTTTTGCTGCGCTTAATTTTTCTAAAAATCGCTTTTAATTCCATTTGGTTTGACACTTAAGAGTTACGTCTGGCAGCGTGAGGACTGGTCTGAAAGCGCTAGGGCTTCGCGTTCACGCTCTCTACAACCTTTACACACACACACACACACACACACACACACACACACACACACACACACTCTCACACTTACACACTTTCATACACTCTCTCAGCGATGGTCTAAATGTGATGGAAAAAACCTGTTCTGGTGTTGTGGGTTTAACAGGTGAATGTCATCTCTCTCTCTTTCTCTCTTTATCTCTCTCTCTTTCTCTCACACACACACACACACACACATACACACACACACACACACACACACGGTTTGTGATGCTAAGGAAAAACTTATGTTATCTATAACCTCAAACCTCCAGCTCCGTCTGATCTCATCTGATAAACAAGTTCTTGGAATTTTTTTTTGTCTGTGGTCTGGGATTTTTGGGTTTAAACTTTTTTTGTGCCGTGTGTCTGTAATTGATTCCTCTAACCCATATAACATGCGATAGACACACGTCCTCGGCAGGGAATGGCGCTTGTGCCTGCACCTGTGTTTTCTGGGGATGGGCACCGCTGCCCGTGTGACCCTGACCGAAATGGAAGGGTGTAACGGGAAAAATCAGGTCAGGGATTGATGCGTGAATCATCACTTAAGATGAAATGTTGAGGTTTGTTACAAGGTTACCAATACTCAAAACCTGGGGTCCGTGCCCCCCATGGGGGGAGGAAGAGCAATACAGGGGGTGCGCAAGGCTTTGTCTACTCTGAGTTGCTCTGAGTTTGTTCAAATACAATTTGCACATGTTAAATAAATGCAAAAAAGAGTAAGCTATGTTGTAAAAGGAACCAAGAGAAGAGGGAAAAAAAGCTTTACCTTTAATTGATTTGCAATCAATCACTTTATTCTCTTGGTCTGTGTGTGTGCAGACTGGGGGGTCTGGCACAGATTTTATTAGATACTTGTACGCATTTCTCTTTTGAAGACGCCTAAACATTGAGCAAACCTTACTAAATATCTTTCCCAGTGAGTGTGTTATTTTAATTTTATTTAATGTGCAAATCATATTTACTCAAACTCAGAGCACTGTGATGTTTGGCGCCCCCATGGGGGCAGGATGGACAAACAAATCTTACCACTTGCAGGATTTCGAAGTGTCCACTCACGCTAACAATCTGTGTTGCGTTTATATTTAATATTGCAGAGTAAACTGTTTCTCTTGTCGTCGTTTTTTATACAATTATGTTTTTTACTGCATCTGTACGTAACCGACTTGCTTTCTTCCCTCTCAGGGTTCAACAGACGACATGAGGAAGGTTATGAGGAGGGAGAAGAATCGCATCGCGGCGCAGAAGAGCAGGATGAGGCAAACGCAGAAGGCGGACAGCCTGCACCTGGTGAGGACCTTTAATCTCTTTCCATCCCCGACACGATGGACTCGGCCAAAGCGAATGTGAACGCGGGCCGCATCGCGTCCGGCGGCACGGGCTCGTATATTTACATGGGTCTGTGCTGAGCATGTGGCGATGCGTCATGGCTTCTGTCGAATTTCACACTCGCTCGTGTTTTTGCCTCCGTTTCTGGCATTAATGAGACGTGGCGTGGGAGGGGAAACATCGCGTGACACACCGTGCCGTTATTAACTCTCCACACTCGCTTCTCGTCTGTTTTTCAGATCCAGAACTCTTATCTCTCTCGCTCTCTCTCTTAGTCATCGGCATTATTATTACTCTCACATGCACGCTTCGGTTTATTTAGCCTCAGAGATCGATGTACACACAGGGACTCGCTTGTAAATTCTGACTCACGTCTGCAGACGTACGCTTTTAACTCTGAGAACCAGGTCCTTCGGACCAGGTCCTGGAAATGTTCCTTAGAGATTTCGGTCCGTGTTGACATTATAGCATCGCCCAGTCGCCGGCTGCAGATCTGTCATCTCTCTGCGAATCTCCTGAATCTCCACCACGTCCAAAAGGAGCTTTCTGTCACGTTCATAAACCAGTATGAGATGATTTAAGCTTCATGAGCCGTCAGAAGATGGTATTCTGTGGGCATAAAGGGGTGCACATGGTCAGCACTCAGGTAGGATGTGGGGTATAAGCTATGCCCAGCTGGTATTAAGTGCCAAAGTGAGGCAAAAATACACCCTCACACCATTATACCACCACATGCATTTAGGTATGTAGACATGAACGAGACGAGCATCCAAATGCGGAAGAAAGCCGATTTAAGTGACTTTGGATGTGGTACAGTTGTTGAGATGCTGATTTGGGATTTTCACGCACAGTGCCATCACTAGAGTTTAGTCCAAAAAAGAGGAAACATCCAGTGAGTTCTCTGGGTGAAAATGTCTCGTTGTTAACGCCAGATTGGTTCGAGCTGATAGAAAGGTAACAGGACCTCGGATAGCCACTCGTTACAACTGCAGAGCATCTCCGAACCTTGAAGCAGATGGGCCACAACAGCGAAAGTCCAGTCCTGTCAGCTAAGGACATGCAACCGAGGTTAGAATTGGCACAGGATTAAAGAAGATCGTTCTGGAAAAATATCGCCTGATTTGGCGAGTCTTGATTCCTGCTGCGACGTTCGGATGTTCGGGTCAGAATTTTACGAAAACAACGTGAAAAAAACAATGGATCCAGGCTGCTGGTTGTGTAATGGTGTGAAGGCATATTTTTGGGCACACTTTGGGCCTCTTAATACCAACGGAGCATCGTTTAAACCCCACAGCCCACCTAGGTATAGTTGCTGACCATGTGCACCCCTTTAACATCTTCTGATGGCTAACAAAGCTCAGATCGTCTCAAACCGGTTTATGAGTTTGACAGTGAGTTCAGTGTACTCAAATAGCCTCCGGAGTCAGCGTAGTGCGCCTATCTAGGGAGCAGGGAGACGTTTGGGACACAGGGTTCATCAGATTAAACATGCGCTGTCGTTAATGTAGGTTACGGAGGGTTAAACTCAGAGACGGTCACTTCTTAGTAATCAGTGAGCTCATCCTTAGTTCCTGTGAACCGCAGCAAGGTGGGATGGCTAATACCGAACGTGTGGGCTAATCAGATTAGCGAGAATTGCGCACCACTGATAACTTCCCGCCACAGTCCCTCTCGAATCGACGTGAACGAAGCCGAAACGAGAATGAACTGAAGTGCATTGACATTTGAAGCACCTGTACCTGTATTTTGTTTTCTGTGAATGTGTGTGTGAGATAGAGAGAGCGCACACCGTGCGGTTTCTCTCTGTGTGTGATAAACAGGAAGCTGTAATTTCCCTCGCTGTGACACGTTTCCTGTAGTACGAGCCGAGGCCGCTCAGCGTGTGGGCCGTGGAGGGGAGGCGCCGGCTCTCATTTCTCGTAAAGGTGGATAAGCGTCTTATGACGTGCGTCACTCACCGGGGGGTAAACCCCAAACACCTTTACGCTAACGCTAACGCTAACTGGAAGGCTAGGCCGCAGCCTGCTCAGAGCTAGTGGGAGCGCCACGTCTGCTGCCTCTTATTGTCTGTTTCTCACACAGAGCAAAAACAACCTCCTCCGTCCGCTTACGGGCAAATGTCACCGTCGGTTAACCTTCGTCCCCAAATCACCCTAATAACCCATTTAGCGCTTTACTGAAAGCTGAATGGCGCTGAGGCGATTCCAGCATTCGACGTCATGTGCCTCCAATAAAGACCTCGAATAAAAACATCAAGTAGACGCTGAAATTCTCATGCTTACTGAGCTCCCAAAACGCACCCCTAAACAGACCTGCCTGCCCTGCCTGCCATCGACTCGACTTCCCTCGTGAGCAGGAAAAGTAAAATATTTTAAAATATGCAGCGCGTTCGAGCACAAAATTAGCAGGGGAAGCCCCCAAACTGCTAATTCTGACTGGAACACTGTGGTCTGCCTAAAAAAAGGAACTTGTTAAACTGTTAAAGAGCCTCGAGGCTTTGATGAACCCTTTGCACAGGTAGATGCATGTAAGGGTAAAGACATAAACGGAGCATAAAAATCCGAAAATCCTCGAGTGCATGCCAAATAAAGCAAAACATCCTGGGTAACCCTCACACCCTGGTCAGGAGAGGAGTTTTGCACAGTTTTGTAAATGCACCACCCTGATCCTCAGGACCTATTGTTTTAGGTGCCTGTCCCTGGGAACTGTATAGGAAGCCCTGCCCAGTCACAGCCAGGTTTCAAACCTGGGTCTGGGCAGTGGCTGGCAAAGGTATTAGACCACTGTGCCAACTGAGAGCATAAATACTCATTGTACTAATGCTCTAATTAATATAACAGTAACAGTTATAATAATAATAATAATAAAGATGATAATAATAATAATAAGAATAAATATGATAATAATAAAAACAATAACTACAACAATAATTAATAATAATAATAATAATTTATATAATGAATAACCCGCGTGTGTGTGTGTGTGTGGCTCTACAGGAGAGTGAGAATTTGGAGAAGGAGAATGCTGCTCTGAGGAAGGAAGTGAAGAGATTGACGGAGGAAGTGAAGTACCTCTCCACGGTCCTGAGTAACCACGAGCCGCTGTGCCCTGGCCTGAGTCCCACGCCCGACCTGCTGTACCCCTCACACACACACTCACACACACCCTTCCACCAGCACATCAACACACCGCACTACCCCCTCTGACCTGCACACGCACTGCGGGGTGGGATAGGGTGTTGGGGTGTTGTGGGGTGTTGTGGGGTGGCGTGGGAGGGGGGCGTATCAGGTTACTTAGAACATGCTGAATCCCAAATAACACACCTGAACACAAACGGCTAGTGGGATGTACAGTGTAGTGCACTACATAGGGTCCCTACAGGGAGTCCTTGCACCCTACAAAGTGCACGTTTCAGGGTTCAGGCAGATTTGGGAGAACTCGATTTGCACTCGAAAGGGTGCACCCTATGTAGTGCACTATGTAGGAAGGAGGAATTAATCGATTAAGCTAGTAGTATTTTCATTCAGGTAAAATATTCTAAAGTACTAATTAGTTTTTCACTACACCCTATGTAGTTCACTTACGTTGAGGGCGGGGAGCCATTTGGGACATCCTTCATCAGATAACTGGATCTTAACGGCAAGAAGTTGGAGCCAAACGAGTCGGATCGTAAATCCCAGATTAGTTATAAATCGATCATCTTGATCGCTATGGGTTAAGTCTTTTTGGACGAATCCTGAATGGCTTCTTGAATCCAACATAATAGTATTAAATTAAGATAACATTCTGAATGCCCAATGTCTCTTAGTTGGAGTTTTAATACACCTACCTGATTAGTGTTCAGGAGCCATTCAGGAAACATGTAGGAGATAAGATTAAGCGTAGGAGAGAGATTAAGGAAGCGAATCCCGTACAAGTGCGAAATCTAAACCTGAATACCAGATAAATGGCGCCTACTAGTGTTGTAAAAGCTGCTTGAGACCATAAATAAGCGGACTCGGTCTCCCAATGAGTCCCATGCGCCTGTCTGAGGTAAAGTTAATTATAAACTGAAACTGAATATCAACAATCCATTCAAACAGAATGAAACTGTCCTTTTTCTTAATGCCTAACTCAAATCTGCACTCTGATTTTCTTTTCTCTAACAGTTTAAAACAAGTTCCATTTCTTTTCGTTCAGTATCCAATCAATGAACTCGTTTTATTTGGAACAATCTGATGTTGAACTTGTAATTGTGCATTTTCACCTTTTCGCTCTGTGTAGTTTAGGATCGTTTTGTTTGAGGGCAGATTGAAATATTATTATTAGCTTTTCATATTTAATAATAAAAAATGGATGGAATGGATGTTGTTGTTATATTCAAGTGACTTTAGTTGGTCATTCTGATTAAGTTTGAGAGTAGAAGAGAAAGAGAATAATCACCATCATTCGATTCCAAAAGATACATTGCCTTAGTTTTAGGCTATTATTTAATGTTATATTTTACAAAATATATGATGATATACAATACTATTTATTACAATAGTTAATTATAATGAATGTAAAGTGAATTACAAACTAATTATGTTTTTCCATTTTCTTCGTTTAAAAAACAATCTTAATCTGGTCTCGGTCTCAGCCACTTCCAGTCTCAGTCTTGACTCGTACTCAACTATCAAAAGTCTTGGTTTTAACTTGGACTCGGTTCTAGCGGTCATAAATAGTTTTTCCAACGTATAGTGCCCTAAATATGGTGCTTACGGGACACATATTGTAATGTGTGCTCTTAAATATGGTGTAAAAAACTATTTCTAATCCACGGAATACACCCGAGGGACGTGTAGTGCGCTATCAAGTGTATAAAAGCGTTTACAGGGTATAGAAGCCATTCCCGTGGACATTGTGGTGCACTTATGAAATAAATACAAAATCTAGACATCAGATAGGACACACAAGCCAAAGCTGAGTGGAAAAGGGACTCGTGGTGCTCTAGAGAGGGCGTGAAAGCCGTCCAGAGTCAGGTTATGACTCTAATCTTACTGTTCAATAGGACGATGGTGCAGAAAATATTATTTATAAACAACATGTCATCTTAGGGTGCATATATTGCACTACAAAGGGTGTAGGGATTTCAGCTCAGGGAGCAGGGAGCTATTTGGGATGCAGCTGTGGTCTCTAGTTTTGATGGATTCCTCGCTCCAACAATGTGACTAAAGAAGGAGCTGAAGCCGTAATCCTGCTTCTTTGAAGGTAAATACAAAAAGCATAACGTTATTTTGTGGAAATAATAGTTTCTGCTAAAATGTAAATCCTGTTGTGTTACCTCGGAGCAGAAATGTTTTCGGTGCGGACGATTACGATGACGTTAGTACTGAATGTTGAGGGTGTTTATTGTTTTTTTTACTTTTACACCGTACGGATTTAAAAAAAGCTTTTAATGACGCTGTCTCGATCACAGCTTTTCTGGATCGTGTTTCTGTCCGTAAAAATGTAAAAGAGTAAAAGAAGAAGCTCGAATGTGATTACTGTTCGAACTTACTGTAATCCTCAGTTCTGATGAGGGAAACCTATGAATGCAAAATAAACCTGTGTGTAACTTAAACCGACTTGGAATTCTATGTGTGTTTTGTTTTAGTTTTATGTATGCTGTTAACGCATCACAGGGCTGGGCAGAAGATCTCTGCATTGCAGCTCTGAGTGATCACCCTCCTTCTCCCTCAGACACAATCAACGGTTGTCTTTGTCTGTCTGGGATCTAGCTGGAAGAATTTAATTACACATTATATGTAGTTAGACATGTATATATTTAATCTGGACTTTGCGGCCCCGTGTGGAAGCGGAATGTTACTGTTGTTAACCCCATTCAGTAAGACAGTTATGTGTTGTTTCTAAATCATGATGTGAACGAATAATTATACAAAACCTTTTATATTTGAACTACTGGAAGGCCAAGAGTCAAGCAGTCTCCAGCCAAAGGTTTGTGCACTCTGCAAAACGACGTTTTGTTTGGCGTTGTTTCTTTTATTTTGAAAACGCGATCTAAATTAATTAGCGAGTTTTGCTAGCCAGTTCAGACAACTTTCTCATTTTATGCTATGGTCGGTTGTTGAGGCAAAAAACTGCTTGTGTATAACGTAGTTATCATAACATGCGAAAAAAACAGTTTGTGGTGACCAACATTAACGTTAGCTGTGCTCAGGTTGTCAGTACTTCCAAAATGTCTTTACCCACCGCGTCCCAAAATTAATACTGCCTCACTACAGACTATGTTTAAAAATAGTACTCACCGCTAGGAGTGTCTCAGGTAGTGTAGGAAATAAATTCCAAAAGTCTGTTATTGCGGAAACCGGCCGCACTCTCTAACCCGATATAGTCTATGCTGCCTTCAAGTGTGTCGGAAATATCGTATTTACGAGATGACTCACAAAACGTCACCACAATGTAGTATTTACAGTGGGAAACTAGGATTTATCGATAAGCCCCGACGTCCGAGTTGGGGGGTGTCAGTAACGAAACGTATGGCGGCTGCCGGCATGGATGCTGCCTACTACAGTAAAAACGTAAAGGTTTTAGTTTATAACAGTAGTTTTGCCTGTTAGACTGTGAGTTTAAGTTGTGTACATTGTGTCCAACTTGCACTAATGTAATGAGGAATTACAACAAAATAATATTATATAATATAAAATATTACTCATCTAATTCGTGTCCTGTTCGCTTCATTCTCTTCAAGTAAGGCTAAATAAACTTGCTGGTTTTGCCTATACAAAAATAGAAGTAGTACAAACAAAAGTTTTCTTTTGGCGTCACCACCCGACAAAAAAACACTTGAACGTACATCATGTCATAAGTACCACCTCCGAACTCGGAAGTAGGAACTTCCGAGGACGAGTACCTCAGTCTTAAAGCTCGAACTTTGTCAGTGTTAACCTTAACGTAAACTATTTTGTCGTCTAATTTCAGCATATTGCCATCAAAATAAATCGATAAATAAATAAATCCATGACAGGACACAACATTAATGAGGTTTTAAAGGGTTGTGTTAGTGTAGCATAAGTATACAATAGATTTTACACAAGATCTACAATTTTAGGGCAAGATCAACATCGTAATCGATCGCTAACCAAGCTAGTATTGCTTTATTTTGAATATCAGGCATTGTTTTATTAGGAGAATACAGGAGTGTGAGGTGAAGGGAGTGAGGAAATGTCTTAAATCGATTAGTTAGGAATATGTCAATGTTTGTGCAATTTAAAGAATTTTGAAGAATTTTGCACATAGCTCAAAATCAACATAACTGATCACCTACCCATCAATATTAGGGAGAATGTGTTTTATATACAAATAAATAACTGTTGAGAATATAAAACAAAATCTTACATAATAAAGTAATTAACAAATTAATAATTGTATAGATGTTACTGATGTGTTAGGCCTTAGAGTTAACAATTTGATACTGGCGTGCGTTCGGAAGAAGGCATTTTCCCAACCATAGAAGTTTCAGTTGACCTGGACAAAAGTGTAACAAAATAGAAAAGGAAGGGCAAGTTGTTCTACAAAGCTGGTTGAAACTAGAAAATGAGGTCCAAAGAGACAAACAACTTCTTGTTTGGAAGCTATCTGATTAAGGGCAAGGTCAGGTAACAAAGGGATGGTTGAAAGTGAGACTTCTAACGCAAGCGTGTGAAAATACAGTAGGATCAATCATAAATGTGTGACTGGTGTTGAAATATTTAAAGTAATTAGCACATCATCATTTGCGGCAGTAAACATATATTAAATGGAGGTGTGTATTACAAAAGTTTACTAACTTAGATAAGTCATAAGTATTAGACTAACTTAGTGAGTTTGAGAGTCTTAATGAACTAACCTTTAACAGAGGAACATGTAGGTGTGTGTACTACTTAGGTAAATCATGAATTACAGAATGATGCTAGTTATAAGCATTACTAATCATATATAAGTTAGACTGAGCATATATTGATTAGGCCTCATGTTGATGATTAAGTATGTAGCAGATCAAATCATTAATACTGAATATATCCAGCGTAGATTAGTCTTGATTATTAACAAACCAGTGTAATGTGTGTAAAATTGTTTGATTCCCTAAGAACATTAAGTTAGAAAAGTATGTGTGTGTGCAATCAGTAACAGCTGAAGGTATTCAAACTTGAAGATGAATTGTGTAACATGTGTGTGCAAATGAAGGAGCCACCCCTCCCCTGGCATAAAAGTTAGAGAAAATGTGTGTAAGCAGAGTGTTCTTGGCCTTGGAAAAAGACACAGACACAAAAAGGGTAACTGACCTTAAGCCAAAGGGGGAGTGATACTGCCAGGGTTGGGGCTAAACCTTCTGAAGCACACAGATGGAAATACTAGCTGTGAAAGAGAGGGTATATTAAACTGCTTGGACCAATACTTTGGAACTTGGCGCACTGCGCTGTGAGCTAATTTCCAGAATCTGCGAGAGAATAAAAAGATAGAGCTGTACTCTGACTCTGACCATCCTTTCTCTCCACACATTCAACGAACACGCGAAGTCTGAGGTGAACGACTTCAACAATTGGTGACCCCGACGTGATGGGTGGTTGAGAAGTTTTTGGATGTTTGAGACCATGACGGTTTCCTGAGGCCGTATTGCACACCGCGGTACAACTAAAAGGTAAGCACAAACTTGTTTAATCAAATTCTGCATATTGAATACGTTGAAATTGTGCAGTACAGCTGATGGAAATAGTCTGTAAATTTGATCAGAGTCAGTAGGACAGATTTCCATGGTTGTAATTATATACTTTGGTTTGGGTTAATGGCACTGGGTAAGTTGTAGCTGCCCAAAAAGAGTGTTACACGTTCATGTACTGATCTAGGTTGACGGCCTTAGGTAAGTTGTAGCTGCCCAAAAGAGTCAGGCTAGCGGCCTTGGGTAAGTTGTAGCTGCCCAAAAAGTGTCACACATACATACACTGACTTGGGTTGACGGCCTTGGGTAAGTTGTAGCTGCCCAAAAGAGTCAGGCCAGCGGCCTTGGGTAAGTTGTAGCTGCCCAAAAGTCCTTGGTTTGGCAACCCCCCATCGTCTGACGAGGCGGTGGGTTAAGTGCTGGGTTAGAGTCCCGGGGAATTCAGGACCCCCGAATTCTAAAGTAGAATCCTTAGGTAAAATAAACCTGTAAACTACTGTGGGTTAGTGGCCCGGAGATTGGGAACCTCCGAAGAACGTCATGCATACACATACTGATGATACTACTTCCTAAAGTTTGGCAATTTCTAGGGAAGAAGTTGTTTGATTATATTATTGTGATGTTGATTAAAGCAGTGTGGGTTATGTTGTATGAATAATGTGCCATGCGGTTGATATTGTGTAAATAATGTGCATTGCGGCTGATGGTGTGCAAATGTGCATCGTGCTTGACATTGTGTAAATAGTGTGCGTGGTTGTGCACAGTGTGATTGAATATCCAGAAGCAAAGTAGGGAAGACTAAAAGTGATGATATATAGTTATTATATTCTGTGGTTGGGATTTTGGAAGGAAGGAAATGAAATAGAAAGAGATCAAGATAACTTGTGGTCACACGTGAATAGGTTGTGTAGAATATGAAATAAGAGGGAAAACTGAGAGAAATATAGAGAGGACTATTAAGGATCTGAAATAAGGACAGTATTTTGACCTGTATATAATAGAATGAAATTGTACAAACTGTAAAATAAGTGTGAGTGCAAAGAGGCGTGAAGTGTGATTGTGTTTGTGTCAATAGTGTTGTCTTGTTGTGCTGTTATTAGATAAACTGAGCATTGAGGGGAAGTTAGAATACTACATAAATAAAATAGTTACAATAAAGGAATAATAATTGACAGAGCGTAGGTGAGGTAGAGGAGATTTGAAGTTGAAATTATAGGGAAGCTGAGGTGTAGTATTGATATTTAATAAGAAAGAGTGTGTAGGACAGTCACTGCGAGCAGAGTGTAGGTGAGACGCAATAAACAAAGTGAAAAATTAAAACAATAAACAGGTATAGTTGTTTTGGGTTAAATATTGTATTGCGACTGATGAAGACTAGAATAATTCAGTAGACAACCTGCACTGTAGACTTCAAGAACTTCAAGAAAGGGACTATAAAGAGATAAATGAGACTGAGTGATTGAAGAGTTGTAAACATGATTAAACCTGGAAGGTTATGGATTATTAACCTTTGGAATATTTTTCTGAGGATAACTTTATTTTATTTAGCTGGGTGATTTTTGTGCGACACCACACAGCAGACTGAACTTTCTGTGAGTGAGATGAACTTTTCTGTGTCCCTGTAGCGCAGATAACGGAGCTGCACATCAGCTCCACTTCACAGGGCACACAGACGAGAGAATGAACTGCGCAATGTGCAAACGGTGTAGCCGAGGACCAATCACTGAGCTGTTCTCTGGTCCTCC
Organism: Ancistrus triradiatus; assembly: GCA_025084515.1. Classification (NCBI taxonomy): domain Eukaryota; kingdom Metazoa; phylum Chordata; class Actinopteri; order Siluriformes; family Loricariidae; genus Ancistrus; species Ancistrus triradiatus. The sequence goes on along the minus strand of JAJAGP010001285.1, from coordinate 194,620 downwards.
CATTTGATCAGCTGATCGACATGTTAGAGCATTTGAGTCAATGTCAGACCATTTATTAAGACTTTAAACGCATAATAGTAAAGTTAAACTGAATTGAACACTGCTCTTGCATGTTTTAAATTGTGAGCAGAAATCAGTAACTCATGTTACTCAGTGTGAGGTATCATTTAATTTGGCTGAATGGGTCTGAAAATGGGTTTTGTTTTTAAGGTAATGAATTTATGTACATATGAAAGGTGGAATAAAATAAGAAATCTCTGCTGGAACATATGATTATATTTTGTATGAGACCATGCTAATGTCACATCTTTTGTTGTTACAGGTTGATTTATACATTCCTCTGGACTGGAGGAAATAACATCTACATTTTTTCCCTATCTCCAGGAGATCCAGAGATCCATGGATTGTTGTTAGTGATACTGATGATAAATGTGAATGTGCAAATGAATTTAACAGATATTATGTGAATAATGAAATTAGAAATGGGGGCCCCCAGTGTAGGATGTTATTGTTGTTGTTTGTTCTCTTTTCTTGTTTTTGCTTTGAAGCTGTTCTATCTAACAGGTAATTGAGGAACAACAGAAACTGAAGAAATCATCAACTACTGGACACAGTGGATCCACGTTAATCATCAGCAAATACGTGAAGTGCTGCTTGCATTACATCAATTACACTTTCTCTTTATATGTGTGGAATTTTGTACAAGAGTTAGTCCTTGACAGTTAAGTCTAATTTTAATGTAAAGGTGATGAAGCATAAATAATTCAGAAGTTCTAGCCGTTCAGGATGACATCTATTTTTATTTATTTATTTGACAGGACAGTGCTGATTATTCAATGGATAGATTACTGTGAATGAGCCAGAGTTAGCCACAAAGGCTAGTTTTTATATGTGGTTCCGGACTAGTATTTTAGATGGGAACCTAAACTATAAATCAGTTGATTGTTAAACATCATTAATAAATATACACAAAACCGAAAACACAAAAGAGTAGCAGAAATGATCAATGAAAAATGAACAGACTATTAGGTACACTGTGATTATTAACAAGTCACAACAGACCAGTAACAGAACGATAAGTACTATTTCCTCTGATATAGACTGGTAATGAATTACATTGTTAGATGCTGTTACAGAGAAAGCTGATTGTCTAACAGCACTTCTTTTCATGAATAAATTCTTGCATCATCAGCATATAGCCAGATCTCCATCCGAGGACAAACGGTGGGCAAATTATTAATTTAAAGTCCAAATAAAAGTAGATTAAGTATAGGTCTGTGTGGAACACCAGTAGTGGTGTTAAGTGCAGTGGATTTATGGCTATGAGCTTTCACATGGTGGGTTCTGACCTTTAAGTGTGATTATTTAAATTTAAGACAATTAGCTAAAACATTAAAGGATGACAGTTCATTAGGGAGTATTATTCAACTTGTTTAATTTTTGTTAAATAAATGTAATGCTGATTGTTGTTCAAGGGGTAAAATTTGGACCATTTGAATTGATCTTGGATTAAAGAAAGGAAAAAGGAGGCTAATGGTGCTGCTGTAAACCCAGAATCAGGGGAGAATAAGGGAGGGGAATGAGGCACGAGAGGGTGAGGGACGGAACGGGGAAGCGGGAGGTTCACACGGAAAAAAAAAAAACAGAGAGAGGAATGGCGAGGAGAGAAAAGAAGGGGGGTTGGGGAATGTAAGAAAGGGAAAAAAACGGAGAAAAAGGAGAGAGCGGGACACACGGACTGAGGACCTTAGCAAAAAAAAAATCATTAAGGATTTTTAGTTTTTATCGAGCATTTAACCAATCTGCCTTATTTGTTACAATGATTATCAAATTTTATTTCATAGAAACTAACTGAATGAAATTCTGTGGCCATTGGAGCCATGCTGTCATTAAAGTTAGTGAACAATGTTTAAAAAATGTTATTTTATATTTGGAACTGTTTTAGCTGTTAAGGTGAAAAGTGTGAAATTTGAATGAATGATGAAATTGATAATTAAAACTTCTGCCTGAAGAATTCCCTATCTGCTATCACATTTTTGACGGCTTAAAAAGGTTTTATTTCCTTATGCAAGGAAAATTTGGTTAGAAAGAAATTTGGTAGAATTTGGTAGTTTTTGTACAAAATTTACGTTGAAATGTTTTGAATTGAATTGAAGTCTGTCCATGGATCGTTGACTTCTGATTGTTTGTTTGAATATTTCGATTGATTGTTAACAATGGCAAACTGTTTTTTAAGACAGTGGTTGTGATGTGCCAAAAAGTAGTGGAACATTAGAAGTATGTGTTACCATTACTGTCGGTAATTAATAACGCCATTGTCTGACTCTTCCATCCTTAATAAGTTAATCTGCTGTGATTGCCGGTGGGGGGGCGTGGAGATAGGAGGGATGGTATCGTAATGACGGGTTTAAGAGATTCAAATGGGTGGTTAGTCAATACGAGGTTTTTGAGGTTTAAGATCCCACACAAAATCGGGACGGGGACAACCTAAAGGCAGGAAAAAGCCGTTGTGGATGTGTTGTTGATTACTGGCCCACAGCATTGACATGAAACCAATGGGAGGACCACCAAGGGCGGAGGAGGAGGAAGGAAATGAGAGGGGAAGGACAAGAAAGAGAAAGACAGGGAAAAGAGGAAAAAGAGAAAAGAAAGAGAAAAGAAAAAGAATCAGGAAAATGACCTGCCAATTGCGGGGGTCAATCTCGTCTCAAGGGTTTCTTCAAAAGAATCAAGTCTTCCAATTCATAAGCGACCCAAATCATTTCCCACCGCAGGGCGCGCCCGCCGCCCCCGAGGAGCAGAGAACCCCGTGGAAAAACGAGATTGATGCTGAGAAAAAAAAAGGAGTAGTATGAAGAAGGAGAGAAGTACTCAAAAAAAAAAAAAAAAAAAAGGAATGGGATTTAGTTTTAAAGTTATTTTATTTAAAAAAAGGAAGAATGGGATTAAGCAAATATTGGAACAACATTGGTTCACGATCTATTCAGACTGACGTTATACCTTTAGTATTGTGCAAGATTTGGTAAATATTTGGTCCATATGAGGGAGTATTGAGGCAGAGTGACTAAATACTTAGGCAGATTGAACTGGCTGTTGTGAGAAAATCTATTAGACCTACTTTGGACTGGAATCACATAAAACACAGTGAAAAGAAAATATATAGATTGGTATGACTCAGCTTTTAGTATAGTAAAATTTTTTAGTGAGTATAAAAGAAAAAATATAATAATGAATAAATAGTAAAACCAATGATAATAATCTTTAAAAAGATAAATTTCTCCCCTTGTACGAACTACAGAATAAATTAACACTAGGTCAGGCGTGATAATAATAGGGGTTTACTGCAACCAAGGTACAGCACTTGTATCCAGAATGAAACATAAACTGAAATTGTAATTAAAATATCTGAACATTGACTGGAAATTAAAGGAGCCAAACCACCCATGAAGCTGGTATAGTTGATAGTATGCTATGACAAATTTATCAGTGTGTTACTAAAAGATCTGAAATTGCCCAAAGAGGTAGCAGAAAAACGTTGGAGAAATGACAGTGGTTTTACAGTAGCACTAATTAGTCTGCTCTCATTGTCAATTCTAGCTGTGCATGGTGTTAGCCATTGCAAAAGGGGGGAGGTAATAGGTAGTGAGAAAAGTGAGAAAATTACTGAGAAAAATTGCAAATATTTTATAAATTCTAAAGCAAAGATCAGGCAGTAAACATCTACACAGACTCAGCTTATGTGGTAGGTGTGCAGTTCATGAAACATGCAAAACTGGTGGCATCCGTATCTGAGAGATATGGCAATAAATTGGTCAGAACATGTCAAATTTGCAGTCAGTACAACCCAAAGGCTTCTATTCAACCACCCCAGGTACATTTCCTACTGACTTGAGACCAGGCAAAGAGAAAGTTGTCGATTACACTGAGATGGTAGATACTGTGCGTGGCTACAGATATGTACTGATGTGTGTGGATAGCTACTCTGGCTGGCCTGAGGCCTGTGTAACTAAGAGTGAGGACAGTAAATCAGTGGTAAAGTTTCTGATTAACCAGTACATTCCTAGACACGGGTTTCCTGAGAAGATCAGGTCTGATAATGGCACACATTTTAAAGCACAAGATCTGCAATATGTAGAGAAAGTGCTAGGACTCAGACATGCCTTTGGGACTGATACCCATCCACAGTCACAAAGGAAGGTTGTGAGAATAATCAAATGTAAAACACAAATTGGCTAAAATCTGTTCACAGACCAAATTGAATTGGGTAGATGTGTTGCCTCTGGAATTGTTGAGCATAAGAAGCTCAGTTAACCAAATGACAGGCTTCACTCCCTTTGAGTTGCAAACAGGAAGATTTCCAGGACCAGGTGAACCGTTGACGACCAAATTGGAAGGTAAAACACAAAGCATATTTTAAGGAACTCCGAGGTCTTGTTTCAGTCTTCTCAACCCAGGTTGGAGAAAAGAAAGGTGGCGTGAAGCAGGGGACAGTTCCAGATACAGAGTGGGTCCTGTTGCGGCACTACAAGCGGAAGCAGACGGAACCAAGGTGGACGGGACCGTACCAGGTGACGAAGAGGACGAGCCATGCAGTCAGAATGAAGGGCAAAGGGTCAACTTGTTACCACTGGAGCCAGTGTGCGGCGGCTGCTGCACCACAGTGGAGCCTGACAGAGGTTCGTGACAACATCACCCAGACAGCTGCCACGGATGTGGCTTCCTGCACATCAGCTGTCGAGAATCAGACAGCCTCATCATCAGTTGCCTGATCAACGGCTTCGGACGAGGTAGCAGCAATATCAAGCGTAGAAGGGGCACAATAATCCCCTGCGCAATGAGAGGTCAAGGTGGCCGACCCTCGGACCTAACCAAGGAGGAAGAACAGAAGGAAAGCAAGAAATGCCACTGGACGTGTTAAATTTAATGATCTTACTTTGGTGTGTTGTTATAATCACGTTTTTTGCAGCTACTTTACAGCATACGCTTGCATTCCTTCCTTGGGCAGAACTGATCTGTTATTACCCGTACAGAAGGAGAATCATGGATAAGATGGTAGAATTTGTGGTTTTGTATGCACTGGTGTCCACTCTCTGGGGGGACAGGTGTCTGAAGAAATATATGTTTTTACAGGAATTGTAGTTACGTGTGGTTGTTGTTGCATTCCTTGCATCAGATCTTTAATGCTTAAACTTATCTCTACTGCTATTGAGAAGGAAGACATCAATGGTAATCACTCGGGAATAATGATGCCTCTATTAACCTCTGGGGAAGAAGGGAGGGTTAACGAGTTACAGGATATAATGGCTTAAGTGGATTATAATAATGACTTTTATGCTAGCTCAGTCATGAATATCAGGGGCAGTCATGAGCTGCAGGGATGCTGACTGGCGTTTCAGCTTTAGAGCTGTGTAAATGCGCGGGTATCCAGGCAGCCCATGGGTTTGATATTAACACTTTAGTTTAATGTAAACTCATAATGAAATTACTGATATTTGTAATCAAGATTGTTTTTACTTTTCAATTTTAACTGTGTATCTGGCAAGGGGAAAGCTATCTGGACAAATTGAAGCTTTGGAAGGAGACAGTTGACCACTTATTGTGTTTAAATCAACAGAACACAGATCACCTATCACCTATTACTTGTATATTGATATTGTGTTGATTTATTCTATGATTATCTTGATTTTATTTTGATTTTTATTATAAGCAGTATAAATAAATTATAGTTGACCTATAGAATTTATTTTGGCATAACCATAGAATGTATTTGAGTAGTGACAGTATGGAGAACTTGTGCACCTGCGAGGGGACGAGAAAACCTGAGACAACAGTGATTTCTTATTGTTTTAAGCTGTATTGTGCTTGCTAGTTTCAGCGTTATGAGTAATGTGTGCTAGGGTTACAAGACAGGAGTCAGCAGTGGTACTAGCTGAACACTGTGTGTATGTGAGAGCACTAACTCAGAGGGCTTTTTAGCGTCATTTGAGTTAACAATTGATTTACTGGCGTGCGTTCAGAAGAAGGCATTTTCCCAACCATAGAAGTTCAGTTGACTGGACAAAAGTGCAAACAAATAGAAAAGGAAAGGGGCAAGTTGTTTCTACGAAGCGTGATTGAACTAGAAATGAGGTCCCAAGAAGAGACAAACCACTTCTTGTTTGGAAAGCGAACTGATTAAGGCCAAGGACCAAAGTAACAAAGGGTGGTTGATGAAAAGTGAGATTCTTAACGCAAGCGTGTGAAAAAATCAGTAGTACAATCATAAATGTGTGTGAAATTGTGTTGAAATATTTAAAGTAATTAGGCACATATTAATTTGCGGCAGTAAACATCATTCAACATAACCCAGATATTGCACGTATTCTGGCAACAGGAATCAGTACCATGTAATATGTAGTACTCTGTTTAGTTTGCAAATGTGTGTTAATAATAAACAGAAGTACATATATTGGTAAATAAACACCCAAATATGAAGGTTTCTAAGTATATAAGAACTCAGAAAGCTGCTGTTTCGATGGAAAAATTGTTAGACCTGGACCTCGGTCTGATGGGAGAAGGTGGTGGTCTGAGAATGCCTGGTTTCTTTTCCATCCTGTGCATGGTCGGGTTTGTGGGTACCGTCTACCTGGGGAATTCATGGCACAAGGATGGGAAGGGAGTGTGATGCTCTGGGCAATGTGCTGGATATGGGCATTCATGTGGACTTTAATTTGACAGGTGGTCATGATGTTTTGGCTGAATGGTGTGTACATGTTTGCGTTTGTGGCAATTGTTTTCGTTCCCTGAAATACCATTGTTTAATATAATCAGAATGTTTTTGAGGTAACAGCCACCATGAAAACGCTAACTGCACCTTTAAGGTGTCGTTTAAAATGAATGAATTGTTCATGAATCACAAGGCACTAACCAGGTAAAAAAAAAAGATCCATGCATAGGTCTGTCTTTTTTGTGTGTGTGTGTTATCTGGGGATCTTCCGAATTCTCCAGAGTGAATACACACACTAGCAACCTGACGTTTAGTTTAGCAACACTGTCTCGCCCAACACCAAACACACAGACTGATTATCTTCTAATGAGTAGCAGACGCTTCAACGGCTTCTTAATTTTATATGATTATTTAAACGTTTGGAAATAAATTCTAATTAAGGACGTAAAAGAGGGGCAGGGTGAAGCTGGATTCTGCAGTGGTGAGTATTTAATCTCTTTTCAGGCATAAGTATTATGCTTTTTCAAGGTTAGCCGTTAATGTCATGCTATCTGTGCAAGGTTGATTCAACTCTACAGAGAACCAACCAAAACATCTGCCACATTTTCTTGTCATGAATTTAAATATGGTTTGTGCCAAAATTTCAGTAACACACAAGGTTATTTAAGGTATCAGGAAATAGCTGTGTAATATCTGGGCACCCTATGATCTACAATAGACCCGGAGGGCACCCTCCACCCAAAGAGTACTGAGAATTGGGAAACCCAAACCCTGTCTGGGTTTGGTGTCCAAAGGCATGCTCAAACACCCAAAACCAGTATTTAGTTTTACAAACCGTCTTAAAGTCAGTCATCAGTGGAATATGCCAGCAACCTCTCAGCAACCTCTCACATTAACTCTTGGTACATTGACATTGTTAAGCTGTGCTTTCACATTAAATTGGCACCTTTAGGTCCACCTTTCAGTTCACTGCCGCCATTAAGTCCAGTTTTCAGTGCACTGGTATGGCTAACTCTGTCCAACTCTGGGTTCACTCTGACACTGGTGAAGTCTAGTTCTGTAAGTTTACTGGCATTAAGTCTAACTCTCGCTTCACTGGCACCATTAAGTCCATTTTTTTGTACACTGGCATTGTTAAGCTGAGCTTTCTTGTTCAACTGGCACCGATACATCCAGCTCTTGATACACTGGCACCTTTAAGTCCAGCTTTCAGTTCATTGGCAACACTAAGTCCAACTCTCGGTTCATTGGCACTGTTCAGGCCAACTCAATCGGTACACTGGCATGGTTAACTCCAGCTCTCTCGCTTCACTTGCTCCACATAAATCCAGTTATAAGTCATCTAGTGCCTTCTAAGTTCAGGTTCTGTGATGTTCTGCCTCATCAGAAGTTCCTGAATTTCAGTGCTCCTTGGGATTGGGCTAGGTCAGTCGTAGCACATGGTGCAGCTTTCCAAGAGTCTGCACTGATCCCTGACCTTACCCATCCAACTTTTTGGTGGTGAAGCGTGAGCCAGAACTGATCTTGCTGTACTCATGTTCCAAAATCAGCTAGAAAGCAGTTCTTGTTGTGCACACTGTCTGATTTCTCTCGTGTTGTTTTTGACAGCTTGGTCGTGAGCATGATGCGGGACATCAGATTGATAGGCGATGGCACGGTTTATGATGGTTTTCTAGAGCACCATCATTGCTACATGACGACCCCCCAGTTCTGGAGAATGTTTATTAGATTGAGGTGATGCCGCTGGGAACAGTTTGACCCATCTTCGTATCCAGTCCCATCTCGATGTCTCTGCACGATGTAACCGAGTGTTCCGTGGCCGTCCCGGAGGTCGCCACGCAAGCCAGGACATCCCACAGCAGGCTGTCGTGCCTGCCGCACTTCCTGCAATTGTCCTTCTCGCCCGCCTCCCTAGAGCGGGTTTACCAGGCCTACTTCCTGCGCCAGCGTCAGGAGACCCTGCTCGTCCTGGCGGTCTTCGCCGCCCTCTTTAACTGCTATGTGATCGTCATGTGTGCCATCGTTTTCACGCCGGACAAAGCGGCCACGGTGGCCGCAGCGGGCGCAGGGCTGGCCTTGGACACCGTGCTGTACGCACTCTGCAGGTTCCGTGTGCTGCCGGATGCCATGATGCGCCTGGCCATGCCGTACGCGCTCTGGCTGCTGATCACGCTGCATGTCCTCCTCTACGTGGGCTTTAACTTCGCCAGGTTTAACGAGGCAAGCGACGCAGTCGGCTGGCAGACCTTCTTCA
>JAJAGP010001285.1:103160-183160 GCA_025084515.1 Ancistrus triradiatus | reverse complement strand
TCAAGCAAAACCCTTAACTCACAATGGCTTGGTTTCTCTCTGGTTCTTTGATTTGATTCGAGGTCTTGCACAGATTCACAGTTCAGATGTGGAGTTTTCACATTTTGCAAAAAGCGTTCTCTTATTAATACCTGAGACACAGCCTGTCATGCTTGCATGTGATGCCCCACGGAGGGCGCCGTAGCCAGATCACCCAAGCATTAAACCAACATTAAAATGTACAGAAATGTCACAGAGAGTTTGTTTCAAAGTTTCTTCACTGCTTAATTTGTGTAACATATTTTCCTTTCGAAAGTTAGATCAGTTAAGAATTTTTCTTGAAACACTGTACCGTAATACATTTGTTTTCTTTCTCGCACGCGCACAAGCGCGTGTGTGTGTGTGTGTGTGTTTGTGTGTAGGAGGCGCTGTTGCTGTCCATTTTACCGAAGCACATTGCCGACGAGATGCTGCAGGGAATGAAGAAGGAAGCCAATCAGCAATCAGAGGCTCAGCAATTCAACACCATGTACATGTACCGTCACGAGAACGTCAGGTACGACTCATCAGACCAGACGATGTTTTTCCAATCTTCTGTCCTCCTGTGTCAATTGTAGCTTCGGGTTCTTAGCGGACAGGAGGGGCAAGGTTCAAGGTTCGGAGATGCCCTTCTGCATACCTCAGGTGTAGTGAGTGGTCATTTCAGTTACTGTTCCCGTTCTATCAGCTCGAACCAGTCCGAGAGAACTGCCCTCACTGGATATTTTCTCTTTTTTGCGCCATTCTCTGTAAACCCTAGAGATGGCGCTGTGTGTGAACATCCCAGTAGATCAGCAGGTCCACAACCAGACCACGTTCAAAGTCACTTAAATTACCTTTCATCCCTAATCTGATGCTCGGTTTGCCTCAGCAACTCGTCTTGATCATGAATACAACCCTAAATGCATTGTTGCTGCCCTGTGATTGGCTGATTAGATGTTTGTGTTAACGAGCAGTTGAACGGGTGTACCTAATAAAGTGTCCGGTCACTGTATGTGTGTGTGTGCGGGCATCTAATCAGGTATTCTCTCTCAGTATACTTTTTTTTTTTTTGCAGATATTGTTGGATTCACTCAGCTCTCGTCGGCCTGCAGCGCTCAAGAACTCGTCAAACTGCTGAATGAACTGTTCGCTCGCTTCGACAAACTAGCTGCTGTGAGAGGACACACACACACACACACACACACACACACTTCATACAATTCATCATCTTTCACAATCTTTCTTGTGTTAATAATAATATTTTCCCTCCTGAAGTGAAAATAGCTTATATAGCTAATAGTGTGTGTGTGTGTGTTGTGTGTGTGTGTGTGTGTGTGTGTGCTTGTGTGTGCAGCAACACCACCAGTTACGCATTAAGATCCTGGGTGATTGTTATTACTGTATCTGTGGTTTACCGGATTACCGCGAGGATCACGCCGCCTGTTCCATCATGATGGGTCTCGCCATGGTCGAGGCTATCTCGTAAGCACATACACACACACATACATACACACACACATACATATATACTTAACTTAAAGTATGTGTTTGGCCCACAAACTAAAAATACCCCATTACCATGTCTGATACGTACACATAGTTACCATAAGACACCTTAGGAGTTCATGGCAGAATCATGGTGAACTTCACAATAACCATAGAAGATGTTGGTATGTTGACGTGTGTAGCTGTGTTGACATTCGCTGAAGTTGTTTCGACGTTTGGGTTCAGGTACGTCCGAGAGAAGACTAAGACGGAGGTGGACATGCGTGTGGGCGTGCACACGGGTACGGTGCTGGGCGGAGTTTTAGGACAAAAGCGCTGGCAGTTTGACGTCTGGTCCACCGACGTCACTGTGGCCAACAAGATGGAGTCTGGTGGAATCCCGGGGTAAATATTATATTGTATTATTGAACTGACAATATGTATGCAAAGACAAAACAACATGTATTTGTGTGTGTGCATGTGTGTGTATGTGTGTGTAGGCGTGTGCACATCTCCCAGTCGACCATGGACTGTCTGCATGGTGAATTCAAGTTGGAACCGGGGAACGGAGGGGATCGCTGCGAGTACCTGATGGAGAAAGGTATCGATACGTATCTCGTACTGGTTCCCAAGGAGACGCCCAAAGTGGGCGGAGTCAGCAATGGATGGGTGAGTGACGAAATGTGGGGAAAAACAAGTTTAGACAGGGGCGCGGCTTAAATAATCAGTGATGCAACGTCAACTTTCTTCTGCAGACGGGCGGCGCGCTGACCAACGGGAGCTCCCCTCCGCTTATTGCGACCACGGAGACCAAAGGCAGCGTGTGTTCCATGCACGCCATTGCTAATGACACGGAGGAAGAGGACACAAAGGTACACGTGCACTTCGTAGTGAATAGGGTGTGTGGATTGGGACACGTCCAGTAGACTGATGGTATTTTCCATTATCGTTTTAGAGGCTGCAGTTTGGCAGTGTGGTGGATGGAGGGATGGAAAACGAGCAGGAACTGAACAGGCTTCTGACCAAAGCACTACTGGAGAGAGAGGCGGAGGAAACGTGAGCACACACACACACACACACACACACACACCCACCCACACACACACCCACCCACACACACACACACACACACACACACACACACACACACACACAATCACACAGAAAGAGTTAATACAATACAATTCATTTAACCCTAGCAGGAGCAACAGTTTCTCATTTCTTAAATAAACCATGTAAAAAGTTGCATCCTGTGTTATGATCTGAGGCCGTTTCGTGTCTTTACAGGATGAAGGAGAAGAGGACATCCCCTCTGTCACTGCACTTTGTAGATCCTGACCTCGAGTCTCGCTATTCCGCCGAGAAAGAGCGCCAGACGGGCGTTGCCTTCAGCTGCAGCTGTGTGGTTCTGTTCTTTACCTCAGCCATGGAAATCCTGATCGATCCCCAGTGAGTCTGAGAACGATTTATGATCTTTATTGGGGGTTCTTATAGAAGCTGTCCGAGCCTCTGCTTCAGCTACACTTGAGTTGTTTCCGTCATCAGCACCAGACCCACTATGCCCGGCCCAGAGCAGAGGGCAGTAACTCTCTAAATCCTCCGGTTGGCTGGGGACGACGTGCCGCCAAGGACTTTCCCGCTGAGGACTCAAGATCCTAAAGTGACTCTGTGTATCAGACAAATGAATGCCGATATTCATATATTATTTATCTGTTAATATTTACTTAGTACCTGTTTTTGAACTATTACTACAAACTCATTTGTAGATAAATTACTTTCATTCTTACATTTCTCATCTAAGCCAGCCAACCTTGGTCCTCCCAAGGTTTCCCCTTATAACGTTTAGGTTTTTCCTTGCCACTAGGCTTGTTCAATTTGGGATTTTCCCTAGATATTAGAAGGTAATCTAAAATTGGAAAGCTGTTTTGAGACAATGCTCTATTAAAAATAAAATATAGAAATAAATCTGACTTGAAGCTCGAGCATAAACACTAAATGAACACCAAAGTAATCAAGTTAGAAAATCCATAAAAAAAAAACAACAACCAAAAGTCAGCACCAACTCTGAAGCAGCTCTTTAGACAGAAATGTAGTCGCATCCCTCAGAATGACGCTGTTTTGGCGACATCGCTGCAAAGATCTGACTCGATCACACAGGCCTAATCGTGGATCTGCGGTTAAGGGGTGCAGCAGTTTTTGCAATTGGGAAAACAGACGGACGTTGAGGTCAAGTTCTGGTTCAGTGTTTACAAATCCGGCTTCAGGATTTCTTTCTGATTCTGTTTCGCTTCGTTTTTCGTCTCGTCTCTGTAGGTTGACGGTGAATTACGTGACGTTCGCAGTGGGTGAAGTTCTGCTCCTCGTCCTCACCATCTGCTCGCTGGCAGCCATTTTCCCAGGGGTACAGATCAAAGACCTTCATCTGTTCACCCGTTTATTTTCTGTTATTGGACCTGCTCTGATATCGGACAATTTTGGTTTCAGTTTTGGTTTTAATGATTGATAAAGCCTTTGCTGTTTTCAGCTGTTCTCTCCGAAGCTGGTGTCGTTCTCGTTGTGGATCGATCGTACCCGCTGGGCTCGGAACACCTGGGCCATGGCGGCCATCTTCGTCCTGGCGATGGCAGAGGTGGCCGACATGGTGAGAGTGACATCCGCTCTTCTGATGTACTTCGTTCTTCTTGTTCAGCGACCTCATTCATTAAGGATTCTGTGTCTGTGTTAGCTAAGCTGCGTTGAACCCGTGCTCCTCCTGAACACCACCTCCAGTTCATCCTTGACGCCTCTAGGTGGTGGCGGCTGCGTTGAAAACCCTAAACACTACAGCTACATGGCTGTGCTGTCGCTCGTGGCTGCCACGATGCTAGTTCAGGTTAGCCACCTCGTGAAGCTGGCGCTAATGACGCTGATCACCGTGGCGACGTCCGCCGTGGACATCTACAGCTGGAGGAACATTTACGACTTCTATGACTTCGTACGCTTCTGGAGCTACAGGTGTGTTTAAACTGTACCTGTACTACAGGTGTGTTTATACTGTACCTGTACTACAGGTGTGTTTATATACTGGACCTGTACTACAGGTGTGTTTTATACTTTACCTATACTACAGGTGTGTTTTTACTGTACCTGTACTACAGGTGTGTTTATACTTTACCTATACTACAGGTGTGTTTATACTGTACCTGAACTACATTGTGTTTTTGTTTACTGTACCTGTACTACAGGTGTGTTTATACTGTAGCTACATTCATTCTGAGCTCAATACTAAACTAATCTTGTTCCTATGCAGTTCTCTATATCAGGTGCCGTCCAAGTACTTGATGACTGTGATGATAATCATCATGATGATGAGCTTCTACTACTTTGCTCGGCATGTAGGTCTCTCTCTCTATCTCTCTCTCTCTCACACACACACACACACACATTTGTATTTACACTTAATTTAAACGATAACTAAAGCTATACAGTCGCTCTGCGTCTCTTTTCCAGGTGGAACGTCAGTCTCGTAAGTTGTTCCTGTGGAAGATCGAGGTCCACGATCAGAAGGAGCGAGTGTATGAGATGAGGACGTATAACGAGGCTCTGGTAACCAACATGCTGCCCGAACACGTCGCCAAACACTTCCTGGGCTCCAAGAAAAGAGATGAGGTACAAGACAGAAAGGACGGATACATATAGAGTTTGCGCCCTCTAGTGGATAAATGAAGAATTGGTCTTCACTTAAATGGTTAAACTGTAGTTACGCGTTTGAACTAAAGTACAGGAACACGGGCTTAACATCCGTCCGATCAACGTCCGATGGCATTTATGAAAAATCTCTTCCGTAGATCATCTAACGCAATAAAGGCAGGGTGTCTCTTGGTTTTTCAAGTTTCTCAGTCTGCAAAAACTGTTAAACAATAATAATCATAATCATAATCATAATAATAACATCAAGAACAACAATATGAAGCATGATAATAAAATAATAAGAATAAAAAGTAATAATAATAAATAATAATAATAATAATAATGATGATTATAATATGACCAATAATAAAATAATAAAAATAAGATAATATGAACAACAAAACTACAACAATAAATAATAAAAAATATAAACAACACAAGCAACAACAACAACAACAATAATAACAATATTAACAGTAATAATAAAATAGTAATAATAATAATAATTATTATTATTATTACTATTTTATTATTTTTTATTATTATTTTATTATTATTGCGCTTTTAATTTAAAAGTACTTATTATTACTGTTCATATTATTCATATTATTATTCATATTATTATTCATATTATTATTATTATTATTATTATTATAGATTTGGTTTCCACAAGCGAAGACATTTTCGTTTGTTGCCCTAGTTGCTTAAAGTCTCTGTCTGATTTGTTAGATTAATGTTATATGTCTATTTTGTGACTTTTTTGTGTGTTTTTTGTGTTTGTGTGTTTTCAGGAGCTGTACAGTCAGTCGTACGATGAGATCGGCGTGATGTTCGCGTCCATCCCGAACTTCTCCGATTTCTACACGGAGGAAAGCATCAACAACGGCGGCATCGAGTGTCTGAGGATCCTGAACGAGATCATCTCCGACTTCGACTCGGTCAGAACCTTGGCAGAATGTGTCAGAATTTAGCTCGGCCTGCTCATTTAGGCTACGCACCGATGCTAAGTCGCTTGATCGCTTCCCAAATTGTACGTTATCGTAACATTCTATCGTATTTATGGATCTTTGTAACGTTTCTCCTTGATCAGCTCCTGGACTGGCACGAGTTTCGCTGCATCACTAAAATAAAGACGATTGGCAGCACGTACATGGCTGCATCCGGGGTAACACCGGAGAGCAACACCAACGGCTACAGCAGCCGAAAGGTAGCACACACACACACACACACACACACACACACACACACACACACACACACACACTCCTATCCTCCTGTTCTGAATCTTATTTAACCCTCAGACCAGTCAGTGAGTAGGTCAAGATGACAGCAGTATTACTGAGACTTCCAAAACTCTGTGATATGGATCAGATGTTCTCAGAGTCAGACAGAAAACAAAACAATACATGCTCAAGACATGAAACTTTGAACATTTCATTTAAACCGAAAACGTTGAGAGACAGCCGCGATTTTGAACTTACATGCAACTTTAGCGTTTTACCACCAGTGCTCAGTTACAGGTCTTTCCAGAACTTCACGCTATTGTTTTGCATTATAAAATACTAAAATTATAATTTAGGAGGTAATTTTATTCGATAAATGTACGTAATTTAAGTAAATGATTAACATTTTGGGCACTTTTCCAGGTTGTTCTCTATGTCACGGAACGTATTTTGACTCGTTTATTTGCATTAACAGTAGAAATGGGTGATTCTTCAGTTAAGCGAACTCTCATGTCTCCGTTATTCATTTTAGAAGTACTTTATTAGAAATTAAACAATATAAATATTGCAAATAACATTTATGGCATCACCACAAAAAATCGCGCCAAAATCATTTCTCTTTAAAAAAAAAATGTTTTAAACAACCCCGATTTTCAAACTTTTCTGCTCCACTAAAATTAAAAAGTGATCAAGTCATTACTAAAAAAAATCACAATGTGTTTTTATAACAACTTAAAAAAAAACAGAGAATGTAACATTTTTGTTTATATTCGTTGAACTTTGCATATTTTAAAGAAAATATTCTGGTCCCCAGCATTATTGTCCTTAAAGCCTACGATTTCTGTATTTTTATTTTATTTTATTTTATTTTGAAGGTAACACATGCTTACATTGTAACCATGGAAACAAAGACAAAAACAAAGGGGGAGTAAAATTTTATATAATCTAGTACAATTGAAAGTATAATAATTTAATCCTGTGTTTCTCCTGATCATAAAGGTTTATTCAGCATTATTACAATTTACCTTGTTAAATGTCTATTTTACACAAAAAACTAAAATGTTCACATTTATTTATATTTATTTAAAGTACATCTTCTACTAGCTGTTGGCTAGCCTCGGCAAATCCATAACCTAACATCTTTTTCCTGAAAAGAAATCCTGAAAAGTCGCAACGGACTTAATTATTACCAACACATTAATTATGAATTATTTATCTAATATTAATATTAATTACATATTTAAGTTCTGTAAGCTCAGCTGTAGCCATCATTGGTTCTTTACATGTTGCTTTAAAGTGTGTAAATGTTATCTTGAAATAATTACAAGAAAAGTATGACAAATTTGAATCTTTTCCATATTTAAGAGGGTCCAAATCGTCCCCAAATAAGCGACGTTCTGTTTTGGTCCCCGCAGATGTTGTGTAACTTTCTTCTGTTCGTGTTTCTGTGTGTGTTTTGTGTAACAGAAGGAGGATCAGTGTATTTTGGAGCGATGGCAGCATTTAGCCGATCTGGCTGATTTTGCTCTTGCGATGAAGGTCACGCTGAACAACTTGAACAAGCAGAGCTTCAACAGCTTCATGCTGCGAATCGGTGAGCCACGCGTCAGTGTGGTCGCCATCTTGGTCCAGGCAACTTCTCATAATTCTCCAAAGACTGTAGTGGAAAAACATGCCTGATTCTACTAATAAATAATAATATAATATACCAAACAATAACAGTAATAGATCAGCAATAGTACATAGTATAAATAATAATATAATAGTTGTATAATATAGTATTCACTATTTTAGAAACTGTATTATACTACTATTAATAGTACATATCCCATATCTACTATTGTTAGTCTATTATTTCATTGATTGTATTATTTATTAGACCAAGTCTTATTGCATTTGTATTCTAATAATAATATGCTGTGTTGTACTGTTTCACTGTCACAAACAGCAGAACCGACTGTCAGCATCTGATTTTTTTTTTGTTGATTTCGTTACATCTTTGTCAACGATGGTCAGTTCTAAGAACTTAAAGTTTCACAATTTAGATTTTTCTTCAGTATTTCAAAGTGAATGAAATAAATGAGTTGTGACCCGGAGCTAAAGAAAACCTCAAATAACGCGGACGTAGAGAGAGGAAAGCATTTCGAGAACATAAAAAGTCTACACATTTCATACGTTAAATGATAAAGGGACGTTTGACCCGTATTTATACATGACAAAAAAGTGAGTTTTTACAATTTGTTAAGAGAAGGAATTATTTTCCAGCACGTTATCTTGCCTGACGCTGATACACACTCCTCTCTGTCGAGATTCGAAATAGCTGGAGTCAAAACTTTTTTTGTACCTCACATAGATCAAGATCTCATTAAAATCGGTTGAGAGATAATTTGGTTATTGTGCATTTTAACCAGAAATAACGCAGCCCCTCCATTCACTTGTATTTGTTTACAAGCCAGAGTTGCCTGGACCAATATGGCAGACGCGTCGACGTATCGCAATGCAGTGTCTAGATATATATGTCTATGGGTGTGATCGTATGGTGGTTCCCCCAAAAAAGTGGTTAACAACCTTTATTCCTTAGAGCCCCCCTACAAGTATCTAAAAAATAGTTAGAAGCCCGCACAAACAAAGACCAAAAGAGTAAAGTGATTTGTTGCAAATCTAATTAAAATTGTTAATTATGGACATAAATTATAGCTTTTTTCCTTTTCTCTTAGGTTCCTTTTATAGCTTTTTTCTCTTTTTTTAATTTTTGCTTTTTTAAAACAGCAAACCATCTAGCTAAAGATCAAACAATATACATTGTGAAGTGATTTTATATACAGTGTTTGTTTTCCAGTGAGTGCGTTATTTTATGTATTATCTTAATTTTATGTTTTAATAAACTTGGAGCACCTCAGAACATACGAAGCCTCGTGCACCCCCTGGTGTCTCCATGTGTCCCACTTTGGATTAAGCATGAATGATTGGTAATGTTTGTTTTGTTGTAACAGACCATTGCTCTGTGTGTGTGTGTGTGTGTGTGTGTGTGTGCGCGTGTGTGTGTGTGCGCGTGTGTGTGTGTGCGCGTGTGTGTGTGTGCGCGCGTGTGTGTGTGTGTGTGTGTGTGTTGGCCAGGTTTGAACATGGGGGGTGTGCTAGCCGGTGTGATTGGCGCTCGTAAGCCTCACTACGACATCTGGGGGAACACAGTGAACGTGGCCAGTCGTATGGAGTCCACTGGAGTGATGGGCAACATCCAGGTATCAATTCTTTAAACGACTCTTTTAAAGGTGCGGTGAGCGGTTTTTAACATATGTGCACGTGTGTTTTAACGTTGTATGTGGTGCCCCCAGGTGGTCGAGGACTGCTATAAGGTTCTGAGGGAGTACGGCTTCCGTTTTGTGCGCCGAGGCCCGATCTACGTGAAGGGTAAAGGAGAACTGCTGACCTACTTCATGAAGGGAAAAGATAAAGCACCGGGTACGAATGGGACCCTGCCCCATCAGATACCCAACAGAACCTGAAGAAGAGCCCTGATGACACACACTAACTGTACTTACAACGCTCACACCTTTAATAAAAGCTTTATAGGGCACAGGAAGTGACACGAGTCCTTAACGAAGGACCATATGTTTAATCACCACTCATCCAATCAGGATCCTGATACACACCGTGGTACACTCCATTACCTCCATGAGCTTCATGTCTCTAGATCATGTATGTGGTTTATAATCTTATTAAAAGTCGAATTACACCAACCAATGTGGCGTCCAGATTCTCTTCCCTTACTCACAGTCACTGGGCCTGAATCATATAGAAGTGAATCAAATAAAACTGAGTCATTTGAAACTGAATTATATTAAACTGAGCCATATTAAACTGAATCATATCAAACTGAGCCATATTAAACTGAGCCATATTAAACTGAGCCATATTAAACTGAGTCATATGAACTGAGTTATATAAAACTGAATTGTACTGAAGTGAAACAAATAAAACTGAATCATATTGATCTGAATCAAATAAATCCAAATCATATAAAAATGAGTCATATAAATTGTATGAATAAATAAACTGAGCCACCTAAAAATGAATCTCATAAAGCTCAATCATATTAAACTGAGTCATGCAAAACTGAGTCATATTACAGAGTCATATTAACTGAATTGAATTGTATTGAAGTGAAACAAATAAAACTGAATCATTTTAAACAAATTTAAATTGAACTTAATAAAATTTAATTTAATTGAAACATAATAAATTGAACTGAATTAAAATTGAATCATATTAAGCTGAATTATATAAAACAGAATTGTGATATTCATAATATATTATAACCTTGCCAATATTATATATATTATAATATTAATATGAATTGAATCAAAATGTATTATTATAAAATGGAATTGAATAAACCTGAATTGTGTAAAATGAACTGTATAAGATACATCCAATATTTAAATTTATATTATATTATTACATTGTTATAACTGAATAAAAAGTAAATCATCAAATTGAATTATATAGAGCTGAGTCAAATAAAACAGAATCATATTAAACTGAATCGATTTAAAACAGAACTGAATCGAATAAAACTGAATTATATTAAGCTGAATCACATAAAATTGAATTGTATTGCAGTGAATCAAAACAACTAGTATTAACATATATTAAAATATATTATTTCAGATGCTACACATATAACATTAAGCTGAATAGAATAAAAATGTATTATAAAATGGAATTGAGTGAAATAAAATCGTATTAAACATAATCACATAACACTGAATCGTTTAAAAGTGAATCGTATAAGAACAGAATCAGTTAAATCTGAATCATATCAAAGTGAATCCTTGTGTTAAAATGGATGACAGAGAGCTGATTTAAACTGAACTGAATCTTATAAAAACCGAACGGTTATGAAATTAATCGAGCTGACTGAGGTAAAAAAAAAAAATCCACTTCCGCCACCACAGTGATGGCTCCACCTCGATGCTCTGTAGGCATTTCCGGTGACGTCAGTGCTGTGGACTCCATTAGAGCTGCAGCTGTTGGTGGAGAAACAAAAACAGAAGAGACGGAGGAGCCAGAAGTAAAAGTGTGAAGTGAAATAAAACAAACAAACTCAACCTGAATCCTCCGTTCATCCCGCCGTTACCCCCGGGAGCTGAGCGTCTCCTGCCCCCGTATCCACCGCGGGGCTTCACGGGCTTCTCACCACGGCCGCTCTCGGTGAGGGAACTCTGGCCTCCGCTTCCTCCTCCTCCGACTCGGACACCGGCGGAGCGTCGCCGCCCCCGCGGAAGAAGCGCCGAGCCTCGGCGGCGGAGGGAGCAGGAGAGCCCGGGGCTTCAGCGGTACCAGCGGCGGCGCTTTCTGCTCGATCTCCCCCGCGTTCTCAGGCCACTTCTGCTGCTCACCTCAGCCGCACAGATATGCAGTCCAACGGGGCCGATCAGGGACAGGACTCGGGGCTCGTTGGCACCCAGAACAGCGCACAAAACAGCCAGAACGGAGAGAACTCCTCAGCCGGGGGAGAGGCGCACTCGAACGGGCTTCTCCCCGAGAACAGCGCGGCACAAACCGGGACTTCTGCCTTATTGCCCAGCGGCTCTGGGTCTCTGAAAAAGCAAAAACGCCTGTCTCAGTCCGAGGAGGATGTGATCCGGCTCATAGGGCAACACCTGCACGGATTGGGGCTTAAGTAAGTATGAAAATCGGTTGTACCCAGGAGGATTGTGTGGCGTTAGAAGCTGTGGCCTGGTTCCACTGTATCTGACACAAACATGGGGGAGGGGAGCAGAAAGGGTCCATCTTACACAATACAGCCCGAGTGCTGCAGATTTCTAACAAAAACACTTCATATTTCTACCTGACACCACATCCCGGGCATTTCCCCTGCACGGCGAGCTTAGAATTAGCCTTATAAAGCTTTTTTAAGCAGGTCTGTCATGTTGCACAGCACAGCAACCCTGCCTCACAACATCCCGCTGGAGAACCTTCTGGAAACGGTTCGACTGGTGCAAGATGCTGTGTGCGAGGGGTAAAAACCGGGGGTCGGGAATGCTCGGTCCCTCACAGGCTTCATTTGCATTGCTCTGGAATGAGTGACATCATCTGTAGAAAACCAGGCATTGCTTTTGTGGCTGGGGGTTTAGAGATGACAGCACGTCACACCACAGCTGGGCGATTTTTCGTTTGTTGCTTTTCGCCAGGTTGGGTCAGAAGGTGAAGTTAGAATGTGGAATTAGGGCTGAAACTGGGTCAGGTTTTTCCAGGACACTCACTCGTACTGCCCTGGCATGCATGATGTCACCTTTCTATAGAGCTCATCACAAACAAGCCACGTCGTACCTGCGTTATCAGTTGTGTTTTTCACCTTTTATAACGCTGTACGTTTATACTGTAGTAGCAAAACAACAGCAGAATGCGTTAGAGGTCATCTTTTGTCTCATGTTTTGTTTGTGTAACAGAAAGCACCTAAAATGGTTGGTTGTATGAATCAGATCTGTTTCGGCGAATCAACTTTTCTGATCCTTTACACCGTCAGGCTGTCAAAGTTGTAGTTTTATTCCAAGCGCTGTTTGTTCGCTATCTGAGTCCGTCTCTGCTCTCTCACGGTAATGAAACTTATAAGGAAAGTTGTTGTGCTAAAGGGTTGAACTTGGTGCACAGGATGCTACAACGTCAGACTAGGGGGTCAAATGGTGGCGGCTGCTGTGACGAAGCAAATGTGGAACTTTAGGGAGCTGTCAGTACTCTGGTGAGTGGGGTCGCTCTGGTGGTGTTGGCTGGGTTGGTGACGTGTAAAAGCGAGAGAAAGCCTGCACTGGAATCTAGAACATGTCGAAAGTACAAGTTGCTGACCCATGCGAGTGAGTGAAGGAAATGGTTACCATTTCGGTAGTATTTCGTACTCTAGTCTGGAACATTGTGAAGTTGCAAAGATCAACGGAACACCTGACAGATGGTGAAAGTGTCGGAAAGACCGGTTCTGTGATCAGTGATCACATGACACCTCAATAATAATAATAAAACATATAATACAATAGAATATAAAATATATATGATATGTAAAAAATATAAAAATAAAGAATATGAATAAAAATGCATTGTAATATAAAAACAAAAAATGTATAAAAACAAAATAAATCTTAAAAATACCAAATAAGGTAATATAAAACAAAATAAAAAATGCAATATAATATAATAAAAAAGAATCCAAAATATAATATGAAAATAAATTAAATATGAATAAAAATGCAAAATAATAAAATTTATAATAATAACAACAATAATACTCACAATAATATGATATAAATGTGTAATAAATAAGATACAATATTTTACTGTGTAAAATGCAGACAAACCTTTACATTTTTTTTCTTCATTTTTTGAGTTTTCATTTCAAACTCCGTTTCACCCATAAATCTTTATTTCGCTTCTTCACAATTTTCCACACTGGAGTAAACATGCTGGCAAAACCGTAAGCGATCCCTTTGCTCCTCCTTCAGTGGAAGCTGATGACTCGTGCAAACAGCGAGTTCAAACAGCATGCAGTCAGCGACTAGTACCTTGTGGTTTTGTCGTATCCGGTGTATGAGCCCTGTAGTTACAGAGCCTGGGTCTGAGCGAAATGAAACATTTGGTTTAAATTAAATTCTTTCTAGCTCTTTTACTAAACTGTAAAGCAAAAGAATAGAATCCCAACTCTTAAGTCGGGTGGAGGTTCTGTTGTAACCTCTAAAGCCTCAGGATCCTCGTCATCCTGCTCCAGGCGGCTCTCGCTCAGGGGTCCAACAGTAACCGAAACTGGAGCAGTGAGGAACCTTTCAAGTTCCAGACTCTGTAGCTCCAGTTTCAAGCTTTATACCAGGGGTGTGTGTGTGTGTGTGTGTGTGTGTGTGTGTGTGTGTGTGTGTGTGTGTGTGTGTGTGTGTGTGTGTGTGTTTAAGCAGCTGTACATTCTGCAGGCAGGACATGGCACACTGCAGCTCCACACTGATGATGTCATCAAGTCCGACACACTGAACATGGTGTACGATGAGGAACTGATGTGTGATGACGTTCTAACGCTCTGTCTCTGTTTTCTTCTTTCTGCCTCTTTGTCCTGCTCTCTCTCTCACTCTCATTGACACTCGCATTGCTGAAGCTGTGATCATCATTTTCATAACATTATAGAACAATAAAGAACGTCTTTAGAACGTAGAAAGGTCAAATGGATCTGAATTTTTTATCACGTGTAACTCTAGAGGCAAAGATGAACTAGAAGGTAATGGTGTTAATATCTGTCCTTCTCCTCTCTCTGTCTCTTTCTCACTGTCTCTCTCCTGTGGTCTCTTTTGGCTCCTCTCTCTTCTCTCTTCTCTCAGTAGCAGAGTAACCAAAGAGTGGACGTGGTGTAAAACACTGATACAAATAAATAACCTCTCACTGTGTCTCTGTGCAGTCAGACGGTGGAACTGTTGATGCAGGAGTCTGGCTGCAGACTCGAAAACCCCGCTGCTACCAAGTTCAGGAACCACGTGATGGAGGGAGAATGGGACAAGGTGTGTGAGACAGGAAGCGTCCTCTTTTTTCTTAATGTTTCATCTGTGATTGTTTTTAAAAGTTGGAATGAATTTGCTGGACTGTGTGTGTGTGTGTGTGTGTGTGTGTGTGTGCGTGTGCGTGTGCGTGCAGGCGGAAAACGACCTCAGCGAGCTCAAAGGCCTGATGCATTCACCCAACGCTATTGTGGTACACACACACACACACACACACACACACACTCTGGCAGGCCGTGTGGAATCCCACTGTGTTTATTATTAGTCTGTTCTGAGTCGTTCTGCTGATTAAGACCCGCTTCTCTGGAACGTAGGACCTCGTGACCCGGAGTCGGACCTCAGCCCGGCATTAGATCACCACCAACGTTTTACCAAGACTTTAATCTCCTAACGGAGCGTTCGGACCCTTAAAAGTTCCCCGGAGTGTTTAGGTGGCCCCAAAGCCCAGTTCCTTTAGTCCTTAATCGACGCGGCAGGGCTTCAGAACAGCTGTGGGTCTGAGATCGTTCACTGATGCGTAACGGAGGCCGTGTCTGACCCGACCGTAGCTGCACTGAAGCTGCCGGAGGAGGAACCGAGAGCTCGGTAAGGGGGGCGAGAGGGGGAACTCTCCAAACATCACAGCTGGGGATTTACAGAAGAGTTGTACTGGGTTTGCCAAAGTCCCCAAACCTGCAATTAGCCTCGGAGGACAGAGCAGATCAGTGAAGGCTTCGCTTCAGATCACACGGGTACACGTAACGTTACTCACAAACACAAATCCAGGACGTTAGGCTTAAGAGCAGTCGTTACCCGGCTCTTAAGGAAGCGTTTTTGGTTTTTAGGGTTTTATATCCCCTGGAAAAATGATGGGATTACCAGATTAAACAAATCACAGATGAGACACCAAATCATTTCAGTTCGATAGCTGAACAGTCTGGCTTTATGATGCTTACCTGAAACAAATGTAGTTATTTTGCTTAACGCCATTCTCCTAGAGTAAGTAGAGAAAATTGTGGAACTAGAACGGCATGCTTAGGAACTTTTTGAGCTCCGGATGATGCAAGTATGCAGTGATTGGTCCAGAATATTGTTTTTTATTGTATAATCATGCAGCGAAATAAACTAAAATATTTTCTGACTCACCAAACGTGACGTCTGCTAAAAAGTCAGATGAAAAAGTGCCTGTAGTTTAAATTTCCACCATGAATATTCAGTGCGAGACAAATATGTGCTAGTGACAGGAAAGCCAAAAGAAACTGTACAGTTCTGTCACAGAGCTTTGAGTCTTAACTTCCACCAGATTTTATACACGGCTGACTGGGAGCAATTTTTTGCCACACCATGTGTTGGATTTCCTTCTTGAAACAGTTTTATAATCCTTTCCATTGTTTAAACGAACGTCTGTCTTGTTGGGGTTGTGTTTTGTACTAATTAGCTGAATGCAACAGCTCGATGATGTCTGTCAGTCTCTTTTAACTGCAGACTGAGTGGAGTTCTTATTTTTGTGCTAATTACAAGTTGCTTTTCCTTTCCGTCTTGTTGATCAGGACAAAAAAATAAAGCAGTTGTAATACAGGGTAAGTCCTACTGAGAGTATTTGGGGGATTTTCTGATCACCACAATGGATTACAAAGAGTAGGGGTGAGGGTTTTTGGGCTCCACCCTGCAGGAACAGCCAGTGTGAGACTCAGATAAGAGCTGTTACCACTTAGAGGCACGATAGAAGCTCCAGCACGTTATTAACCCTCGTTTCATTGGCAGGACTGTCGTGGCACAGCAGTTAAGGGCCAGGGCTGACCCAAGTGTTGACAGCCCCACTAATGCCATTGCATTGCAGCTTGGCATTAGTAAACTTCAAGCTTAGTTAATTAAATATTCAAAATTTCTTGGGCATTTACGGCGTTCGAGTCTCCACAGAGCGTTTGGTAACTGTATAGCATGTCCTGCATTTGGTTCCGGGGTTGCCAGGTCCCACAGGTCAAAAACACAAGCAGGTCTATGGGAAGAACCCTGGTGCATCTGGCAACTGTGTTACTCTTGGAGTAAGGGGACACATGCTCTGAGAAATGTAATGAATCCATAAATAAGTTCCATACATATTTATCGGATTTCTTAATCTGATTTCTAGATGACCGGAGATTTTTTTTCACATTCATTTCTTTCTTTCTCTCTTTTTGTCTTTATTTCCTCCTTTTTCACTCTTTAGAATTCATTGCTTTCTTTCTTTCCTTTTTCTTAATCTGATTCCCAGAAGGCCGGGTTATTAAGTGCATGTAAACGCGCTCCCTCACTCGCTGTACCCCCTCCATCCATCTCAGGGTCGTTAGTAATCAATAAAGGCGTTCTGCCTTACGATTTGCCTCCGATTTGTGCAGAGGATGAAGTTCCTGCTCCTGCAGCAGAAATATTTGGAGTATTTGGAGGACGGGAAAGTTCTGGAAGCCTTGCAGGTGCTGAGGGGAGAGCTGACGCCGCTCAAGTACAACACGGACCGCATCCACATCCTCAGCGGGTAAAGCCAAACGAACTTTTATAATCACTCTTGGGGAAATACACAGGCGCAGGACAGGTCAGCAGAGAGCGGTGGTG
This sequence comes from Ancistrus triradiatus, assembly GCA_025084515.1. Lineage (NCBI taxonomy): Eukaryota > Metazoa > Chordata > Actinopteri > Siluriformes > Loricariidae > Ancistrus > Ancistrus triradiatus. The sequence continues at coordinate 165,684 of JAJAGP010001285.1, read as the reverse complement.
TTTCTGCAGGTACCTGATGTGCAGCCACGCCGAAGATCTGCGAGCCAAAGCTGAGTGGGAGGGGAAGGGAGTGAGCTCACGGTCCAAGCTGCTGGATAAACTACAGAGTGAGCGAGCACACACACACACACACACACACACACACAAATAAGCATCAAATGCTAAACAAACTATATAAACAGGCAAATCACCAAAGCTCTTAGTGTTTAAATATATATATATGTGTGTGTTTGTGTGTGTGTGTGTGTGTGTGTGTGTGTGTGTAGCGTACCTGCCGCCGTCGGTGATGCTGCCCCCCCGCAGATTGCACACACTCCTGCGCCAGGCGGTGGAGTTACAGAGAGATCGCTGCCTTTATCACAACACCAAGATGGACACCAACCTGGACTCTGTCTCACTGCTGCTGGATCACGTCTGCAGCAGGTACACACACACACACACACACACACACACACACACACACACCAAACACCTTTGCAAACACAGATTTCACCATCACAGTTCCAATAAAATTGACCATGTTTCTCCTTTTCTCTTTAGCATTCAGTGCTTTCTTTCTTGTTTCTTTTTCTTTCTTTTTGTTTCTTTCTTTCCTTTTCTTTCACCTTTTTTTCTTTTCTCTTTAGAATTCACTGCTTTCTTTCTTTCTCCTTTTATTCCTTCCTTTTTCTTTAGCATTCATCCTTTTTTTTCTTTTCTCATTAGCATTGATTTCCTTCTTTCTTTCTTTATTTGTTAGAATTCATTGCTTTTTCTTTTTGTTCTTTCTCTATCTTTTTTCTTTCTTTCGTTTCTCTTTAGCATTCATTGGCTTTTCTTTCTTTACTATTTTCCATTTAGTATGCATTACTTTCTTTTTTAATTTCTCTTCCTTTTTCTGCTTGCTTTCTTTCTCTTTTTTTTTTTTTTTTTTGCTTTTCTTTTTTCTTTAGCATTCATTGTTTTTTTTCCTCCCTTTTCTGTCTTTCTTTTTTTTCCCTCTTTTGCACTCATTGTTTGTTATTGTTTCCGTCTTTCTCGATCGTTTGCTGTAAGGTGGATCAGGATCGCCGTCTTAAGGCTTTTTCTCGTCTTTCAAATCGGCTTTGTTTAATATTATTGAAAGTCTTAAGTCTTTTTTTTCTTTTTTTTCTTCTTTTATTTTTAGCATTCATTTATTTATTTCTTTTTTTTTAGTCATTCGGTTCTCTCTCTGATTGGGCCTAAGCTCTAACGTCGCTTGCTTATGTGGCACCACAGACCGTCCGGGCGGCTTTTGTTCTGTCAGCGTAGTTATCAGTGAACGTTTCTCTCCGTCTCTTTTTTAGGAAGCATTTCCCCTGTTACACTCAGCAGATTCTGACCGAGCACTGTAACGAGGTTTGGTTCTGCAAATTCTCCAACGACGGCACCAAACTCGCCACCGGATCCAAAGACACCACCGTCATCGTGTGGCAGGTGGACCCGGTTCGTACCCGCCGCCCTTCCACACTGCTGATTCTCCGTCCTTCTGTAGGAATAATCAGACCTGTGCCTAACCCCTCCCCCTCCCCCTGTGATCCAGAACACACACCAGCTGAAGCTGTGGAGGACTCTGGAAGGCCACGCCTACGGAGTGTCTTACCTGGCCTGGAGTCCCGACGACACTTACCTCATCGCCTGTGGGCCGGACGACTGCTCTGAGCTCTGGCTCTGGAACGTACAGGTAACTCCGCCTACTACAAGTCGACAATTACACATGCTCTGATTATCCAGGTGCGCTGTCATACAGGTAACTCTGCCTCCAGGTGACCCGCAATTTCACCTGTTCTCCAGATGGTGTGTACTAGGTGACCCATATCTTTACCTGTTCCCCAGGTGGCCCGTACTGTTACCTGTCCTCCAGGCGACATTACCTGTCCTCCAGGTGGTCCATACTAGGTAGCCCGTACTGTCACCCGTCCTCCAATTGGCCTGTACCATTACCTGTTTCCCAGGTAGCCCATACTGGGTGGCCCGTACTGTTACCTGTCCTTCAGGTGTCCCAAACTTTTTCTAGGCGTTCTCTTCTGGTACCATTTTTCCATTTAACTCTTCCTTCAGGTACTCGGTGTCACCTGTGCCCCAGGTGGTCTGTACTGTTACCCGTCCCCCAGGTGACCCATAATGTTACCTGTCCTTCAGGTACTCTGTATTATTACCTGTGCTCCAGGTGGTTCTTACCATTATCTGTCTGTGTAGGTGGCCTGTACCGTTCTTTCCGGTGGCCCATTCTGTTACCTGTCCCTCAGGTGGCTCACACAGTTCCCCAGGTGAGCCGTACTTGGTGGCCCATCCTGTTACCTGTCCACCCGCCCATTTTCTAGGAGATCTGTCTTGTTGCTCTTTTTCCGTTTAACCCTTCCTTCAGGTACTATGTATCATGACCTGTCCTCCAGGTGACCCCCTGCAAAGTCCCTCTAGTTTTTATCCTTACCTGTATCGTTACCTGTCCAGGTGCAACAACGTATGATGGAGATCGCCCTGCGGGTTTGTGGGGGTGGAGTTACAGTTGCTTACTGTGGATGTGGTCCATATTGTTACCTGCGCTGGATGTGTTGAGTGAGTTTTGGTGCCCTCTGGTGTTCAGACAGGCGAACTGCGCACAAAAATGAGTCAGTCGCATGAGGACAGTCTGACCAGCGTGGCCTGGAACCCTGACGGGAAACGATTCGTTACAGGAGGGCAGCGGGGGCAGTTCTACCAATGCGTAAGTATCCGCGGATAAGATACTGTACGTAACGAACACTGCTGATGAGTATATAACTGTGTGTGTGTGCAGGATCTGGACGGTAACCTGCTGGACTCGTGGGAGGGCGTACGTGTTCAGTGTCTGTGGTGTGTGGGCGACGGCCGGACGGTTCTGGCCTCCGACACGCACCAACGGATTCGTGCCTACAACTTCGAGGACCTGACAGACAGGAACATGTAAAAAAAAGTTTAGGCACCCCTGATTAAATGACGTGGAATGTTTGTTGCATTAATTAAATACATGGTTAAAGTACTGGACTGGGTTCAGATCCCTCTTCTGTTGGGTCGTTGAACAAGGCCCTTAGCCCACAATTGCTTGGATTGTATGTAAAGGATGCAGTGTGAAATGTGTTTTCTCTCTCTCTCTCTCTCAGAGTTCAGGAGGACCATCCCATCATGTCTTTCACCGTTTCCAAGAACGGACGATTAGCTTTGTTAAATGTAGCAACTCAGGTGAGTTTGCCGAAAAGGTCAGGTGTGCGTACGCGCACAAAAAACTGGATGCTCCGAGTGCGCTCCGTTGTTTCTGTCTGAACACTCCCTGCTTTTTCACAACGAACAAAAACCCGAGCGAAGATGAGCGCAGGAACCTTTTTATAGTTTGTTTTTTCTCTTAGATAAATAATCAAAAGGCTCCAGCCTTTCAGTTCTATTCCACCAGCTCTGTTCTTTAATATCCATGTTTTTAGAGGCAGCCTGTTGCTCGTCCTATAAGCTCTAATGAACTGTTCTGCCCGGCGACCGAGCTCTGATTGGTCAGCCTGATTTTAATGCAGAAGTCAGAACAGGCTCCGATTAAACGTTTTACGCAGCGTCAGTGTGAAAAGACCTGTAACGGATCCTGTGTGTGTGTGTGTGTGTGTGTGTGTGTGTGTGTGTGTGTGTGTGTGTGTGTGTGCGTGTGCGCGTGCGCGCGCAGGGAGTCCATCTCTGGGATCTGCAGGACCGTGTGTTGGTGAGGAAGTATCAGGGAGTGACGCAGGGCTTCTACACCATCCACTCCTGCTTCGGCGGCCATAATGAGGACTTCATCGCCAGCGGCAGTGAAGGTACCGGGTCCAAATCCTCGAGCTGTTGCGGGCAGCGTTTCGAAGCCTGTGCGTAGTTGCCAGACGACTGGGTCGGAGCGTTTCCTAAACACAGCTTGTAATGTGGGGACAAACCCCGTCCGGGAACAGGGTGCTGGCCCGTGAGAGCCTGATCTCACTTCTCTCTCCGTGTCTCTCAGATCATAAGGTTTATATCTGGCACAAGCGCAGTGAGCTGCCCATCGCCGAGCTGACGGGACACACCCGCACCGTGAACTGTGTTAGCTGGAACCCGTGCGTGCCCAGCCTGATGGCCAGCGCCTCGGACGACGGCACGGTTCGAGTGTGGGGCCCCGCCCCGTTCCTCCACGCACCGGAAGTGGACGCCTTCAACGGTAACGGCTCTGTAGTTTGATTAAGATCAGGCTAAAGTATTTAGACACCCCTTGAAATGCAGGAACGAAGGTTTATTAGTCAAAGAAGCTAAGGAACACCGCCTTTATTTTATTATTTGGACTTTGCATACCGTCCCGACTTTCAGTGAGGGAGGGGCGCTATATGAGATGATAAACTGTTTCTAGGATCACAACTTACTGCTTTTAACTTAAACTGGGATTCAGAAAAGATGCTGCCACCACGTGCACCACTCTAACATTGTTTATAATTTTGCAAGTATTTACACGTTTTTGTTGCTTTGCTTTTTCGTGATGCTGTTGTCTGGTCATGAATGTTGTAGTTAAGAGCAATAAAACTTTTTTTTTTTTTTTTTTTTTTTATAATGAAGATAGTGCAAACAGAGATGGTGCATTTATAGTGTAAATAAACCTTTTATTGAAGTTCAGCAATTTGGTCTCATTTATTGTTTTCAGTTTTAGCAGTTGTAAAAAACATGTGACATCAGCATTGTGTGTCGGCCATCCTGCTCTCTAAATATCAGCGCCCGCCATTAAAAACCCCACCGGGTACTTGGCATAGGGTTAAATGGGAAGAAAAAACCTTGATTTGATTTGAAATGATTTTTGAATTTTGACAATACCTAGACATTTAGCACATTTTTTCATTATATTGGAATCATTAAATGAAACTGATGTGAAGCAGATTGGTGTATAAATGAAACCTGACAACCTGTCTCCCCCTCTCTCCCCCTCTCTCCCCCTCTCTCCCTCCCTCCCTCCCTCCCTCCCTCTTTCTCTTTGTGTGTTTAGAGAACTGCAGCAGTATGGACAGTTGATGCTGAAGTCCTTCCTTCACTGAGAAACAATCACACGTGTGTAAAAACAAGAAAACGATTCCACGTCGTCCTCGTCCGCTTTAGGAACAAACGCGCAGATGAGAGGAACAGCAGACAATTCGGAGTATAAACTTACGCCAGCCTCGTGTGTGTGTGTGTGTGTGAGAGAGAGAGAGAGAGTGTGTGTGTGTGTGTGTGTGTGTGTGTGTGTGTGTGTGTGTGTGTGTGTGTGTGTGTGTGTGTGTGTAAATGTTCGGACGCTCAAAATAACGAATGCGCCACGGATTCTCCTTTCATTCCAGCATTCGTTTAAAGGCGAGGGACGGAGGGAGGGACGAGCAGGGAGATGATCTCCCTCTGTACGGCTTACCTTCATTCATTCATTCATTCAAGCTTTAGATGTCTTTTCTATTTTTAAAGTATTACTAATCCTAAGCGTTTACTCAGCGGTTCTCGTCCCTCCGTCTCGTTCGGTCTGAATTTGGTCGAACGGCGCTGGATGAAAGGATAAAAGTGTGCGTGTGTGTGTGCGCGTGTGTGGTGTGTGTTTAGTATAAGAAAGAATTTTAATCCGATTCACAGCCCCGCCGAGCGAGACCTACATCTGTGGAGCTACACACAAAAAAAGAAAAGTCATTTTTGTAAACTTATTGTTTTAAAAAAAATAATAAAAATGCGGGGCTTCTTTTTGCATTTTTTTTTTGTCTTTATATGGTAAAAAAAAAAAGCTGATCGAATCCTGAGAGTCTGGGAAATTAAGAGCGCGCTCGGGCGTTTTTCAGCTCCGGATATGACGTACTGTCTGGTCAACAACAATTTGCACAAAATATTTTCTCGAAAAATCAGACAAAAGTTGTTTACTCGCATGTTTTTGGATCTGGGGTGAAGATGCCTCGTTGTTACACCCGTCCCCAGGTAGGGGGCGCTGTTGCGCTGGAATATAACATAAATTTTTCCACGAAGATCAATCAGGCGTAGACAGAAGTCAGGCAAAAGTGGTATCGTCACCAACCAGTTCCGTGTTCGAGTGTTGCTGTTTCTCTGGCCTTTATCAGAGGGAGGACCTGTCAAGTGGTGATCATCTCCAATGGCTGTGTCTGGGATGGACACCTGTTGCCTTTCAGCAACAAGATTGCGAGTCTCACGGAGGCCCTCTGTTTTTTACGCGATCAAATTGGTGGAACGTGGTGCAAAATCGTAGCTGACTCTTCCTGTGGAGAACGTTCTGCCTTCGTAACTATACGCAGACACCTGCGACGTTACGTGTACGTTAGTAATGGGAGTGATCGGAGCAGATCAGTGCAACAGCGCCACCTCTGTTTGAAATGGGGATTGCTCTCCACATCGCCCTCAGCTGCTGGGTGAGAGTGGGCGTGTCCCAAGAAGCCAGACTTCTGACCATCGCTGTGAGTCCGTGTCTTAATTACGACCTTTGCAGCAAAGCCCCTCCCACATTGCCCTGCCACGCCCCTTCAGTCAGCTCATGTTTACAATTCAGACCACGCTAATAACCCTTTCTCGCTAATAACCTATGCAGCCAAGCCCCTCCCACTTGATGGAAAATACATGCATTAAAACTCGAACCAGTGCCGACCTATGCAATGAGGCCACTCCCCCCAAGTCGCGTTTTGAGGTCGTTCAGCTCATTTTACGCTGCCATAACGTCTGAATATAGTTCGTTTTCAATTTGCGAAATTTGCCAACGTGCTGGAGGTTTTGCGATATTCAAGAAGTTCGAGTTCGTCAGACGTTTCTTGCCGTTCGAACCTTGCGTTTACCGTTTGGTACATTTTCCAGGCAGTTCAGACTTTTACTCACCGATTAGAGAGATTTTTATTCCCCTATGCTTTTTTTTTTTCTTTTTCATTTTTTTAATAAACGTTCTTTGTTACTGTTTTTGGATCCAAGATATCATTTCACTTTATGTTGCTGTTGGTTGGTTATTCTTTATTTTTATTTTTTGGTTGCTTCTATATCCCCTGTATTATCAAATTAAACTATAACCAGCCAAACCGTCTCTCCCGCTTGTTTTTCATTATGATTTATCACCAGCTCTTCAGTTTTTGTTTCTCTTTAACATTTTTACGTAGTCATTTAGTGTATTTTTTGGCACTGCAGAGTGAAACGATCTTCCTGTACGTGCCAGTGGCTCTAATCAAGTCGCAATCTGGATGATTCCTGACGCTAATATTGGAGTAAACTTAAAGAATTTGATCGTTCTGTTTCAGCTTTAGTTTCTAGTTAATCGTAGGATCAGTAATTTACGGATATAGGATTCTTTTAAGGTGTTTATGTTCTCGTTAACGATAAAACCCTGACTTTTTCCATGCCATTTGACTATGTTGTTGTAGTAGTAGGGCTGTACGCCAGCGAGCGCCTTCATACAGCTCGTGTTTGCAGAGGCTTGTTTTCACCAGCAGATGGCAGGGTTTTGCAGTGAGAGAGAAAGATTAAACTCCTTTGTCTTGTCACCATCATTGTTGGGCTTCAAACGTCCACCAGGGGCCACTGTTGCACCAGCAGTGTGTCTGCAGAAAAGATCTTTTTAATTGCCTCATAAAAGATTTTCAGTAATCTGTATCATATAATTTGTTCCACCTGCTGATGTGGTGTGACGGTGCACACTACTGCCCCTTGTGACTAATAATGGTATTGCAATATGATGCACAGTATTGTATACAATTGCGATCGAATTCAACTCCGGATTTAGGAGTGGATTCCAGTCTGATGAGCTGTGTTTATAAAAATAAAGATAAAACTAGTTTTTAAAGTGTGTTATGTGGTTTGGACTCAGTCAAGAGCTCCTTAGGTGAGTGAGAATTTTTTTATGTTTGTACTTTTCAGAAGAAGAATCTGTACTTTTTACTCACTACGTTTCCAAAACAGGCTTGTTACTTTAGATTTTATGGTCGATATATTTATTGATTTTATATATTTATTTATTTTTCTTTTTATTTAGCTAATTCTATTCAGGTACCTAACAAAGCGTCTTTTGGAATCATAGATTTATAGATTTATTCCCCTGAATGGGTGCCATTTTTGTCCCCAGGACTTAATTAATATATTTAAGGTATATAATATAAAAGATAAATAGTTTGTTAGCTGTCCCTGACCTCTAACAGCACATTTTACAATAAGATGTAATGATTTAAATCTTTCTGAAATATTTTTGTTTGCATTGTTGTGCCTCTCCGTATCCCTCCTATACCTTAAGAAATCCATAATATTTTACTTTAAAATACACATTTTAGTCATGTTCCCAGGTTACCCTGACATATTCCCACTTCTGAAAAATCTTTGGGAATTTTTATTGTCTGGATCTTCTGAAGAACATAGGAACATCATAAGTACGTTCTCTGTTATTATTTCCTGAATATTTGATAATATTTTAACTATGACTGAGAATCAAGCTCAGCTTACTATCCTCTTACCGAAATTATTTTAGATCTTATTTGTTTATTGTAAAAATACTAATTTTTGTAAATCTATTATTGACGCCATGTGGATAGATTTTATGTATTTGATAATTCTGTGCTGAAAACTCAGTCCTGTTATTACTCATATAAAGAGGAACAGTAAGAGGAGAAATCATGTAAAAATAAAATAAAGTTGCCTGAGATTGACCAATACTCATGAATAGTTTAATATGTCTTGTTAGATTCAGTGTTGAAAAACTATAGTTCAATATTTAAGAGTTATAACAAGCAAATGCCACCCATAAAGTATAAAGTATCTTAGGTCTTTAACCCTTTTAATGTTCGACATAATACATTCTACTCCCACAAATAACTGTACACACTTAGATTTTAGTTATTAGTAATCAGACATGAGAGGTTTATCCATGTCCCTGGGATGCTGAATTCTATTTCTGTCGTGAATATCAGAGGTATATCAAAAGTTTTGCATAAGTATTATTTAAAATAATTAGTGGAGTTTAGTTTAAAAGAAGAACCCGTGTAAAATATTCGCTGAAGCTGCAGTTTATTGGGCTAACAAGTCAATGATTACTATAGTTTGGATTAAATATCATGATTTACTGCATTACTGAATATTACCATGTCTAGTTGAGAGATTTAGTAGCATTTATTAAATAAAATCCAAAGTACTGTGTATATTTCTGTCTGAAAACGTTTTGATTCCGTTCTTGCTGTGGTTAATTAAAGATTTTATTTTATTTTTTTCAGATGATTCACGTAGTTGCAGTTACAAACCATTATGTACTGTCAGTGTCACGGATTTGTACCTCTTACCCTCAATAAAAGGCTTTCAAAAATTGGATTAGAAAGGCTTTTTAGGGCAATACATTTACTTTTTTTTTTTTTTTTATCTCAAGGACATATAGTAGCACGTACTTGTACACTTCTGCTTGAGTAAACTATGTAAGCCATACTTCAACTTTCACTTGGTTATTTCTTTATTAGATTAGTAATACTTCTGCCACCTTTGCCTCACACATCTTCTACTAGTTGGTAACAATGCCGTTAACCTTCAACTTTCAACAAGTCTCTCAGGATAAGGTTGTCTGTTAGCTGCAAAATATGCGCCATTTCAAATAAGGTTGTGCAGAAGCGTGCTTTTATTTTGCCACAAGGTCCATCGTGCCATCATTTCCGTTATTGCAGCAGCTTCACGTTGGTTCGTTCAGACCGTAAGTGTAAACAGAATCGGTTCGTGTTTAACGGTGATTAAGCTGAGATGCCGGGCGCGGATAAGGAAACCGATCTGTCCGAGCGCATTGAAGCGTTTCTCTCGGAGCTGAAGCGTAGCGGAAACGGCGCGGGCTGCGCGAGAGGATCAGCCGAGACAGCGCGAGACACAGCGGCTCTGCTGCGCAGAGTCACGGCTCAGTCCCGCTGGAGCAGCGCCGGTAAGCTTCCGTGTGATTAAACCTCGTTAAACACTGATATGGAGTCAAGACCGAGTGAGCAGGTGTGCGTGCTCTTATTATGAAGTGGAAACCATTTGGGAATAACACCGGCTCAGCCAACGGCTCCACCTGTGAAACATTAGAACCGTTTGAGCACTGTTTTTCATGGCCTGAGATCGCTAAAGTGGTGTAAAGCAGCGTGGTTAGACTCTGGAGTAGAGACACCTCATCACAGGGCTCGGTAGGGGGCGCTGTTGCATACCTGGGGGATGTTCCCCATCTTGCCACCTCTCCCCAGACAGTCAATCATGTTAATATGTGACCAAAAACAGACTGTACTTTGAGCTAGGGGTGGATGATCTGGCAAATATATTAAAATATCGCGATTCATTTAAGCTCGGTCGCGATACTCGATACGATCAGGATTAGTTTTCAGTTTTGGTTTTCAAGGTTGATTTCTGTACGACTCAGAAAGTAATTCATCTACGAATAACATGCGCAAAGAACAGAAATGAGAGCACTTGTGTCTAGTCGAAACTTTTAAGAACGTTAATGATGGTAATAACTTTTATGTTGTGCCGTTTACGCGGATTTGAACAAGGCCAGCTAAGTTTCTTTACATTTTTGAAATTTATTTTCTTCTCCAGGAGATCTGATGGAGATCATAAAGAAGGAGGGCAGGAGGATGACGGCAGCGCAGCCCTCCGAGACCACGGTGGGGAACATGGTCCGGCGCGTCCTCAAAATCATACGAGAGGAGTACGCCAGGTGTGAACGCTAACACACACACACACACACACACACCTATAAAAGTGTTGCTACCCTCAGCAAAGATAGATAGAAACGGTTAAAAGCATCTTCAGTTATTAGAACCTGGAGAATGTAACTGTTTCTGTCCGTTTACACTCACTGGCCACTTTATTAGGAACAGCTGTAACTGAGCATCGTTTAAACCCCACAGCTGACCTGAGTGTTGTTGCTGACCCTGTGCACCCCTTTAGATCTCGGGGGAGCAGTGAGGAAGCCGATCAGCAGGAGTCCCTGCACAAACTGCTAACGTCCGGCGGGTCGAGCGAGGATAACTTCAGGACTCACTTCAGCTCGCTCAAAGCCAACGTGATTGAGGCCATCAACGAACTGCTGACTGAACTCGGTAAGACACACACACACACACACACACACACACACACACACACACACACAAAATACCAACTGTAGCCTGATTTACCTCAAGTGATGCATGTTTTTGATATAATAATATACTGTGTGTATGTGTGTGTGTGTACATATATATATATATATATATATATATATATATATATATATAGTCTTATGTTCTCTTTTTATATTCTCTATTTTTATACTCTTAATTTATTGTAGTCTATATAATTTTATAATATTTTATTACATTTATTTAAATGTTTTTAGATTTTATTTATACCGATATTTATTTTTTCGTATTTATACCTATATTATTGTTTTATTTATATTCTCTTCATAATACTGAATTCCCTTTAATTTATTATAGTCTATATATTATTTTATTTATTTTCATATTCTCTCTTTTTTATTCTGTTTAATTTTTTATGGTCTATGTATTCTATTTTATGTATTATGTTTTATTTAAATATGTTTTTGTATTTTATTTATATATATATATATATATATATACACATACACTATAGTCTTATTTTATAGTTTTATATTCTGTTTTTTTTTCATTTATTATAGTAAATTTTTCATGTTTTATTTATGTTTTCTTTAAATATTCTTTAAATCTGTATTTTATTATACTCTTCATATTCTGTTTTATTGTCTGATTTATTATAATCTATATATTGTTATATTTTATTTATTTATTATATACATATATAATTGTCTTATATTCTATAGCTTTATTATACTCTTCATATTCTCGTTTTTATTCATGGTCTATATATTGTTACGTTTTATTTTATGTATTATATTTTCTTTAAATAGGATGCATCGCAAAGACGCAGTTCTTGTTCCCCCACTTGCTGTGTGAGCTCCAATAGTAACTCTGTGTGTGTGTGTGTGTGTGTGTGTGTGTACAGAGGGCACCACAGATAACATAGCGATGCAGGCCCTGGAGCACATCCACTCTAACGAGGTGATCATGACCATCGGACGCTCTCGGACCGTCGAAGCTTTCCTGAAGGACGCGGCTCGCAAACGCAAATTCCACGTCATCGTTGCTGAGTGCGCCCCCTTCTGTCAGGTAATATCCCATAATAACCCGTAAAAACTCCAGCAGCACTGCTGTGTCTGAGCCTGTGTGTGTGCTCCTCTGTAGGGACATGAGATGGCCACCAGTTTGTCCGAAGATGGAATCGAGACGACGGTCATCCCAGACGCCGCCATATTCGCCGTCATGTCCCGAGTCAACAAAGTGGGTGTTAACTTTTTTCTTTTTTTCTTGTTCTTTTCTTTTCCTACCTTCTCACTTGCTTACTTTCTAATTCTTAACTAAATAGTTCTTGATTTTTTAAATGTATTTTTCGCTATTCTGTCTCTGCTTTTCTTTCCTTCAGCTTCTTTCTTTCTTAAATGAATTAACTGTATTCAGTTTAGTAGCTGCAGTCCTTGTCATCTTATTTTTTTGCACATCACTCTTTATGATTACCTTCTTACTTAAACTCCTTCATTCTTTTTTTATTAATCTTTTCTTATGCTCTTTAACTTCCTTCTACTTTCTGTACAGTCAGTCTTAAATTTTCTTTTTTTAATTTAATTTTAAATACGTTTCTTCACCTACATTACCTGTATCCTTTACTTTTTCTTTTCTTTTTTCAATTCCTTTCTAACTTATTTTCTGTACCTTTTGTTTTTTGTTCCTTGCTTTATTTTTACCACCTTATTTTTTTGTTGATTTACCCTTTGTTTTATTCCTTAATAACCTTTATTCTTACCTTGTTGCTTAATTACCTGCACCCATTTTATTTTACACATTTTCATTTTACAAATGGCCTACTTCACCTTGTACTTTTTTGTTTTTATTTCAATTAAAAATAAAAAATTCCTATCCTTCAATTACTTCCTAATTTCACATTTTTTTATTTGACCTTGTACAGTATTTCTATCACCCCCTTTTTGTTTCATTTCATTCCTTGCTAACCTTCTTAACTGTTTGCTTACTTCTTTAAGTACTTTCTTCTTTCTTTAATAACGGTCTTACATTCTTGTTTTTCCTTTTGAGAATAGAACTTATTTTTCCTATTTCTATGCTCCCTCCTTCCTTTTCTTTGTTCCTAACTTTACGTTTAGTTTTTTTTTAAAATCTTAAGCCTCTGACCTCTGTCAGCTCGTAGTGACGGTCTCAGCCTTACATGTCCTTGTGTTTTATTGAAACTCCACCAGGTGATTATCGGTACGCAGACGGTTTTGGCTAACGGGGGGCTGAGGGCTGTTAACGGGACGCACACGCTCGCCCTCGCCGCCAAACATCACTCGACCCCCCTGATCGTCTGCGCCGCCATGTTCAAACTCTCGCCTCAGGTAACGACGCACCTGAAGACACCTGTACGCTGATTACTAACACGCTCGCTTTAACTTCTTGTTTTGGTCTCCCGTCAGTTTCCGAACGAGGAGGACACGTTCCATAAGTTCGTCTCTCCTCACGAGGTACTTCCCTTCACCGAGGGCGAGATCCTGTCGAAGGTGAACGCCCACTGCCCCGTGTTCGACTACGTCCCTCCCGAGCTCATCACCCTCTTCATCTCAAACATCGGAGGAAACGCCCCGTCCTACATCTACCGCCTGATGAGCGAACTCTACCACCCCGACGACCACGAGCTCTAACGCCAATAAAGGCCCAGCACCAACGCTAACCCTCTGTGTCTGTGTGTTGTGTTTTAAAGAACCAGCAGGCGGCGCCGACTGACAGAAGTTCATTTTAATGCCTTTCAATAATGAGGATCTACAAAAGGCAGTCGTACGAGTTTTAAAAAAATTTCAGAGCAGAAACGAAGAAAATTAAAAGCAGGATGAGATAAAAAAAACAAACACAAAAAACAATCCTGAGTGTGAAGTTCAGGCTCACGGTACGAAGAACCTCTCCTTCGACTGATCCGTCTTCAACTGCAAGACAGAGAGATTTTCCTTCAGTTCATTTTCGTTAATTCACTTGCAGAGAATCAGATGAAGAGTCGATTCAGTGATGAGTCCCTGAGAATCTTAGAGTCGAATCCTCACACACTGAATCGCCTACCTGAATCAGCTACCTATTTAACGCAAACCTCTAAATGACTTTAATACAATTAGTGATGCAGTGCCTTTCTCATTCCTCCCCACGGTTCTGGCATGAATCCAGGCCAAACCCTGTGCCGAAGATAATCACGCTGTGGGGGGCGCTGTGTGATTTGGAGTCGATCCCCTTTATCCTTTCAATAGATTTAAGTTTAAAAAAGTACAAATCTCCCACAGGAATGAGGCACTGAGGTGATGCTTGGATTCAAATCTCAACCGACAAAATTCAAACTGTAACTGAAACCGATGATGTCACCACAGCGCCTCAGTGTCTGTCAGATTCGGTGGCCGTTACCTACCTCCCTCTCTCTCTCACACACGCAGCCAAAAGTATTGGGACACAAACTTGATTAGGTAAGCTTGTGATTATTTAACAATTAGGAACGATTTTCACTTTTTTTTTTTTTTTTTTAAGAATCATTGCATCATCATCGTTTAAAGCTCCTGTAATGGCTGTTCGGATGAGCTGTGCATCTGCAGCTTCCTGTGTGCATGCAGGTTATTTACCTGGCCTGTGCTTTACTCCATTTAAGGGCGTGTCTGGGTGGTACGGCCACTGCCGGGTGGTAGAAGGTACAGCCCGCACGCTTACAGTGCGCCGCGAACCGGCAAGGCTGCAAATACACACACAGAGCACACACAGCTCAGCTGGGGACCAAACTACAACGGAGCTAGGTCTATATATAAACACACACACACACACACACACACACACGCGCTTACTTTAGGGTGGTAGAAGCTGCAGTCTGTCCTCTTGCAGTCAGGGAAGAAGCGACACACACTGCTGGCCGGAGCAGGAGCTGCAGGAACAGACGGGTTTCACACACACGCTGCTTTTTGTTTAGTGTTTCGAGTTTATTTGCATATCTGCTTTAGCAGCTCTCTCTCTCTCTCTCTCTCTCTCTCTCGTTCTGTTTCCTACAGTTTTTTTTCATCAAAGTTTACTCTAAATTATTTTCCATCTTAATCTTCTTACCTGTTCTATTATAACCTCCCACCTTCCTTTTCTTTGTTCCTAACTATACTACTCTTTCATTTATGACTTTTTAAATTATTGACTTAAATATTTGTACTGCATTTCTACCATCTTTTTACTTGATTTGTATTTCATTTTATTCCTTAATAACATATTAGTTACTTACTGATTAATTACCTTTTGATTTATGCACTCTTGATTTATCTGATCTTCTCTAATATCTCACTTTTACACTTATGTGATTTTTTTTTACTGATATTTAACGCAAAATCTTTCATTAGTATTTCTTTTTGACTTAAAAGTTTGAGTCCATTTCATTTGTTTATACCTTCAGTATATTTTTATACAACAAAGACATTTCCCTTTGGGGATAAATAAAAGTACTCCATCTATCGATCTATCTAAATTGCTAAAGTAAGGAGTTAGTAACATGTAGTGTTGACTTTTAACTGAGCAAATGAGAGCAGCTTTCAAAACTAAATGTAAATAAAATCTGATTTCATTTTTACTTTAAATTTTTTTTTTTACTAATATTTAACGCAAAATCTGACTTTTTTACTTCTTTAATTAGTATTTCTTTATGACTTAAAAATGTGTATCTAATTTATTTATGATTCATTTGATTTATTTTCGTTGGAATTTCTCTCTTGTAATTTTATTGCACTATATTTTTTAACACCAGGACAATCTTTTAATGCATCAACACACACATACACACACACCTGGCTTGAGCGGCTGTGCCGGGCCCCTGCGGCTGGCGTGGGTGTAGGGACAGTCGACTTTGGAGCATTTGGCATCATATTTACAGTTGGGGTGGATGTACAGACATTTGTCTCCGTACACACAGCTGGGAAACACCCTGCCATTATAAACAAACAGAACAACAACACAACCCTCATCAACTAACTAAAGACCAAACATCGGCTCGAGAGGGAGTGAGTGTGTGAGTGTGTGTGTATACCTGCACTGTGACGTCGGATGATGATACACACACTGGTCTCCGCTCTTACACGCCGGCCAGTACCTGCAGCGCTCAGTCACCTTCTGCCTCTTCAACTGCAGCGGCTCCACTTCCATCTCCTCCCCCTCCTCCTCTTCCTCCATCCCTTCATCATCACTGACTGAGAAATTTAGATATGTACATAAAATACATGTGTATTCCACACTTATATACACACACACACACTTTTGTAAATGTCCCAATACCTTTTATTTTAATTCATACCTGTATGGTGGTCACTTACTCTAATGACTGTACTTTGGTTTGTTAGTACAACGCTAAAGGGAATATCGCCGTCACTACAGTCATGCCAATAAAGCTACTTTGAATCCATAAATCCTTGAAGAGACCCAGAGAAAGGAAGAGAGAGACAACTAGACACAGACACAGACAGATGCACAGAAGACAGACGGAGCAGAGTGTGGAAGCAGCGAGAGAGGGATACAGAAAGAGATAGACACACAAACAGAAGAGAGATAGACACAAAGACATGACAGGAAAATGACAGGAGAGAGAGAGAGAGACAGACAGTCTAGCTCTATTCCCTGTGTAATGTCGTTGCCGTTTCTCTCACCATGGTAACCGAGTTCAGGACTCAGGCGGAGATGCACTGCAGGTTTGGTGCTGCGCTGGCTCGGAGCCTCCAAGGGGACGTTGGGGGCGGGGCTGGCGTTGGGGGCGTCGTCAGCGTCCGGGTCCTGTTCGGCCAGTCCGATCAGAGGACTCGGCACCCCGTCTAACGTCACGATGAACTTTGGGCTGCACTCCGACCGCTCTCTGATAAAGAAGGGACCGATTGTTAGTGCTTCCGCAGGACCCGGTGCGTCTCCAGACTCTAAGACCGGGATGCTCACTTGCTCTGCACGGTGCGAGGAGTGGTGGGCGGAGCCTCCAGCGGACTGCCGGCGTCTAGCCTGCTTCTGACGGGCGGAGCCTGATCGAGCTCTGGCTGTCTCATGATGAAGGAGCGAGTGTCCAGACCCTGCAGCTGAGCCGCCTCCAACAGTCGCGCGTCTGAAAGCACAATCGTACATGTGATAAGGTTTTAGAAACCATGTGTGTCTAAGGTGGAAAACTCTTATTAAATGACGTGGACTGGGTTCAAGTCTCTCACCGATCTCTCTCGGATGCTCACCGCTCTCCTCGGGAAACTCCTGCTGCAGCCGAGAGGCCAGAGAACGCGACTGGGCTAACGATCGCAAGGACACAAAAAAGCAACAATCTTAAGAAAGGAAAGTTAGGTGAACCGCCCCTTTAAAAAGAGACCGATCCTTATATTTAGGCGTACTGCCACTTTAAGAAAAGGTTAATCCTTATATTTAGGTGCATCACCCCTTTAAGAAGAGGCTGATCCTTATATTTAAGGCAGAGTCTGACCTGTTTGGCGGGTGTGTTGTGGTTCCTGTGGGAGGAGTGTGTGCAGGTGTTCCTGGACCAATCGCATCGCGGCTCTGTTCATCTCGTCGCTGGCCGAGCGAGTCCGCGGCGCCACGGGAACCATCTGACGCTGGGGGGCTACGGTCGCCATTGGAACGCCACACAAAAACAACGCACATGATCAACAGGGATAAACGAGGCTGAAGAGACCGCGTGTCTGCTACACGCTACAAACATAACTGAAGTGTGTGTGTGTGTGTGTTACCTGTGTAAGCAGCAGTGGTCCTGCTGATGGACTCCTGAGCCTCAGAGATAGCTTTCAGGATCAGGTTCTTATTGGCCTGTTTAGCCGGAGGCAGCGTGGGTCTGCAAACACAACAGCATCACACGTGAACATCTGCTGGTAATAAAGAGGAACTGCGCGCGCTGCAAAACCCACTTGCGCTCCGGTTTGGCTGGGAGGGAAACGCGGCTGGGCAGACCGTAGTCCTCGTCCTCCTCCTCCTCGTCTTCATTGTCGTCGCTCTCTTGAAGCGGGTCGTGACCTTTCTGAACCCGAACCACCGAGCTCGCCATGGGGGCCTTCCGTTTCCTCGAGAGCTCCTCCTAGAGACAAAGAGAGGTTTAAATAAAGCCCAGAAGTGGGAGTGTTTAACGAGGTTCCGATTCATCGGCAGCAACAGCCCTGCCCAAATACAACCTCGCTATCTGAACGTAGCTCAGAACTGGAAAGGGTGTGGATAATGAATATTCAGATAACGAGGACTCAACATCCATCCATTAATTACATCCATCCACCATCCATTACTTCTCGCTCCTGCATCATCAGAGCCCTCCCATGTAGAATCGAGTTTAATGTAGTGCAGAAGGAGACGGTTTATTTCTGTTATTTTCGAATATGCTGGTGATGTAATGAACACAGTCTGGTTCCACTAGATTTGGAGATATCTGATTGTTTCCATAAAGAGCTTTTAATTCTCAAATTCTCCGTCTCCATCTGTCTGTCTCTATCCGTCTCCCTCCCTCCCTCCCGGTCACCCGTTCTCTCAGGCTCTGCTTTTTCTCAAATGAAAAAGAAAAATGACAGAAAGAGAGAGAGAGAGACATAGAAGAGGGAGAGAGAGACATTGTGTTTGTTTTGTAGCCTGGGAGTTTTGATAACACTCAGATAGGATGTTCCTGCCTTTTATTTGCACTGACATCCCATAATCAACATAGCTCCCTTTTTGCAACAGCTCAAGGTTACATTTCACCGCTCTGTGACTTTCCTCACCTTACTGCTTCCCTCCCTGTAGCTCCGCCCATAGGACGGCCCCATCCTGTCTTGACCTCTGCTAACGTCTGACGACCTGTAACCCTGCGCCGTCCTGCTCCGACCGGACCCACGAGTCGTTAAAGTCGGGGGAACTACGTCCGGGTCCGTCATCAGGTCATCGTCCTCCAGGTCCGGCTTTATGTCGATGATGGCTTCGGCCGAGGCGGACTCGACTAGGGGCTTCACAGCTGAGGTCAGTCTCCCCGAGGCGGAGGACCTGTCGGAGGATGCTCTCCTAAAACACACACACACACATTTTTTATCCTGCTCCAACACAGACCTTACCATACAGGTACACGTATCGCTCCAGACCTGCTGTGGTGCTCGTGGGCGGAGCTAGAGACCCGTCCTTCCAGCCTCTCGGACCGTGAGCTGGAGACGGCGAGCGCTCGGGACTCCTCCCCTTTCCTTTCGTTACGACTCGAAGTGTTTGTCTCGGAGTGGACGACGTGGGGACGGGGAGAGGGCGGCTCTGAGAAAACGCAGTAAAGAAGCGCTGGTTATTTGTTTCCGTTAACTTTTTAGATACACAGCGCCCCCTGTGCTACCCCCTGTGCCAGCCCCCCATTATCCTGGGCAAGGTCATGATTAGGGTTTGAATTTTATCGATTCTGATTCAGCTTATAGAAAAATGTTCAGGTATAGGGAATGTCTTTATTTTATATTTCAACTTATAAAGTAATTATTTTTACGTTCCCATTCCCCCCCCCCCCCCCCCATTTAAACTTACTATAGGAAAAAAGCTTAACATGGCTTCTTGTGCTAAAACAATGACCTAAGAAAACCAACTTTTTCCTAATTACTGCTGATCATAAGTAATCTCTACTGCCGACACCATGAACCTGTGATCCAAAAGGAAAGGATCCATTTTTATGTTAAGCTTTTTAGTTATAATAGGTTTAAATGGAGGAAAAAAAGCTTAAAAAATGAATTGGACCACAGGTTCATCATTTCAGCAGTAGAGACGATTTATGATCAGTAATTACTTGAGACGTTTGGTGTTTATAGGTCGTTGTTTTAGCACAATAAGCCACGTTAAGCTTTGTACTGAGAGAAGTTAGGTTTTCCAAGCTCACTGCTTTAGTACGTGATACCACGTTAAGCTGCGTTTGTTCACATTAAGAATATAAATGCAGCATTTGAGCTACGAGAGCGCAGTCGTTCGAAGCCGGTACACTGCTGAAGCTCAGTGTCGTGCTTTAGATGTTTTGGAGGCTTTATGCAGATCTATTTGCCACACATATTTGGCCTTTTCGTTTTCTCTCGCAAACTTTTGAGCGCTGTTACACAGAATATGACGTTAAGAAGGTTTCATTATTTTTAAATGTTTCCTGGCTCATCCTCATGCTCCTGACCTGGGGTAACACGGGATGGTGAGTGTGTGTGTGTGTGTGTGTGTGTGACGCACCAACTGCAACCGATCTGAGCTTCTCCAGCACTCCGTGCAACCTGGAACACACAATCACACGCTCTAAACTCGCGCTCCGTCAGCACCGCGGATTGTACAGTGTGCATTACAGGTCGTGAGGTCGTACCACACTGTGAACTTGATGGTGTTGTTGCCCAAAAACAGCGAGAGATCGTCCGCCATCTGCTGGGCACTCTTCTTATTGGCCACCATGACCATGATGTAGTCGGGAAGCTCGTCGTCTAGAACGGAAGCGCAGATTTAGTAAACATGACACCGGGGTGACATTCGCCCACCCGACACGCCCTCTCTGGACCTAATACTCACCCACGTACGCTCCCAGCTCCTGTAGCTTCCCCTTAATCGCGGCCTGAAACACAAACACAGCAGACAGATCGATGCAGAAGCACTTTAACTCGGTTACAAAAGTACTTCTGCATTACTCAGGACAAAGTAAAACTGCTTTCCAGCATAGGTGCCTAATCCCTTCTGTGAAACATGGTGGTGGTGGTGGTATCACAGTCCCAGATCACAACACCACCCAGGGTAACATCCAGGCAACTAAAGTTCTCAGACACTAGTCACACCAGGCCGTGAAAGTCGCCCAGCGTTCGAAGCCGCTACCTTTCGTCACTGTGACATCTGGTTGCAGTACGTGTGCGGGATCAAGACACGGTTCACAACCGCGACTGTACTTTATTTATGTCTTAGCTACACGTAATGAAAAAACCCCGCTCCGTCTGAGAGAATTAACCATAAACCTTGTAGATAATGTCTAACCACTCAGGTGACTGACTACGCTAAGCTAACAGCTTTAGTCGCCCATTCGGAGGACTCACCCGTATTTTCTTGCTGATTTCCGTCCCGATTTCCATCATCTGCACAATTACAGTTCGTTAACTATCTCTAAATGACACCGCTAATTAAACGAGGCCCAGAAAGCAATAAAATAAAGGCGCGATACAATTTAGGCACGTTCCTTACTTACGGCCTTCGGAGTCGCACCGCGCATGCGCACAATTTACACCAGCTCGGTTTGTTTGGGTGGATGGACGCTTCCATTTTCCTTCATCCCCTCTGCACAGGGTGGTACGATCCATATCGTATCATTTTAAACCGAAAGTGTAGATAAATGACGAGCGTTAAAACGTGTTCGGTTGGGCTATTTGTGCTAATTTCTGTATTGTTAGTAACACTTCATTTGAAGTTTTAAATATTAGTAAGTACATTCTGATTAAGTTTTTGATAACGGTTAATGTGCACGCGCCGGGCACGAGCTCTGGGGGTCGTTCGACCGACGTCGAAACGTCAAACGTAACAACAGATCAGCGATCTTAAGACCGATTGACACGGTAAAGCATCGTTATCGATACAATAAATTAAGGTTAAAGCTAAAAAACGCGAACGCAGAGACGAATACAGGGAGGTTATGGGGTATGGAGTCGGGCGAGAGCTCGTGCGGCGCGTGCTGTGTGTAGTGTGCTTGTATTATTGATGAACGCGTGTTTATAGTGTGTTATTTTGCATTTCTAAGCGTTGGTGTATTTATAGTACGTTTTAAAGTGCACTGGTGTACATGTTAGGGTGTGTCAGAGTGTATTTTGGGCCGTTAATTGTAATTATTAGGCCCGTGTGGTATGCTGTAGTGCATTCTGACAGTGCCATGCGTTTTATAGTACGAAAATGGTTCATATGTCAGCTGTAGTGTGTACAAATCCATCATTTAAATGCCCTAGCATGCAAACTACTCTGGATTTTATCCTAGTGGTGTTGGTGTGTGTTGTTCGGTATGAAAGTGTGTAAATACGGTGTGTAAAAACCCTTTCGAACTCATTTTTGTAGCATCTTTTATTAAGGTAAGAGGTACAGATCCATGGCACTGAGGCTGCATAATGGTTTAACTACATAAATCAAATGGTAAAAACCATACAAATATCTTTCATCTTTATCTACCAACAGCAAAACAGATTAAAAACTTTTACAGAACCGAAGAACCAACGAATACGAAATACTTTGGATGTTTCTAAATAAATGCTGCTAAATCTCTCATAACTAGACATGGTAATATTCAGTAATGCAGTAAATCATGATATTTAACCCAGACTATAGTTATCCCACAGCATTTTAGTTTTAATTTAAAAGCGAAAGTAACAAGCCTGTTTTGAAAATGTAGTGAGTAAAAAGTACGGAGTTTTCTTTTGAAATGTCAGAAGTAAAACATATTAAAGTACAGAAGTCATCAAGTAAAAAATATTGTGTGTGTGTGTGATTACAGAGGGGCGATGAGCTCTTTAGGGAGGAACGGTTTGATCGGACTGGGGGTCGGCGTCACCCTCAGCACCGGTTTAATCGCCTTCCTGATCATCAAGGAGCTGGTGAAGCGGAGAAGTCGGACCCTGCTGGTGGAGGGCAGCGCCGGAGGGTTCAGTACGGGCCGAGCGGTCGTGGATGGGCGGAGAAATCGGGGACAGGACGGCCGGGGTGAGGAAATATCGGAAACGCTTATAGTGTGCAGGTTTAGTAGGATTTGTCCTGAGTTGTTGGTTGTGTGTGTGTGTGTGTGTGTGTAGACGCCGCAGCGTTAGTGGCTGCGCTGACCCCGGAGCAGCACGCCGAATTACGGAACACCCTGGACGAGGTGATGCTCAGCGTCTCGACCCTGCGGTCCGAAGTGGCCGAGCTGAGGAGCGGCCTGAGAGAGATCGCCAACACCATCGTCGAGGACGTCAGGTCAGGATTGCTGCCGGTTAATCAATCCATCGGATCCGAATCCGTTTACAGGATTTCTTTATCACCAGGAGTGTTTTGCTATAGCACAAGCCTAGATAAATGAGTCACCAGGGACCTACAGAAACACGACTGGATATGCCAGGATAAGCAAATGGTGCCTGCTCTTGAGTAGCAGTTACCCATCAGTCAGGCTAGAACTCTGTGTCACTCAAATAAACTCAAGTTTATTTATTGTTTCTATAGCGCTTTTTTATACCGCAGCATCGTCTCAGAGAAGCTTTAGAAATACCTAAGTCCTGACTGAGCAAACCTAGGGCGACAGTGGCAAGGAAAATCCCTAAATGTTATGACCAAGACTCAAAAGGGGCGACTTGGACGTAAACATCTTTGGTGCAGCTTAAAGCTGTAAATAGTCCAAATTCCAGTCCCCGAAAATGTTTTTTTAAGATGGGTAAAATATTTTTTAAAAAAGCTGCTATAGACCGAAAGCAACATGAAAGAGCAACGTGAAAATGTGAATTTTTTTTTTTGAAGAAGATATCGATTATATACGAGCTCGAGTCGATATCTGAATAAATTGCACGAAAATGGACAGAGAAACTGTCTTTTACGTGGCAGCGCAGCATATTTAGGCAGATAATGGAACGTGAGAACTCGTGATGAGGCTGCGACAACGAGCATGTCTCACTCTGGTGGCTACGTGATGAAGATGCACCGCTCCGCACGCCGCTCGTTCCTCTCAAACAAAGAACATTCGAAACGTAGATTCAGATTCAGTGTAAAAAGTGCTGCCTTTTTTAGTTGTGACACATAAGAGGCGACGATTTAAACCTCAGATTCGACTGAAATAGTCCCATTCACAGAGTTTTTTACATTTGTGTTGTTTCCCAATTCCACCAGAGGGCGCTGTGCTTTTTTATTCCTTTTTTTTTCTTTTTTTTAAAACCAAAACACTGTCCTGCTTATGAGGTAGTGTTTGGTTTTGTGACACCCTTTCTCCCTGTCTTTGTTCAAGCAGGAAGGGGGTGGAGGAGGCACAGAGGATGCGGCGGCGACGTCACTTCCTTTCGAGGGAACGTTCGGACTCCATGAGCTCCAGCTCCGTCTACTTCACCGCCAGCAACGGGACCAGCAGCCGCAGCGAGGCCGGGTACGTACCGCCACCCAGTCCGACCCGAAATATGTAATGAGTTTAATATTTTATGACCCTTTAAGCGTCCCCCAATGCTTAAGGACCTACAAATATAGTGATACACCAGCTTTGTGTGTGTGCGTGTGTTAAACCTCACAGGTACACGACAGCTTATTCCACAGCCGAGTCTGACTACACGGACCGAGAGACGGACCGGGACGAAGAGTGTGAGGAGGATGATGGTAACGCACTCGTAACGCTGTTTAACTCGATTTTGTTTTAGTGTTTAACAGAATTCAGTCATTTGATTTGTAGTTTTAGTCCAGATTTAGTTAGAAAACACATATGTAAGCATATAAATATTTTTTTTAGGGATATACTGCACTATGGAATATAACAAAAAATCAAATCGTTAGTATTGTTTTACAAATCCACCAGATTCCCACACTTGCAAATCAGCGCCCTCTGGTGGATTGATGTAAAATAACATAGTATTGTTTCAAAAGCGAGTGGAATTCTTTGGAACAAATAGACAAATAGGATTGGGGCAGTAATTAACATGTAATAAAGTATGAACAAAGCGCTGCTGTGTGTTAACAGATGAGGAAGAGGAGCAGAGCTGCGTTACAGTTCTCACCCTGCGGCCGGATGAACCTCAGTCTGAGGAAGATGACGTGGAGGCCGATGAAGGAAAGATGACGACGGCGATGATGACTACCGAACTCGCTCATCTTCTGACCCAGTGCGATCTGCTACACGCCGGGGATTCTGGGAAAAAAGCTGAAGGATTCGAACTGCTCCGAGAAAACAAACCACTGGTGAGGATAATAATAATAATAGTAAATAATAATTATAATAAATAATGAATAATAATGATAAAAAATATATAAATTAACAATAAATAACAATAATAATAGTTATTATGAATGTATTATTATTATAACATTTAATAACAAATAATAATAAACAGTAATCATAGTAAATAAATGAAATATATTATAAATAAAAATTCAACATAATAATAGTAAATAATATTACTATAAATATAACAACATATAGTAAACAACAAACCACTGGTGAGAATAATAATAATGTTAACAGTAATAAAAACAATTGAGTAATAATATTACTAACTATAAAATAAAATTATATAAATAACACTACCAACAATAGCAACATTAATATAAATGTCAATATTAATAACAATAAGTAATATTAATTCTAATGCCAAATTAATTCTATGCCAATAATATATTAATTATATTATATCATCTATAATATTAATTATGCAATAATAATAATAATAAATAACAATAATTATAAAAATATTGAAATAACAATAATGTTAACTAAATTAATGATATCAATGTTAAAAATAATATCAATAATACAATAATAAACATTAACAACAATACAATATAATAATAAAAAGAACAATATTGACAATTAATATTACAATAAATTAAAACGATATCAACAATCATGTAAATAATAATATTGATAATAGTAATATTAATGCTAATAGTGTTTAATAATGTATTAATTATACTGTATCATTTTTAATAATAATTATGCAATAATAATAAATATTAACAATAATTATAAAAATATTGAAATAACAATGTTAATAACTGAATTAAAAAATATTAATGTTAAAATGTGAATAATAATACAATATTAACAACAATAATAAAATATTATAAAAAGAACAATTGACAATGAATATTAGCAATAAAAATATCAACAATAATGATAAATGGTAATCATAAAAATTAACAACTCAGGTAAGTTCTGAGTCTTTACAGAAACACTGGTGTGTGTGGGTGTGTGTGTGTGTGTGTGTGTGTAGTACGGTGATAATGTAGAGTTTCTTTGGCGATTGGCCCGAGCTTACAACGACATGTGTGAGAACATGGAGGACGAAGAGGAGAGGCGACTCTACGCAGAGCGAGGTACCTACACACACACACACACACACACACAGTAGTTGAATGACTGGAGGTCTGATCTGAGCTGAGCTGATTCTAGTGAGCTGATGTGAGGTTGTGATGCTGCAGGTCGTGATGAAGCGGAGGAAGCGCTGCAGAGGAACGGCCTTAATGCTGACTGCTACAAATGGTGACACACACACACACACACACACACACACACACACACACACACACACACACACACACACACACACACGATGCGGTTCCTGGCACTGTCTCTAAGCTGGTGTGTGTGTGTGTGTGTGTGTTAGGTTCGCGGTGCTGACGGGTCAGATGTCGCAGTGTGAGAGCATGCACAGTAAACTCAAGAGCAGCCACATTCTCAAGGTGAGTGTGTGTAACCAGAGAGGCCACTGCTGGTCTGTACACTGTGTTCATGTGTTTAAAGGGCTGTGTGTGTGTGTGTGTGTGTGTGTGTGTGTGTGTGTGTGTGTGTGACCTTGCTGCAGGAGCATTTGGACCGAGCGTTGGCTCTCGGAGACGATGACCCCATGTGTTTCTACCTGCTGGGCCGCTGGTGCTTCGAGGTCCGATACCTGTGTAACCAGCCTGAGCCTTATTGGAGCACAAACAAAACAGAACAGATTCTGATTCTGAGTGTGTGTGTGTGTGTGTGTGTGTGTGTAGATGAGCAGGTTATCGTGGCTGGAGCAGAAGGCAGCAGCTGCTCTGTATGAGAAGCCTCCGTGTTCCTCTCTACCCCTGGCTCTGGAGAACTTCCTCAAGGTCTCAGCCCCCACTAAGAGCACAGACTGTACCCTAACAGCCTGCTATGATCAGATCACTCCCAGCGCTGCGGTGGAACCCGACCCGTGTTCTCTGACTGACTGTTTGTGTTCACACAGGCGGAGGAGCTGAACCCGGGATTCTCCAGATCAGTCCGGCTCTACATAGCCAAGGTAAAATAAATACATAAAATAAACTCATGTCTAAGGTACTAATAATAATAATAAAAATAATAATAATAATATAACAAACTATTAATAATAATCTAACCCTAATAATAGAATACAATAATAATCTTATAACAATATAATAAATCTAACCTTAATTATAGTATTATAAATCTAATCCTAATAATATTAATATAATACATAATATTATTAACAATATAATAATAAAAAATATTTTAAATCATAATGAATATAAATTTTAATAAGAATGCAATCTAACCCTATTATTAGTAATATAATAAATAAATCTTAATAACAACAATAACCCTAATAACACTAATTTGTTAAACAATATAATCTCACTTCTTAGTAATAATACTGGTCCTTCTCAAAAAATTAGCATATTGTGATAAAGTTAATTCTTTTCCGTAATGTAATGATAAAAATTAAACTTTCATATATTTTAGATTCATTGCACACCAACTGAAATATTTCAAGTCTTTTATTGTTTTAATACTGATGATTTTGGCATACAGCTCATGAAAACCTCACAAAATTAGCATATCATGAAAAGGGTTCTCTAAACGAGCTATTAACCTAATCATCTGAATCACGACGAATTAACTCTAAACACCTGCAAAAGATTCCTGAGGCTTTTGAAAACTCCCAGCCTGGTTCATTACTCAAAACTGCAATCATGGGTAAGACTGCCGACCTGAACTGCTGTCCAGAAGGCCATCACTGACACCCTCAAGCAAGAGGGTAAGACACAGAAAGACATTTCTGAACGAATAGGCTGTTCCCAGAGTGCTGTATCAAGGCACCTCAGTGGGAAGTCTGTGGGAAGGAAAAAGTGTGGCAGAAAACGCTCTGCACAACGAGAAGAGGTTGACCGGACCCTGAGGAGGATTGTGGAGAAGGGCCGATTCCAGAGCCACCGTGCACAGGCGTGTGCAGGAAATGGGCTACAGGTGCCCGCATTCCCCAGGTCAAGCCACTTTTGAACCAGAAACGGCGGCAGAAGCGCCTGACCTGGCTACAGAGAAGCAGCACTGGACTGTTTGCTCAGTGGTCCGAAGTACAGTTTTTCGGATGAAAGCAAATTTTGCATGTCATTCGGAAATCAAGGTGCCAGAGTCTGGAGGAAGACTGGGGAGAAGGAAATGCCAAAATGTCTGAAGTCCAGTGTCAAGTACCCCCACAGTCAGTGATGGTCTGGGGTGCCATGTCAGCTGCTGGTGTTGGTCCACTGTGTTTTTATCAAGGGCCGGGTCAATGCATCTAGCTATCAGGAGATTTTGGAGCGCACTTCATGCTTCCATCTGCTGAAGAGCTCATTTTTCAGCACGACCTGGCACCTGCTCACAGAGCCAAAACCACTGGTAAATGGGTTACTGACCATGGTATTACTGTGCTCAATTGGCCTGCCAACTCTCCTGACCTGAACCCGATAGAGAATCTGTGGGATATTGTGAAGAGAAAGTTGAGAGACACAAGACCCAACACTCTGGATGAGCTTAAGGCCGCTGTCGAAGCATCCTGGGCCTCCATAACACCTCAGCAGTGCCACAGGCTGATTGCCTCCATGCCACGCCGCATTGAAGCAGTCATTTCTGCAAAAGGATTCCCGTCCAAGTATTGAGTGCATAAATGAACATAATAATCTGAAGGTTGACTTTTTTTGTATTAAAAACACTTTTCTTTTATTGGTCGGATGAAATATGCTAATTTTGTGAGAATTTTGGGTTTTCATGAGCTGTATGCCAAAATCATCAGTATTAAAACAATAAAGGACTTGAAATATTTCAGTTGGTGTGCAATGAATCTAAAATATATGAAAGTTTAATTTTTATCATTACATTACGGAAAAAAATTAACCTTATCACAATATGCTAATTTTTTGAGAAGGACCAGTATAACAAAAACGTTAACAATAATATAATCTAACCCTAACCATAATAATGTGAATATTACATGTAATAATCTAACCCTAATAATACTGATAATGTAATAAATTGTTCATAACAATAATAATATTAATCTAACCCTAATCACAGTAATAACAAAAATATTAATAACCATCTAACCCTAATAACATTAATATAATAAAAATAATGATCTTAACCTAACCTTAATGAGAATATAATAGAACTCGAAGAACATTAAAATATAATATAAATAATCTTAATAACAATAATATAATCTGACCCTGATAAGACTAATAATAAATTATATTAATAATAATTAAATAATATATTAATATATGAATGATTAATAAATAATAGCAATGATTAATATAATAAAAAAACTTAAAAATAAAAATAATTCTAACAATAATTATCAGTAATAAAATAGTGTAAAATAACAGCAGTAATATTATTAATAAAATTAGCAACAATAGCAATGTAACTATATTATTGTTATATCAACAAAAGTAATATCAATAATGTTAATAAAACTAAAGTAGTACGAATATTACAACTAATAATGAATAAGAATAACATTTTAAATATTTATATAATGAACTGTAATATTAACAATACAAATGATGTTGGTAGGTTTAATATTATCTACAGGTTTCCCGGCCTCATGTCGCTTCTGTTCTGTGCTTCAGTGTCATAAGGAGCTGGGGAACGACTCGGAGGCCAGGAACTGGGCGGAGCTAGCACTGAGCACGCCCACTCACGCCAAGCAGGTCTGTACTGAGCTTCTACCATCTGAATAGGGCAGGGGTGTGAGCTCAGTGGTTTTGACCGTGGCATGACTGTCGGTGCCAGCTTTGCTCTGACGTTTGGTCCCGTCCCATAGGAGGCGGGGATCTCCAGGCTGGAGGCGGAGCTACAGGCTTTGATCTCCGTTCCGGCTGCTCAGTAGGAGGCGCCGTGAGACCGACCCACGGCTGGAACAGTTTCTCTTAAACACTGACCATTAATCCATGAAGCTACATCTGTGTGACGTTTGAACTCATCATTCCAACCTTATTTATAAACTTATTTATTTATAACGTACGCTCTCACGCAAACGTGGTTTGGTTTTTTAGGGAAGGCGTTTCTGCAGGTGTTGTTTTGAAGGTCTCCCGTGTGTGTTTCAGATGTCCGGTCGATATTTGTGAGAGAAAATTCGCCAGAGCAAACTCGTATCGTTTAGGGGTGTAACGATTCCCCGTGGTCACGATTCCATTTTCACGATTATCGATTTTACATTTGAGAACAGACATTCCTTTTTCATTTAGGACTTCAAACAATGCAAAAGTTAATCTGTGTTTTAAAAATTGTAGCTTCACCCCATCTTAAATAACCTTCCTTTTTTTGTAAAAACATTCCCATTTTTAATCCGAAGAATAAAAATCCAAAATAATGCGGCCTTGTCCTGTATAAAAAAATTAAACAAACCATCTTTAGTCCATTGCAATAATAGAACTGAGGATTCTCACTAAACTGTATGCCTGTGAGCACAGTGCATGGTCTGGTGTTCAAAAGATGCAATTACATCAGTACAACAAGAATGCAGGAGTGGATCGGAGTGGGACAGTGGACGCTGGTTTTAATGAGCAGCTTCCACACCGAGTCTCTTGCTGCTTTAGAACAGATTTTATTTAAGCTGCCACATTCCAAATGAAGTTTTGCTACAAGGTTGAGCATGGGGAAGTGTTCTGTACAGGATGGGTATTATCCATTCAGCCTTCGTCCATAGCTTGGCTGCTTTTTCATCGGTCTTCCTGTGGATTTGTTTTTACGAATAAAATTAAAAAGCAAACTGTCTAACAGCAGCCCTGTCTGAAGTGTGCTGTTTGTATTTATTTAAATCCCAAATCCAGTCACGCCCAACTCGGTAGTCCCACGACACACCCAGAGGGCCTCGATTTACAGAAGGCTAACCCCAAAACATCTGGATAAGGCAGCTGCTGAGGACGTGGGTAAGATCAGAATCAGAGACGCAGCTGTCTGACGGTGACAAATAATAAAACATTTAATGACTTTATGTACAGAAAGAAAGAGATAAAGAACAAAACCAGAGATACTACAGTTCCGATCACCCCAACAGAGAGCCTCATCTGCAGCACACACACGCTCAGTGCTCACTGTCTGCCTGCAGGGGGCGCTGTACCTCCCGCAGTTCCAGTGCAGTGTTAGTGTTCAGCCTGCAGGTGGCACTGAGGTGTGATGTAACAGTGATGGAGCCTCACCAGACCCCGAGTCCACGTGCGGTGTGTGTGTGTGTCTGTTCAGTCTTTAGACATGTCCTGGTTCTCTCAGTCTTTGGCGTCTCCGACTCCGTCTGCGTTGATGGCGAACATGGCCTCGGCCTCGGGTAAGCAGGGCGAGTCGTAGATCTTACAGATCCGGGTCTCGCCCCGGCCCTTACGCAGGTACAGCCTGAGGGACCCAGCAGCAGCAGCAGCAGGAAGATGGATAGATAAATAAATAAAACAAGATGCAGACTAAACCTCCATCAGATAAAACAATAATGTACGACTCAGAGTTATGTACTATGATGATTTGAGACACGTCCATGGTGGTGTTTGTGCACTACGTAGTAAATACGGTGTGTGATTTGAGACACATGATGCTG
This sequence comes from Ancistrus triradiatus, assembly GCA_025084515.1. NCBI lineage: Eukaryota > Metazoa > Chordata > Actinopteri > Siluriformes > Loricariidae > Ancistrus > Ancistrus triradiatus. The sequence goes on along the minus strand of JAJAGP010001285.1, from coordinate 134,150 downwards.
ATATCTTTGGTTTAGGACAGAGCCACGATGGACCAACGCTACCACCAAGTCCTCCTCAGAAATGCCTAGTGACGGGTGGGGAGGTCGTACTGACACAGGCCGAGCGTTCCAGTCACACTAGCAGCCGCCAGCTCAGAGTCGGGGTCATCGAAAAATCCGGTTCATGTGCGCACCTCTCCTAAATACCAGACTTCAGCTCCACATGAAGGCAGCACAGGTGTGTGATTTGGGACACGCCAATAGTAAACTGATTGATCTTTATGCACTCCTTGTAATGAAGGTTTGTGGTTTGGGACACACCCCTTTTAGTTTAGAGTAGTGAATATGGTGTGTGATTTGGGACATACCCATAGGTGACTAATGTAGTAATACACTCTGTGGTTTGGGACATGCCCACAGTGACCTGATGATGTTCATGTACACTATGTGGTGAATAAAGTTTGTGGTTTGGGACACGCCGCTGTGACTTCACAATGGTGTTAGGTGCCCTATTTAGTGAATACGATGTGTGGTTTGGGACATGCCCCCAGCAGACTAATGTAGTCCAAAAGGGTGTGATTTGGGACACATCCATAATAACCTGATGATGGTGTTTATGTGCACTATGTAGTGAATATTGTGTGTAGTTTGGGACACCCCCACGGCAGACTAAATGGAGTTTATGCGCACTACATAGTGAATAAGGAGCGTATGGATCGGGACACGCCCTGATCAGAACGATGGTGATTAAGTGTACTATGTAGTCTATATGAGGTGAGGTTTGGGACACGCCCAGAGTGAACCGATGATGTTTATGTGCACTTTTTAGTGAATATAACATGTGGTTTGGGACATGTCCACGTAGGACTAAAAGGAGTTTATGTGCGCTACATAGTGAATAAAGTATGTGGGGGTTGGCCTGTGCCCAAAATAGACTGATCTAGTGAATATGGTGTGTGGTTTGGGACACGCCCACAATGGGCTGTTGATGGTGTTTATTTAACTATGCAGACTATACAAGGCGAGGTTTCACACACGCCCACAGCAGAATAAATGATGGCGTTCATGTGCACTACATAGTGGACAGACTGTGGTTTAGGACACACCCACATTGAACTAAGGACGGTGTTTATGTACACTATGTAGAGACTAAAGTGTGTGGTTTGGGACACGTCCACACCATACTAATAACAGTGTTTGTGCACTACGTAGTGAATATGAGTGTGATTAGCGACGCACCCATAGGTAAATAGTGTAGTGAATACAGGGTGTGGTTTGAGACATGCCGTGTGTGTGTGTGTGTGTGTGTGTGTGTGTGTGTGTGTGTGTTGTGTGTGTGTGATCTTGTACCTGGTGGTGGAGGCGTGTGCCAGGATGTTCCCTCCTATAGGCTTTTTGGGGTCGGCGGAGAACATGGCTGCACCGTCCACCTGAGCTACCACCTGATTGCTGATGACCACAGCGACTCCGAACTGCACCAACGCACAAACACAAACGCACCATCAGGAGGCGCTACAGAGCTCTGCATGCAGCCTCTTACTAGGCGCAGCAACAACGGAGGCGGTCCGCTAGGCTCGTACCTCGTCGGCCAGGCGCAGCAGCATGCGTAGGAAGCGTCCCAAATGGCACTGCCGGGCCGAGAGCTCGCCTCGTCCCGAGTAATCGGTCCTGTAGAGGGCAGTGGCGCTGTCCACGATCAGCAGAGCATACCTGAGAGAGAGAACGAGGTCATGTGTGATGTAATCTGATGAGGTCTGATTAGTGATTGTATGTGTGTGTGTGTGTGTGTGTGTGTGTTACTGGACTCTGCCATCATGGCTGAAGCTTGATAGAGCAGCTGAGTCTGATGATCCGTGTTAAAAGCTCGAGCATAAGCAACATTATCCAGAACATCACTGCCAACCAACCCGTACCTAAAAACCCACAGGAACAGACAAATAAACAAACAAATAAATAAACAAACACAGTCCCAATCAGGAAGAGTCCCGGTCCTAACCAGCCTGTATCTAAAATCGACATAACAGGATAAACACGTTCAGCCTAAACAAACCCCAGTCCCACAAAACTAGCGTCATTACATTGTGTGTGTGTGTGTGTGTGTGTGTGTGTGACCTCTCTGCAACGGCGAGCAGTCTCTCGGGTCTGAACGTCCCCTCCGTGTCGATGTACATGGCCTTCCCCTCTCCTCCTCCCTGATCTATGGGCAGCTGGCACGTGACGGCCAGAGTGTGGCACAGCTGCGTCTTTCCGGTACGGAACTCCCCGAACATCTCTGTGATGGAGCCCGTCTCTATACCCCCTGCACACACATACATATAGAAGTACCTAAATGTGTGCCTCTAAGCAGGGGTTAGGGGTTAAGTGCCGCCCCCCTCCTCACCCTGCAGCAGTTTATCCAGCTCTTTAGATCCGGTTGAGATTTGGATGATCTCAGCTCTGCGCTGGTGAAACTCCGTCGCCGTGGTGAAGCCCATCGGTACGAGCTTAGCCGCCTCCCCCTGCGAGCCGTCGATACAACAGGATTAAATCATTTCAGAGGGGCACACTCGGCCCTGTGCGAAATTCGCGCCTCACCAGGATTTTGTCGGCTTTGGCCTCGCTGATCCCTTTGATGTTGAGCAGCTCTTTTTTGGGGGCGTACGCCACGGCCTCGATGGTGTGAAACCCTGCGTCCTCCAGCTTCTTCAGATCGCTGGCACTGATGCCGCACTGCTGCAGGGCACAAACACACCAGAACACGACCTGTTACACGCACAGCGTCAGAGTTCCCTTAACCAGCATCAGGAACTGCACCAGGCCTGGAACCTTTAACCACTCACTAACTGCACTTTGTGTTTTTCGGTGTGTGTTAATCACTTATTTGGATGTACGAGGTGTTACCTCCAGGCGGTTCAGTGGTTGCGGGCCAAAGTTTTCCTCCTCCTCAACTTCCACCTCCACCTGCGCTTTACTCACACTCATCGCCATCTTCACACAACAACCTGGAGCCGATAAAACACACATTCAACAACAATAAGCAAATCTGTCTTAGTACACGATGTATAGACATAGTGTGTGTCTTCATATGGGGATTCTTAACAAGGTCTGAATATATTACGTAAATATTATGCACACTTAAATACATAGTTATACATTATGAAATAACACAAATTTTGTACGTTACTATAAGTACATACACGACACAAAACAACCAGTTGGTGAAAACAGACATTTTAATGCATCTTTTAGTAATTAGGCATTTAAAGTACATTCATGTCAAAACCAGTGTCAAAAACAGTATCATGGTTACACAACTGAGCTTGAAGTATGAAACCGTATCCCAAACGGCAGCCTTTCAAAGCAAAGTGCACTACATAGGGCGTAGACGCATGCAGTTATTTACCCTAGATAGTGCACTTACGAGACATATGTACAGATTGGTTATGCGGCCCGTATTTCGTTCCACACGTCTAATTCCTCTTAACCTTTACAAATGATGACTTGTATAGCTATATGAACTTAGAATAACAACGGCTGTTAATAGCAGATCAAAAAAGATTTATTTGTGATGACTAGTTAAAAGAGAGCTGTTTATTGACGTTATGTAACGACATAAAAAACTGTAGCTGCAACTACCTGGTTAGCCAGAGACGAGACGTAATTTCTCAAGCCAATGAAACAAACGGCGCCATAAAAGTCTTGTTAGCAGTCCTGCTGTGAAGTGTCGCCTCAAAATAAGCGCCGTATATCGTAAATAAAGCAACACATAAGAGAAGAAACGCAGAGACTCACACTCACCTCCAGCCGAACAACTCAGCTCTGAATAAACTTTCCCGCTCCCTAGGAGACGTCAGCATACGTAGCGACGCAGGCTATGGGCGCCAGACGTCACGCTCTTGAGCCCCGCCCACCAAAAACCATTGATATATTATTATTAGCGTAATGTTAGCGTTATTTTTCATTTTATATCACGATATTTTATTAAACGTTTCACGTTTTAAACCTGTTTTACCCGTTAAGGGTTGGAATAGGGTTCTCCAGTAAGCTTGCCCTGGATGAGACGCTTATTATTTACATTGTTCTACCAAATTAATCTGATTAGCCTTGTGGAGTGCCAGGACATTTACCCTTTTACGCCATTTTACACTTTAGAGACTTTAGGACTGAATTATTTACTTAAATAATAAAACAAAACCTTAAAGAGGTTAACAAGTAGTATCTCTGTGATGCTCTGGTATCTCATGGGCCTGCATGTACCCTGCAACCCTGACCAGATAAAAGTGGAAATAAAACAATGATAAAAAGATGGATTCTGTGCTGTTATTGGAAACTGCTCTGATTTTACATCTCATGTAGCTCGTTGTTCATATGACATGCTTAGGTTTGCAAAAAACAATTCAAAAATCAAAATCAGCAGGAAAATACAAGATTGCAATTTCCATTGATTATCTCTGCAGTATGAAGCTGAATGATAAGCATCAGTAGAATAAATCTCAAGTTGAAAACACAGGTACACATTTTCCTTCTCTTGTAAAAGTTTGACATTCAAACACATGATCTAACGGGTATCATATCATATATAGCAGAGTTTCACAAACGGGGCTCCGGTAAACCGTCGCGATGCTTCGAGGTGCGCTTCGGGGAATTTCTGAATACAGTTACTGTCCATTTGAGTTTGGATAACAGCGAACTCATCTTCCACTGACACGTTCCGGTTGTTTGAAATTCTCGTACGGGTTTGCCAGCACCATCGTATTGTCCGTCTCCGCCTTCGTTTCTGCAACAGGCTTACTGGTGATGTAGTAATAAAGGAACAGGAAGAATCCTGACAAGAGAAACAAAGACATCACGTCACATAAAATAACAAATAACAACTAATATTGAATATTTACGGTTATGGCGCTGTTACAGGACTTTTTTTCTGACTCACCCTGGAAGGAGTTGACACCTGTGAAGATGTACAAAGCCGGGACCTGCAACGGTCCATAGGCGAAGAATGCAAAGCCCCAGCCGAGGCCGAGCATGCAACACAGTCCCATGATGGTCACCGCGTCCGAGGGCTTCGTCTTATCTGCAAACGTGGGTATGTTTGGACGTTTGATTCTCAGCATACAGAGCCAGTAAAGCACGACCACGAAGGTGAGGGAGGTGAAGAGGAAGATGAAGGCGTAGTAGCCGATGTTCACTATGTAGTGGACGGTGGAGTCCGTGATCCAGCATCTTAAAAAAAAATAAGAATTAGGAATAAATCAGTTCCAAGAGTGATTACATGGAAACATGAAGTCCTGGAAACATAGGGGCTTTGAGATGCCAGTGTGAACAGAGGACTCTGGGATCGAGGGCATACTGAGATGGTTTCCTGGTTATGTTGTGTTACTTACATGTTTACCGTCTTTTGCATATCGGTGTGTATGGGCAGGATGTCATATTTTTCCGTGGCGAAAATGCAGGCCACCATAATGGCAGGAGGAGCTGAAAAGAGCAAACCTCATTTTTAACCACCAAGCAACACAAGTCAAGTCAGATTTATTTATATAGCGCTTTTTACAATGGAGCATTGTCTCAAAGCAACTTTACATGTTTAGATTATCTCCTAATAACTACGTCCAATCCCAAATTGAGCAAGCCTAGGGCGACAGTGGCAAGGAAAAACTCCCTAGTTCTAGGAAGAAACCTTGGGAGGACCAAGACTCAAAAAGGGACCCAACCTCCTTGGGCGAACACAAGCGCATTCTGATCTTAATTATCGTCTTGGTCCCCTCAAACTCACTCACCCCATCCGCCCGACTTGGAGCTTGAAGAGATAACGCGGGATGCTGGCCGTGGGAGGGCCGTGCGTTTGGTGATCTGCAAACACAAGTGCAAGGCCTCGATGCAGAACCACTGGAAACTGGAGAGCATGAAGTAGTGCATGAGAGCCGCCATGAGCTTACAGCCGACGGCGTTTCCGGCCTTTGCCACGTGCTCGTTGGTTAAGAAGGTCAGGTTGAGCAGGAATATCGCCAGGATCAGGTTTATGAGGATGTGAACCGAATGACTGGCTCGAGCTCTCCTGTAGGGAAACAAGAGTTTGGAGGTGAGGGCTTAGGCGTATGTCTTGGAACTGGCTTGTTTACTGCACAGAAGGTTCCAGAGCTGGAGAGCAGAGCTCTTTAGAGCTGTTTGACTTCTAAAGTGTCCCAGGTTAATAATATTGTTCTGATAATCTTAGTACTTTTTCTTGTAACCCTAAAAAACCACACCTAAAAAGAATTCTGAAGCTTTGAATCATGCAAACGAATAATTTTTGGATCATTGGGGTGGAATAAGGGTAAAACGAGGATTAGCACTTTCTGTACACTTTCCGTTTATTTCCCACTGTACCTTAACAGGAAGTGCCTGAAGAGAGCCACGCCCAGGAAGAAGATGGACAAACCACAGCCGATGGAAGTGATGTAGGTGAGAATGGTGAGGTCCGAAGAGGATATTTCTTGCTTTGGGTTGGACTATGGAAAACACAACACAAATATATGGCCAAAAGTATTTAGACAGCAAACAAAATACGCTTACAGCCACGGGATCTCTCAGGGTAGTACTCAGGGTACTTATGAGAACATGAAAGGCTTAACCTTTGAAAATAACGCCTAGTACTAATATTAATATCAATATTACTACTACTGCTATAATACTACTGCTACTACAGATAGTGGCTACTTTTACTGCTCCTACTGCTATTATATTACTGTTACTATTACTGCTCCTACAGCTACTGCTGAACCTGCTGCTACTGCTGCTACTATGCTACCACAGCTACTGTTAGTACTACAACTGCTAATACAAATACTGCTAATGCTACTTCTGCTATTACTACTGCTGTTGCTGCTGCATCTGCATCCCTTCAGGCTGTTCTTCGTTTATGTAAAGTGAGGAACGAAGGAATAATCCTGTGTACAGCAGATTTGATTTAATCTCACCATGAGCACGGCGAAGAACGTTAAATGATTACATGAACAGGTTACAGTGTTGTTCATGAAGGTCGTGTTGCAGCCATCAGTCGTCCAGTTCGGCTTCGACCCTGATCATAAAATCAAAACAGTTTTGTTTCAAAATTCAGAGAGAAAACCCTCCAAAATTAAATAAAACTAAATCCACTTAAATAATTCATTAAGAAATGCTAAACGAGTTTGTATTTAGGTCTCTGGAGTTGAGTATTTTCTCTGTATGCACTATTGAGCGGCAGCGACCAGGCCGGGACTCAAACCCGGGTCTCTGAAGATGTTTTATGTTGCGTTGCGACTCTAATATCATTTTAATCTTAATCATTTGTGCTGCTGGCTACTTCTGCCAACCCTATGATAATAATCATAGCATTCAAAAAACCAGATGTGATTAGCTAAACAGCCCAGGATATCAGGAGTAAAAGGGATAAAAAGAAAAATATCTAAACATAAAACAACCTTCCATCCCAAGAGTGACACGTAGCATTTACAGCTTCCTGTACAAACAAAATCAGATTAGATTAAACGGATAATAATATAAATGGGAAGAGAAGCAAAAGGGAACACTTCTCTAGCATTTGAGGATTTGATTGTTATTATTGTTATTATTAGTATTATTATTATTATTATTATTATTGTTATTTTGACCTCATTCACATTTCCTGAAAGTTAGATCAACAGTGTTTGCAAGATCCTTATTTCTACTCCAAAGTCAATGGAGAAAACTTCATTATCCAGCAGCGTGCTTTTCTTCTCATCCTTAGAAAGAGACATAAAATATCAAAACATATCATAATTACATTTCAGGATTCGTAATATTAATATTTCGGACCGTTCTCTGATAGCTGGTGTACCTGCTGAAAGTTGGGAAATCGGAACACAGCCACAGACACTGTCCCATTGCTTACATTATAAGCTTTTTCGAAAGCCTCCACTGGCACTGAGAAGGACCTGTTAAAACTGGAGATCTCTGTATTATTTTCGTTGATCTGAAATGAAAACGGAATATAGCAGCAACAGCAACCACTCATTTGTTGTGCTTAACATTTCCCTAAAAGTTTTTGCATTGAGACTTTACTCACTACAAATCGTGTGCTTGTGGAGTACATGAAGGCCACCGTGTCCAAGTCATCATAGGCTTCAGATTTTAGGAAAATGCCATTAACGTCACCTGAAGAGATGGAGGCTGAGGTTTCATTCCCCAACAAGTTACTAATGTTGGACATTACTTTCTTTATTGTACCACTGCAGAAGAGAAAAAGAGAAAGCAGCGTGATTACTGATCAAACACTCTTATTTACATTTCATGTAAAGTAAATTAAATATAATGGTGTATCTTCATGTCTTGCATTTACATCGATAAAACAGTACAAATAAATGCGCATTAATGACGCTTAGGTCGGTGCTACGTGTCAAATCAACATCCATATGATAGACTACACATAAGTTACTGAAACTCAACCATCGTAGCGCATCAACCAACCCTAGGCAAAGACATGAAATGGGACTCCTGCTTGGTGGAACAGGGCCTTTAAGTAAAGGAATGCCTCACACCCATGGAACAAATGAGCAATCTGATTGGCAAAAAAACCTGTCCTTGGCAGAGGTAGGATATGAACTAGGGAGGCTCAGCACTAGGTACCAGTGCCCTACCAACCAGGCTACCCCCGTCATCTTAGTGTCTTGCAGCTGACTCCATGTCATCAGTGTTCCAGTCTTAGGGTGGAGTCCGGGTCTCTCTGTTCTTCTAAGTCTGTGTTCCTGCCTCACCAGAGACTTCTGAGTTTCAGAGCTACGTTTGGGTCAAATTGGCTGGACCAGGTGTGCCCCTGCACGACACTAGTATGTCTCACTAGCTTCGGTTTTACGCTCTGATTGCCAAATTCACCACCCAAACAGAATGTCTAACAGATTAGAAACAATTAAATTCATTATATCACGTTCTTACCAAAAGCTGAGGCTGCCTGAAGAGCCAGGAAAGAATTTCACTGGGATTGAGGTAATTGTCTTATTTGGTTTCACAATCGGATCTCCACACCTAAAGCATTTTGGTGGTTGGCCAGTCTGCAAGACGATTTTATAGTTTGTATCACTGTCTGCAATAAGAAGCAAAAGTAAAGGGCACTGGAAATTTACACAGACTTAGTAGGGAGCTGGCCTAAGTATTGAATAATATAACTTCTATATGATGTAACAACGTAATACAACATAGGATAACCTAAATATGAAGTAACATAACCTAAATATTACATAATATAACTTATGTATGATGTAACAACTTAATACAACATAGGATAACCTACAGTGGTGTGAGAAGGTGTTTGCCCCCTTCCTGATTTCCTATTTTTTTGCATGATTGTCACACTTAATTTAAATATTAGTCAAAGACAACACCAGTAAACACAAATTGCAATTTTTAAATGAAGGTGTTTATTATTAAGGGAGAAAAACAATCCAAACCTACATAGCCCTGTGTGAAAACGTGATTGCCTCCCTTATTAATACAACTTAACAATGGTTTATCACACCTGAGTTCACTGTCTCTAGCCACACCCAGCCCTGATTATTGCCACACCTGTTCTCAATCTGGACATCACTTAAATAGGACCTGCCTGACAAAGTGAAGTACATCAAAATATCCTTAAAACTACACATCATGCTGAGATCCAAAAAAATTCAGGAACAGTTGAAAAAGAAAGTAATTGAGATCATTCAGTCTGGAAAGGGTTATAAAGCCATTTCTAAAGCTTTGGGACTCCAGCGGACCACAGTGAGAGCCATTATCCACAAATAGTCAAGACATGGAACAGTGGTGAATCTTCCCAGGAGTGGCCGGTCGACCAAAATTACCCCAAGAGCACAGTGACAACTCATCCAAGAGGTCACAAAAGACCCCACAAGGAAGTGCACAGGAAGCGGGGTATATATAGGAGACAGACCAGCAGGTGGCTACAGCCCCACCTGCTGGGTTTGAAGGAGAAAGCAGAGGGAGCTAAACCAGATGGATGCAAGCCGAGTCCAGGCTGAGCTGAGTTAAAGAGGGCTGGTACTCCCACTTTAAGTAGTCCTCCGGATACTCATCATCTGATGAGTCAAACCACATGCTCCGGAGGACTGGGGACACACTTGCTACGTCCTTAACACGGTCTGGCTTTCTGTCACGAGCGCAGCAAGTAGGGGTAAGGGAGACGGACGTAGGTGCAAGTGGTGCAGGTTTATTTACAGTGAACATAGTGGACCATACAAACAAACCACACAGACATACACTAAGAATAATCAGTAATACAATAAACATCAAACACATGGAACAAGCTAACACACACTAACAACATCAAACACAACTAATGGAAACGACACAGAGAAACAGAGACTAAATCACAAAGGGACAAGACAAGGCCAAGAAGAATAGACAAACCAGAATGGAGGCGATAGGGACAGGAGCCAAGGACAATCACCATGTGAAGGATAAAGCCAGACAAGGAAGTGCACAGGAAGCGGGGTATATATAGGAGACAGACCAGCAGGTGGCTACAGCCCCACCTGCTGGGTTTGAAGGAGAAAGCAGAGGGAGCTAAACCAGATGGATGCAAGCTGAAGGCTTGCATCATTGTTACACCCACAACAACATCCACAGAACTGCAGGCCTCACTTGGCTCAGTTAAGGTCAGTGTTCATGCCTCCACCATAAGAAAGAGACTGGGCAAAAATGGCCTGCATGGCAGAGTTCCAAGACGAAAACCACTGCTGAGAAAAAAGAACATTAAAGCTCGTCTCAGTTCTTCCAGAACACATCTTGATGATCCCCAAGACTTTTGGGAAAACTTTCTGTGGACTGACGAGACAAAAGTTGAACTCTTTGGAAGGTGTGTGTCCCATTACATCTGGTGTAAAAGTAACACAGCATTTCAGAGTAAGAACATTATAGCAACAGTAAAATATGGTGGTGGTAGTGTGATGGGGTCTGGGGCTGTTTTTGCTTGCTTCAGGACCTGGAAGACTTGCTGTGATAAATGGAACTATGAATTCTTTCTGCTGTCTACCAAAAAATCCTGAAGGAGAATGTTCCGGCATCTGTTTCATGACCTCAAGCTGAAACAAACTTGGGTTCTGCAGCAGGACAATGATCCAAAACACACCAGCAAGTCCACCTCTGAACGGCTGAAGAAAAACAAAATGAAGACTTTGGAGTGGCCTAGTCAAAGTCCTGACCTGAATCCTACTGAGATGCTGTGGCATGACCTTAAAAAGGCCGTTCATGCTGGAAAACCCTCCAGTGTGGCTGAATTACAACAATTCTGCAAAGATGAGTGGCCAGAATTCCTCCCCAACGCTGTAAAAGACTCACTGCAAGTTATCACAAACCCTTGGTTGCAGTTGTTGCTGCTAAGGGCGGCCAAACCAGTTATTAGGTTTAGGGGGCAAACACTTTTCCACACAGGGCCATGTAGGTTTGGATTTTTTTTCTCTTTTAATAATAAACACCTTAATTTAAAAAACTGCATTTTGTGTTTACTTGTGTTGTCTTTGACTAATATTTAAATTGGTTTGATGTTCCGAAACACTTAAGTGTGAAAAACATGCAAAAAAATAAGAAACCAGGAAGGGGCAAACACTTTTTCACACCACTGTAAATATTATGTAATATAACCAAAATATGACATAACATAACCTAAATATAACATAAAATAACATAAATATGATGTAAAATAACCTAAATATGACATAACATAACCTAAATATAATCTAACATAACCTAAATATGATGTAACATAACCTAAACATTACATAATATAACTTCTGTATGATGTAACAACGTAATACAACACAAGATAACCTAAATATGATGTAATATAACCGAAATATAACATAACGTAAGTATAACATAAAATAACATAAATACGATGTAAAATAACCTACATATGACATAACATAACCTAAATATGATGCAACATAACCTAATATAACATAAAATAACATACATATGATGTAAAAAAAACTAAATATGACATAATATAACTTCTATATGATGTAAAAATGTAATATGACATAGGATAACTGTCACGCCCATGACCGACTCAGCTCCCCACGCACACAGGCTTCAGCGTTCCTCATCACCGGACTACTAAGTATCACCTGTTTCTCATTCACATCTCCATAGCCTCCCCTTCTTATAGCGCTCTCATCCCTCATTCCCACGCTACGCCACAAGGTTCCTGACCGGCTCTAGCTCAACACTTTCTCTCCAAGCCAACCTAGTATAATTAATAAATAAACAGCATTACCTCTACTCCTCAGCCTGCGTTTGTCTCGCCCTGTCCACGCGCGTTACAATAACCTAAGTATGATCTAATAATAACCTAAATATAACATAACCTAACCTAAATATGATGTAATGTAACTTAAATTACATAACAACATAAAGATAACAGATTATATATAAAATATAACATCATAAAATATAAATATATAATTTTTTAAAATATAAAATATTATACAAATATAAATATATAATTTTACAACTTGAACAAATGGAAAAAGATCATCTACAAATGTGAATGTTAGTAGTATTTTTCACAAGATCTTTGTATCGAGGGGCCCCCTGAGTCTGGTCATGTCACAGACGCCTCACAGCTCCAGAGATCTCCGGGTTGATACCGACCTGGGCGGAGTTTGATTGTTCTCCCTGTGTCCGTGTGGGTTTACTTCGGATACTCCGGTTTCCTCCCACATTCCAAAGACATGCATTAGGTTAATTTGTTGCTCTACATTGGCCCAGTATGAATGTGTCTGACTAGCATGGATCGAACCTTGCTCCTACGGTGGATAGCCGTCGATGCTGAGGCAACGTTAAATAAACAAAACGACGACTCCCAGAGAACAGGACGAACCCCACAAGGTCGGGACAGGACTCGGCAAAATGCAACTCAAACCTCACCTCACCAGGAGCATGACACGAACTCAGTGCCATGAACCGGCACTTCAGTTCATATCCTGCCTCTGGTGAGGTGAGAACTGAGTTGCGTATTTAAGCACCAGGGCACCGAGACCTTGCCAGTGCCCATGTTGTGGCTCAGGGTGGCATGTAGCTCTCGCCTTCAGTTTCAGGGTCTCACCCTGGAGTTCCTGAGGTTTTCCACTCAGGTAATGGGGGCTGGGAATCCAAGTGAATTGTTAATGGTTCAATAAAACTGTACCAAAATAGAATTAATAAGTAAGTAAATATAATATAAAACATTTACCTGGGCAGTATGAAGTGTCTGGAGCTTTCTTACAATCTTTCTTGAAATACAGGCATTTCAAATCTTGACATGTTAAACCTTTTATTTAAAAATAAATTGCACAAAATTAACAACCTTTGATGATGTTTTTAAAACAAATGTTAGCAAATGATACAGAACCCCAGTGGATCAACTCTTAAACACAAGGTAACATACACACGTGGACAAAATTGTTGGTACCCCACAGTTAATGAAAGAAAAACCCACAATGGTAACAGAAATAACTTTAATCTTTCAAAAGTAATAATAAATACAAAGTCTATGAAAATGAACAAATGAAAGTCAGACATTGCTTTTCAACCATGCTTCAACAGAATTATTTGAAAAAATAAACTCATGAAACAGGCCTGGACAGAAATGATGGTACCCTTAACTTAATATTTTGTTGCACAAACTTTTGAGGCAATCACTGCAATCAAACGATTCCTGTATCTGCCAATGAGACTTCTGCACCTCTCAGCAGGTATTCTGGCCCACTCCTCATGAGCAAACTGCTCCAGCTGTCCCAGGTTTGAAGGGAGCCTTTTCCAGACGGCATGTTTCAGCTCCTTCCAAAGATGCTCAATAGGATTTAGTTAGGCTCATAGAAATGCCACTCATATAGTCCAAGTTTTCCTCTGCCATTCTTGATTGGTTTTTTAGATTGGTGTGGTTTGGTCATTATCCTGTTGCAGGACCCATGACCTGCGACTGAGACAATCTTTCTGCCTGGCAGCACATTTCGCTCTAGAATTCCTTGATAGTCCTGAGACTTCATTGTACCCTGCACAGATTCAAGATACTCTGTGCCAGATGCAGCAAAGCAGCCCCAGAACATAACAGAGCCTCCTCCATGTTCCACAGTAGGGACTGTGTTCTTTTCTTGATATGCTTCATTTTTCCGTCTGTGAACATAGAGCTGATGTGCCTTGCCAAAAAGTTCCATTTTTGTCTCATCTGTCCATAGGACATTCTCCCAGAAGCTTTGTGGCTTGTCAACATGTAGTTTGGCAAATTCCAGTCTGGCTTTTTATGTTTTGTTTTCAACAATCGTGTTCTCCTTGGTCGTCTCCCATTAAGTCCACTTTGGCTCAAACATCGGCGGATGGTGCGATCTGACACTGATGTTCCTTCAGCTTGAAGTTCACCTTGTATCTCTTTATAAGTTTTTCTTGGCTCTTTTGTTACCATTCGTATTTTCCTCCTATGTCCACGTCCAGGGAGGTTGGCTACTGTCCCATGGGTCTTAAATTTCTGAATAGTATTGGCAACTGTAGTCACAGGAACATCAAGCTGCTTGGAGATGGTCTTATAACCTTTACCTTTAACATGCTTGTCTATAATTTTCTTTCTAATGTCCTGAGACAGCTCTTTCCTTTGCTTCCTCTGGTCCATGTTGAGTGTGGTACACACCTTATCACCAAACAGCCCAGTGACTACCTGAAGCCCTATATATAGGCCCACTGACTGATTACAAGATTGTAGACACCTGTGATGCTAATTAGTGAACACACCTTGATATAACATGTCCCTTTGGTCACATTTTTCAGGGGTTCCCACTATTTCTGTCCAGGCCTGTTTCATGAGTTTACTTTTTTAAATAATTCTGTTGAAGCATGGTTGAAAAGCAATGTCTGACTTTCATTTGTTAATTTTCAAAGACTTTGTATTTATTATTACTTTTGTCAGTTTAAAGTTATTTCTGTTACCATTGTGGGTTTTTCTTTCATTAACTGTGGGGTACCAACAATTTTGTCCACATGTGTAAATATGATGCAACAACTTAAATACGAGGTAATGTAACTTAAACATTTTGGAACATAACCTAATAAATATGTGACTTAAATCAGAAAAAGTTGTGACAGTACAGAAATTCAAATAAAACAGTAAACACAGTGTTCCTTACGTTTCCTTTGACTTTTATTTGATTGAACCTAAATGAACCTGAGAAATTTCATGTTTTCTTTTTCTGGTCATCTTTATTTTATTTGTTAATAAACATCCATTCCTGGATTTCAGGTCTGGAACACATTCCAAAATAAGTTGGGACGGTAAAGCGTTTACCACTTTGTAACGTTGCTGTTCCTTTTCACCACACAAGCCGTTTTGTTACCGAGGATACCAAGTGTAATGTTTGTTTACCAAATGTTATGTTTCAGGTGTTATTTTGTTCCGTTTTTTCTTCTTAAGGTGTGTAACAGTACGGGTTCATTGTTGTGTATTTTGAATCAAAATATTCCACACATTCTCTATTGGGACTAGGACAGGACTGCAGGCGGGCCAGTCCAGTACCCGTACCCTCTTCTTTCACAGCCGTGCCTTTGTAATGTGTGCAGCATGTGGTTTTGTTTTCTGATTTGTCTTGTTGAAAAACGCATGGATGTTCCTGGTAAAGATGTCGTCTTGAAGGCAGCTTATGTTGTTCTAAAATCTTAGTGTACTTTTCTGAACAGTAAATGACCTTTAACAAAGGCCCTGACCCGACCCCATACCATGACAGAGCCTGGCTTTTGGACTTGTTCCTTTTCATCTTTCGTCTTTGCTCCAAAAAAAGATCTGTTATACTGATGGGTCTGAGCACAATCCCTTTTCCCACTGTATGATGGTCCATCCCAGATGCCTCCGAGCCCAGAGAAGCCGATGCCGCTTCTGGACATGATTATAACATAAGGCTTCCTTTTAGAACAGTAACGTTTTAAGTGGTATTTGTGAATGTAACTCTGTATTGTAGAGCTTGATAAAGGTTTGATAAAGGAATCCCTTGTTCTTGTCGCTCTGTCAGCTATTGATGAAGTGCCGTCTGAGGGATTTAGTTTAAGCTTTTTATGAAATTCCTCCAGATTCCTTGAATGGTTTAATGATATTATGCTTTGTAGAGGAAGAAATATATAAATCCCTTCCAGGCTTTCTTTGAGGATCATTGTTTTTAAACATTTCAATCATTTTCTTACATATTTGTTGATAAACTGGAGATCCTCTGATCATCTTTACTTCTCAAAGACTCACCTTTTGGAAATCACATCATTATTTAATTTTTTAAATTTTTTAATCATTACTAGCCCTAAATTATATAAGCCCATTTCCGCCACTTAAAATGAAAATTTCAGCACCTAAGTTTTTTCACCAGTGAATGATTTGCTTTGTCATTATTTTGAGATACTATGTCATTATCAGTTACTAAGCCTTTATTTTTTTATAGTATTTTCTAGTGTTATCTAGTAAATTGCCCCGTCCCAACTTTTTTTTGGAAATGCAGGAATGGATGTTTATTAACAAAGGGCCCACTCAGGGAACGGGGTACAGGAACCCAAATGAATAGTTAATGGTTCAATAAAACTGTAACAAAATAGAATTTATAAGTAAATAAATACAATATTGTTAGGAGTCGCACTGATCCTGTCTTATGATGCTTGAGAGCAGTGTCGACTCATATTTCGGCATGGGCATGTTAGGAAGTCATGCCAGGTATGGCCGATAGGTGGTAGCAACGCTCTACATTCCTGGCATGACTCCTGGCAGCCGCTTTGATTGAACTGTCAGTCAGTAGACAGCTCAATCGGAGCAAATGAGCCGCAGCTGCTGCCTTTGGCTATTTAAGAGCTTTGCCACTAGCAGTAGCTGTCGGTTCATCCGCTAATGACACCGGCACGCCACGTAAGCCCCGATTCTCGCCAAGGCGTGTTTAATAAGGACTCGCTGGCAATTGCGTGCTCTGAGACCTCATACGTCTCATACCCCCGCTCTATCACAGAGCGCCGTGCTTCCGCCTTTTGTTTGTTTTCGTTTCTTTTATTTTTATAGGGATTTGGAGAGGACAAACTAAGCTCGCAAAGGAGCTTAGTGTCCGTAGCGTCGGGAGATGTGAGGTAAGCGCCAGGGCAATTAGTTAGTGTAGGTTGAGCGTTATATTGTTTTCCGTTTCTTATTGTTTTTGCCTTCTCACTCCCCACTGTCTGCTTCCCCCTCCTCGCGCTCTCGCAGCGCTGCAATCCCTTCAGAGCGTGCAGGAGCTCTTGGCCACGCCCACGACTACTCCGTGTGTGTGTGTGTGTTTGTGTGTGTGTGGGTGTGTGTGTGTATGTGCTTGCAGCTCTGATGCAGCCCGGAGGGATTTCTCTCCTCCCTCTCTGTTCCTCGCTCGGCAGAGTTGACGTTCAGCTCTGAGCTCTGCTCGGCTGACGTCAGCGGGGGATTTTTACCCCTCCTTCCTCTGCTGCTTGCTTAAGCGCGCCTGTGACGTCTCTGTGTGTGTATGCAGTTCGTACAGTCGCTGCTTTTCACACACCTGGTCTTTAGTTATCTATTCATTTCGTATTTATTTAATACAGTTTTATTTATTTAATTTCACTTTAGTTCTTTCAGAAGCACCGGAGCCTTCGCTCCGCTCCTTCTCCTCTCCGGCTCTCTTGTGTGTGCGTGGGAAAGCTTTCCCTCACACACACACAGGAGATCGGCTTTCATTTGGTAATTTCTTTAGTTTTACCTCAGTGGTCAGGTGGTGCTATCGGTTAAACTACTGTTCACCGACGCAGGCGACCTGGGTTCGCTCCCCAGCCACTGAGGTGATTTTTCTGGTATCGGTTTCCTTGTTTATTTGCATTTTGTTAGTTATTGTTTTATTTGTTTGTTTTATTTCAGTTCACTACTACCATCTGGAGCTAACTGCACTTGGGTCCCAAACCCTCTTCTTATTTAGTTTTGACGGTTCGCCATTGCTTTTATACGGCGAACCGTAACAGGGCATGCTCGGGACAACCGTGCATGCGTCAGCTGGCCGAGCTATTTAAGTGCACGCTTGAGCCCTGACAGTTGTCGTATCCTCACCCTATACAGCCCTTTTTTATTTTCACGGTTCGGCTGTTTTTGATTATGACGAACCGTAACAGAAGGATATGACCACTTACAGGACCCAGCGTTAGCTCCTGGGCCTCCAGTTTGGAGAGCCCCAATCCACATAGGTCTCGGTGCCCTCCCAGGTACAAGCTGGGCTGCTGGTCCCATCCACTTTTGTGGGACCAGCCATAGACCCTGCTACAGCTCCCAGCCCTCCAAGGTTGGAGGGTCTCTTTCACGATGGGCGTCGGTGACCCGTGCCGCCCCGTGTTTTCAGTATCACTTGGCAGCAGGTCTGTTACCAAATACGTCAGGGAATTTCGCATTGCAGGCACAGGAGAGCTTTCTGGATGACCTGCTGCTCATGGCCATTTTTGAGAGAGGCCTTGACGATAAGTTGGAGAATGAGCTAGTGTCATTACTACCCGGTACAAGCTTACTCCCTGTCATTGCTTCCTCCTATAAGACACTGTAGCTCCGTACCTGAGCCCACTGTGCCGCCTAGCTCCGTACCTGAGCCCGCCGTGCCACCTGGTTCTGTACTTGAGCCCGCCGCGCCGCCTGGTTCCGTAGCTGAGCCTTGGAGGTGTCAGGACACCTCCCCTTGGGGGTTGGAACTGTTAGGAGTCGCGCTGATCCTGTCTTATGACGCTTGAGGGCAGCGTCGACTCATATTTCGGCATGGGCATGCTCGGGACGATCGCACAGGCGTCAGCGTTTGTTTGACGCCGTGTGCGCAATTGGTGACACCTGTTGGCCGGGATATTTAAGTGCATACTTGAGTCCTGACAGTTGTCGTATCCTCACCCTATATAGCCCTCACATGGCTTTCGCATGCATGTGGGTCTTTTTGTTGGCGCTTCGCGTGTTAGGGAGTCTGGTAGACCTGTCACGTTTAGGTGGCAGGCCATGTAGAGTCCAGAAGGCTCGAGGTTAACTGATAGGGCTTAGTGGCTAAGCTAGAATTAGCAGTCCCGCGGCTATCGGCTTCTTTGTACTTCCTCTCCTTCTGTCTTCGTTTCACGTGGACCCATTTGGACTTAGTAGCTCCCTCCTCTCCACGATCGGGGAATTAGAGTTCCTATCGTGTCCTCAAGGCATGCTTTCATTTCATGCTGTGCCCAGGGTTGAGCCCAGGGTTCAATCCACATTCCTTCTGTTTTTGCTTATTCAGTTTCTTTTCATTTGTTTAGATTTTGGTTCACCCCTTCCATCTGGAGCTAAGTGCATTTGGGTCCTAAAACCCTTTTTTTTTTGTTTTCACGGTTCGCCTGTTTTTTATTATGGCGAACCGTAACAAATATAAAACACATACCTTTCAAGTACGATACAATGCCCTCGATGTCCTCACAAACCTTCTTGGGTTGCTTGCATTTGACATCTTCACATATTGTACCTTTTATTTAAAAATAAATGAAAAAAATTAACAAACTGTATTGATGTTTTCAAAAAGAGTAAATGTAAACTCGTAGTTACAGAACTTCTGCAGAGAACAGGTTTAGATTTGATATATCAAGAGTTAAGGCCTTCTCACACCGAGTGCGATTTTTACGCAAGAAAAAAAACGGATGCGATTTCTAACGTAGTGGGACCTTCACACCAAGTCTGATGTGTTTTTTTATCTAAACAGTCCGAAAACTCCCTGTCTGCTTCTTCTTTCTTTAATTTCCCTTCTCTTAATGTGTTGGAGATTTCTGTGTCTTTTTCGCATCATCAACTTAGAAACAAAAACTTGAGTGAAGATTCGTGCAGGAAGCTTTCTATAGTTTGTGTTTTTGTTGTCATGAACAGACACTTAGATAAATAATCAGATGCTTCCATCCAGTCCCTGAGAGCTTTATCACCATCATCCTCCAGCCTTTCAGTTCTATTCCACCAGATCTTTTCTTTAATATCCATGTTTTTAAAGGCAGCCTGTTGCTCGTCCTATAAGCTCTCGATGAGCTGTTCTGCCCGACGACCGAGCTCTGATTGGTCAGCCTGTTTTTATTAATGCAGAAATTAGAACAGGCTCTGGTTAAAGGTTTTATGCAGCGTCGTGGTCCGTCAGTTTCGGACTCGGTGTGAAGGACGGCGCTAATACACGCGTGTCCTTTTTCAAAACTTGATGTGCAATTTTTACATCCGTAAAAATCTGACTCGGTGTGATGGAGTGTGTGTGTGTGTGTGTGTGTGTGTGCGCCCTGTATAACTGTAAATCATATAATATTTCAGATAGACAGTCTGAGACTGTGTGTACCATTCAAAAAGCAGAGAGGCCTATTGGGTGTGTATGTCTTGTTTAGATAGATGGTGTTTGGAGAATCACCGACATTGATCTTCGATAGGCAAACACCAGGTTTTGAACAGCCTGAGAGGAAACAAAGAAGATCACCAGAGAGTAACACAATAATAAACGTACAGAAGCGTACAATGGGGAAATGTGATATTTTAGTTGTTAAAATATTATGTTTAAAACATATATTATACTTTCTAACATTTTTAAACTTATTTCAAACTTGCCTTAGCTCTTCAAACATCTCTGTTCACCTTTTTCTTAGATGTTTTTTTTTTTAGTGGCATAGATGAGGGACTCAAACATGGGTCTTTCTTTAATTTCTACAGCGAGTGTGTGTGAGTATGTCTGGGTGTGTGTGTGTGTGTTGGTTATTACTGTGTTTGTGCTTCATCTTTCCAGGTGAGTTTGGATTTTGAATAGAATTGAAAAAACCTCAATAAACAACTGAAATGTACTTACCGCTACAGTCCACCTTACAAACCGTATGAAATTTTTGCCCTGGAAAATAAAAAAAGCAAATATGGTAGTGAAGGAGATAGAATATTTGTCAAAACAAATATTTTTGTGTGATTATATACATATCTATCTATCTATCTATTTATCTATCTATCTATCTGTCTACATAGACAAGAACCGAGGTACCACTGTATGTAATTTATAAAAACAAATTCGAAAAATAGAAAAAAAATCATAACTTAAATGATGATTACTTTCTTAAATAGCCTTACCTGGACACGTGTATGGTGGGCCTGTGTTGGCAATTACTGGAGAAAATACTGAATGCAAACATGAGTATATAAAATATAATTTGAATATATGGCACACAAAGCTAAAAGTATTAACTAAAAGTAAAGCTAAAAGTATATATTTTTATTATACATTAACATTGGTCACTCACTCGCTCACTTTAAATACCCACTTAATCCAATTCAGGGTCGAGGGGGCCGGGGCGTACCCGACAGAACAGGATGCAATACGGGAATAAACCCTGGCAGAGCTCACACACACACACACTGGGACACTTTAGAGATGCCAATTGACCTAATACATGTCGCTGGAAGTACCTGGAGGAAACCCACACAGACAGTGGGAGAACATGCAAACTCCACACAGGCGGAAGATAAAGATTTCTACAGAGTGTGTGTGTGCGTGTGTGTGTGTGTGTGTGTGTGTGTGTTGGAATTGATTTCATAAACAAACCTCAATAAACACCAGAAATGTACTTACATTTCCAGTCCACCTTACAAATCGTATGACATTCATCCGCTGGAAAAATATAAAAAAAAAAACTAAATGTATTAGTGTATATATCATATCATTTAAATCATAAAATCAGCCACCCCTCAGTACAACCTGTGAATCAACGTTTATTAAGCTTATATATAATTGTATCTATCTAGCTACATGTAGATTTCTTTGCAAAGAAATCAGAATACTGTACTTTATACCTTTAAACTAAACTATTCATTTTTGACTCATTATACATCGTTTGCTATATAAGTAATATGTTATTTGGTGATGAGGGGTGACGAGTATTCATTTCTTACTTATTTTTCTGCACCTAAGATATACAATATGTTCAAAAGTTTCTGAATACTACTTTTAATGACTGAGCTCTGCTTTTTCAGCAACACTCACTAACATGTTCATAATTTAAAGCGTACATAGAATGGGTTGCACTGATACCCACATGACCGTCAATTTTTTTATAGGTTTCCACTTCCAACAAGTCGGTCCTTAAACAGAATCAACAGATACAGTCTTGCAATCCAGGTTATGGTGGGTTAAGGGCTGTGCTCAAGGACCCAACAGTGGCAGCTTGGCAGAAAGGGAATTTGAACCCTAGGCCTTCTGGTCCATAGTCCAGTGTCTTAACCACTAGTTTACCACACAGTCATGGGCCAAAGCCCAGTGGAAGCCCTTTTAGAAACAGTAGCAGACAAACTCTGTACTCTCTACTTGGAAAATTTTGAGTGTCCTTTCAGGGAACTTTTGTCTATATAGGGTATTTGGCTTCATGATCATGACCACAAGAGGGCGCCTTGCAGCAATGACCATGGACTTTCTGATTCTTATTGCAAAATGATCCGACCTTCAGTCAGTCCTCCAACCAGCAACCTCCTACCTGTCCATCTGTCCACCATCCATCCATCCAACTATGCATCAGTGCAGCTATGCTTATATGTAGCTATCCAACTGTCCAATCATTCATCCAACAATCTATCTGTCTGTCTGTTCATCAGTCTATCCGAATACTCGATCTAAAATCCATCCATCCCATCCATCCATCCATCTATTCATCTTTTCAGGTACAGTGGGGCAAAAAAGTATTTAGTCAGCCACTGATTGTGCAAGTTCTCCTACTTAGAAAGATGAGAGAGGTCTGTAATTTTCATCATAGCTACACTTCAACTATGAGAGACAGAATGAGAAAAAAAATCCAGGAAATTACATTGTAGGATTTTTAAAGAATTTAATTGTAAATCATGATGGAAAATAAGTATTTGGTGACCCACAAACAAGCAAGTTTTCTGGCTCTCACAGACCTGTAACTTCTTCTTTAAGAAGTTCTTCTGTCCTCCACTCGTTACCTGTATTAATGGCACCTGTTTGACCTCGTTATCTGTATAAAAGACACCTGTCCACAGCCTCAAACAGTCAGACTCCAAACTCAAGACCAAAGAAGAATGTTGAAGGACACCGGACAGAAAATTGAAGACCTGCACCAGGGCTGGGAAGAGTGATCTACAATAGGGCAAGCAGGTTGCGTGTGAATAAATTCACTGTGGAGCAATTGTAAGAAAACAGAAGACATAAAAAAAACAAGATCTCATCCCGGGGGCCCTGCAAGATCTCATCCCATGGGTCACAATGATAATGAGAAACGGGGAGCAAAAAATTCCCAGAAACTACACGGGAAGGGACCTGATGAATGACCTGCAGAAAGCTGGGACCAAAGTAACAAAGTCTACCATCAGTAACACACTACGCCGAGAGAGACTCAGATCCTGCAGTGCCAAGCGTGCCCCCCTGCTTAAGAGCCAGTACATGTCCAGGCCCATCTGAAGTTTGCCAGAGAGCATATGGATGATCCAGAAGAGGATTGGGAGAATATCATGTGGTCAGATGAAACCACAACTACAATTGGTGAAAACTCAACTCGTCGTGTTTGGAGGGAGAAGAATGCTGAGTCGCATCCCAAAAACACCATACCTACTGTAAAGCATGGGGGTGGAAACATCATGCTTTGGGGCTGTTTTTCTGCAAACGGGACAGGACGACTGATCCGTGTTAAGGGAAGAATGAACGGGGCCATGTATTGTGAGATTTTAAGCCAAAACCTTGTTCAATCAGTGAGAGCATTGAAGATGGAACGTGGATAGGTCTTCCAGCATGACAATGATCATAAACACACCGCTCGGGCAACAAAAGAGTGGCTCGGTAAAAAGCATTTGATGGTCCTTTAGTGGCTTAGCCAGTCTCCAGACCTCAACCCCATAGAAAATGTGTTGAGGGAGTTGAAAGTCTGTGTTGCTGAGTGACAGCCACAAAACATCACTGCTCTAGAGGAGATCTGCATGGAGGAATGGGCCAAAATACCAGCTACAGTGTGTGCCAACCTGAGAAGAACTAAAAGAAAAGATTTTTTGACCTCTGTCAGTTGGCAAACAAAGGTTATGTTACAAAGTATGATGTTTGAAACTTTTGTTATTTACCAATACTTATTTTCCCTCATGGATTTACAATTTTAAATTCTTTAAAAATCCTACAATGGATTATTTTTCTACATTGTGTCTATCATAGTTGAATGAGCTATGCTGAAAATTACCAGACCTCTCTCCATCGTCCTAAGTAGGAGAACTTGTTACAAATCAGGGCGCTAATACTTTTTTGCCCCACTGAAATCTATCCACACCCATACATCTGATCAACCACTCCGACAGATCTGATGCTGATCATTAAAGACAGAAAAATATTCAATATTTACCATAGTTGAAAATTAGCAATTCTTTACCACAGATCTTAATTTAGGTAATTCGATCAATTATGAGTAATCTGTTAAAAAAACCAGCAGCTAGTTTGCTCAGGACAGGGTTATTTTCTAGGTGCGGTCCCAAGCCCCGGATTAAATGGTTGAGGGTTGCGTCCAGGAAGGGCATCCGGTTGTCTTTTGTAAAACATTGCCCCAAATACAGTATGCGAGTTCATAATAATTTCACCATACCGGATCGGTCGCGGCCCGGGTTAACAACGACCGCCACTGGTACTGGTAGCAAACAGGGTAACAGCGGAAATTGGACTACTGTTTGCCGAAGACGAAGAGGAGGGAAGCGTGTGAGGAGACAGAGAGAAAGCAGGAGGGGCAAGAATATAGCACTGAGGGTAGCAACCCTAAATGTATTGACGATGACAGGGAAAGGTAGAGAGCTGGCTGATATGATGCAGAGGAGAAATGTCAATTTTTTGTGTGTGCAGGAGACAAAGTAGAAGGGTAACAAGGCTCGATGCATTGGTGCAGGGTTTAAACTGTTCTACCATGGTGTGGATAGCAAGAGAAATGGAGTTGGTGTGGTCCTGAAGGAGGACTATGTAAAGTCGTTGAGGTGAAAAGGGTGTCAGATAGGAGAATATGTCTGAAGCTGGAAATTGAGGGTGTAATGGTGAATGTTGTTAGTGGCTATGCACCACAAGTTGGCTGTGAATTAGAGGAGAAAGAGAGATTCTGGGGGGAGTTGGATGAAGTGGTTGAGAGCATTCCCAGGGAGGAGAGACTGGTGATTGGTGCAGATTTCAATGGTCATGTTGGTGAAGGTAATAAGGAGTTGAGGAAGTGATGGGCAGGTTTTTTGTTAAGGAAAGGAACCTAGAAGGACAGATAGTGATGGATTTTGCAAAGAAGATAGAAATGGCTGTGGTTAACACATATTTCCAAAAGATGGAGAAGCATAGGGTGATTTATAAAAGTGGAGGGAGGAGCACACAGGTAGACTACATCCTATGTAGAAGAGGTTGCTTAAAAGAGATTGGTGATTGTAAGGTAGTGGCTGGGGAGAGTGTAGCTAGGCAGCATTGGATGGTGGTGTGCAGAATGGCTCTGGTGGTTAGGAAGAGGAAGAGGACAAAGGCAGAGCAGAGGACCAAATGGTGGAAGTTGAGAAAGGAAGAATGTTGTAAGGAGTTCAGAGTGGAGCTGAGAAAGGCTTTGGGTGATAGGAAAGAGTGTTAGCAGCAACAGTAATTAGACAGACCGGTAGAAAGGTACTGGGTGTGTCTTCTGGACAGGCAAAGGATGAAAAGGAAACCTGGTGGTGGAACGAGGAAGTGCAGGAGGTTATTCAGAGAAAGAGGTCAGCTAAGAAGAAATGGGACAGGGACAGGACTAAAGAGAGTAGGGCAAAAAGGGAGGTATCAAAGCTCAAGCAGAAGGCCTACGATGAGTTATATGAAAGGTTACACAGTAGGGAAGGAGAGAAGGAGTTGTATCTGCTGGCAAGACAGAGATAGAGCTGGAAACGATGTGCTGCATGTCAGGGTGATCAAGGATAGAAATGGAAATGTACTGTCAAGTGAGGAGAGGGTGAGGGAAAGATGGAAGGAGTATTTTGAGGAGTTGATGAATGTAGAAAATGAAAGGGAAAGAAGGTTGGATGGCGTAGAAATTGTGGAACAGGATGTAGCAAAGATTAGCAAGGACGAAGTGAGGAAAGCTTTGAAAAGGATGAAGAACGGAAAGGCAGTGGGACCTGATGACATACCGGTTGAGGTATGGAAAAGTCTAGGAGAGCTGGGAGTGGTGTTTTTGAGTAGATTATTCAATGGAATTCTGGTGAATGAGAGTATGCCGGAGGAATGGAGGAAAAGTTTAGTTGTACCGATTTTTAAGCAGAAGGGTGATGTATATAGAGTTGATGAGCCACACAACGAAGATTTGAGAGAGAGTTGTGGAAGCTAGGCTCAGACAGGAGGTGACAGTGAGTGAACAACAGTATGGTTTCATGCCAATGAAGAGCACCATGGATGCGATTTTTGCTTTGAGACTGCTGATGGAGAAGTAGTATAGGATGGTCAGGAAAAGAAGCTACACTGCGGTCCTGTGGGATGTGGAGAAAGCTTATGACAGGGTGCCAAGGAGAAACTGTGGTGGTGTATGAGGAAAGTCTCAAGTGGCGAAAAAGTATGTTAGATTAGTGCCGGGGAATGTATGACAAAGCTGACCGCGGTGAGATGTGCGTAGGAGTGACAGATAGCTTCAGGTAGGGGTGGAGGCCATGCATCAACGGATCGGCCCTGAGTTCCCTTCTTATTTGCTCTGGTGATGGACACAGACTAACAGATGAGGTCAGACAGGAATCGCCGTGGACTATGATTTTGCAGACGACATGGATAGGTAGTGAGAACAGGGAAACAGGTTTAGAGAGGAATGGAGAGGTGGAGGTAAATCTGGAAGGAGAGGAATGAAAAGTCAACTGTAGTAAGACAGAATCCCTGTGTGTAAATTGAAGGGAGGCAGGGTGGAACAGTCAGGCTACAGGGATTCAGTGGTCACAAAGGTCCAGGAGCTCAGGTACTTGGGATCAAAAAACGTCCAAGGAAAGGGGGGAGTGTGGAAAGGAGGGTAAAGAAGAGGGTGCAGCAGGAGGAGTGGGTGGAGAAGGAGAAGAGTGTCAGGAGTGCCTGTGTGACCAAAAGGGTAGCGCAAAAGTTGAAGGAAAGATTATAAGAGGTAGTTAGAACAAGCCGTTGTATGGCGTTAGAGACAAGGGTGCACTGACAAAGAGGACAGGAAGCAGAGCTGGAGGGGCAGAACTTAAAGATGTTGAGGTTCTCTTTTAGGAGTTGTCTAGGGTGGGGGACAGGATTAGAATGAGATCATCAGAGGGACAGCACAGGTTGGAAAATTGGGAGACAAAATCCGAGAGGAAAGTACTGAGATGGTTTTTGGACTGTGCAGAGGAAGGATAGTGGATATATTGGTTTAGAAGGATGTTGGAGATGGAGCTGCCAGGCAAGAGACGGAGAGGAAGACCAAAGAGGAGTTACATGGTTGTGGTGAATGAAGATATGCAGGGAGTTGGGGTGAGAGTAGAGGATGTGGAGGACAGGGAGAGGTGGAAACTTTTAACTCGCTGTGGCGACCCCTGATAAAGGGAGAAGCCGAAAGAAGAAGAAGAAGAAGAAGAATGATGTAATCTGTTAAAACCATTAGAGAAGGACCAGAACTAACCGAGAGACAAAGGAACGATAATCAGCAGAGCTCCAAAGATCCACTTCATCTTCACAGGAAGGGAGTTTACGCTGAAATGAAAAGAAATAAAACACAAACATTTCTAGAATAAACACAATCAAACATGAACAGATTTATGGCTAAATCATTTCTAATCCAGCCTTTGTCTTGTATTTATTAACCTCTCTCTATAAACTCAAAGTTAAAACTGAAAACATTTTGAAATTTGCTCGGTCGTTTTCCAAAAATCTTTGTTGGTGTGTACATCGCATCAGATCTCACTTAGGAATGAAAGTACAATCTGTTTTCGGAATGCTTTTTTAAATTCTAATTGACAATTATTTTCCTTTCCCAAACATTGTAGTTAAGACATTTCTAGCTAACATTGAATGTAAACCAACAAATCAAAAACAAAACAAAACAAAAAAAAAACATTTGCATGATTGTATAATCACTCTGTGATAAGAGTTTTGTAGGGTGCATGCTGATTTAGGAATTTACCAGGGTGCAGTCTCACGCCCGGCTTTATAATGCCCCCTGCAACCCAGAATTGGATTAGAAAAATTAAACACAATAACTATTTGAGTTTAAATTGAAAAGAAATAAAAAAAAAACATCTAAAAAGGCAAAAAAATGATATTACAATATAATGCAAACTAAATCATTATTTAAACAAGCTGACATTTAGGGTTTAGGTTTTAGGAGCCACCTCTTAAGAGAAATCGATGATGATTTTGTAAATATTTTACAGCAAAACTCTTTAAAATATTAATATTTCAATGTAATATTTTACTACTATTGCTATTCTTACTAATTCAATTAATATTGGATTTAAACAAATCATTAAATAATAAAATGGATCATTATAACTGTCATTATAACAAAAGTCTGAAGACTTAACTGTTTAAAAAAATATTTTAAAATAAAACTCATTTAAAAAAACTCATTCTCTACATTGGTCCATAAAGAGCTGAGCTTAAATTATTTGTAATAATATTTTTAGATGAGAGATTATAAAGAAATGTACATTTTGATTAAAAAAAAAACACAGTTCACGTCATTTCACAACAAGTCTTTATATTAAACGTACAAAACATTTATGCAAATTTCGACATACCTGT
The DNA here is from genome assembly GCA_025084515.1 of Ancistrus triradiatus. NCBI lineage: Eukaryota > Metazoa > Chordata > Actinopteri > Siluriformes > Loricariidae > Ancistrus > Ancistrus triradiatus. The sequence goes on along the minus strand of JAJAGP010001285.1, from coordinate 105,501 downwards.
AGGATTTCAATTCGATATGAAAATTAAACTCATTAACTTTTTCTCTATTGATGAACTTTCCATTACACACATTACGTGATCTCAAACCTGATGTTAATAAATATAACCTCAGATTTGCTTTAGAAACGTTTATTATCTGAACTTTAATTCGTATCTAAGGGTTAAACCTGAGCGTCTTACCTGTGCTGCTGAGCTTCTGTCGTTCTGACAGCTACTGAGAAAGATTCCAGGATTATTTAGTAAGCAATTTGCATGACTTTGCATTTAGACACAAAGAGAACCTTATGTTTGAGTTTATTTTTCAGTCAAATAGACCTACATTTATTAGCTTCCGTAACACAACACACTTTCTAATACCGGTGCTGAACAAAAGCTCCATAAAAGGACTCGCTTTTAATTTAATTTAAATATTCAAAGTTAAAATACTGTGGGTACTGTTAGGGTTCAGTGTGGTTGGTAGCTGAGCTTATTTGGTGAGGCCAGCTATCGGGGCTGAGGAGAGGATGGGTCTGCTTTTCACAAATCAGCACATGCTTTTTTCTGGTTAATAAACATCCATTCCTGCATTTCAGGGATGCAGCACATTCCAAAACAAAGCTGAGACGGGGCAATTTAGAGCTAGTGATTAATTACAAAAACTAAATAATGACGTCATTTTCTAGTTTATGTGTGAAAAAATATAAAATCTTTAAAAACAATGTTCCTCAAAGAAAGACTAGAAGGAATTTATACATTTCTCCCTCTACAGAGCTTAATATCATTAAACCATTCAGAATCTGGAGGAATTTCAAGTGGGATGATCTCCGCTCCCTCAGACGGCACTGCATCAAAAACCATCATCCATCAATAGCTGATAGAACCACATGGACAAGGGATTCCTTTATCAAACCTTTATCAAGCTTTACAATACAGAGTTACATTCACAGATACCACTTAAAACGTTACTGTGCTAAAAAGAAGCCTTATGTTATAACCATGTCCAGAAGGGGCGTCGGCTTCTCTGGGCTCGGAGGATCTGGGATGGACCATCATACAGTGGGAACAGGGATTGTGCTCAGACCCATCAGTATCACAGATCTTTTGTGGAAGAAATGGACCAAAGATGAAAAAAGGACCATCCAGTGTTATAAATGGGGGGCATTGGGACCCAAGTGCAGTTAGCTACTGATGAAAGGGATCAACCAAAATGGAGAATAAAAATAAATAAATAAAATTAAAAAGATAAATAAGGGCATATGTGGGGATAAGCGCACGCATGCACACACACACACACACACACACACACACACACACACACACACACACACACACACACACAAAGGGGGAAAATAAAGCTGTGCCTACGAGGCTGGCAGTTGGGACTCCACCCTGATCGTTGGCATCAGGGTCTGACGCACTATGAATGTGCCACAGAGTAGCGCGGGGAAAGAAAAGCTTAACTGCGCTGTGGCAAGTGAGGAAGAAAATGACAGGGCCTCCTATAAGGCATGAAGCGCCTCGGGTGCACGGCCGATAAGGACCCAAACGGAGCCGGGGAGAGAGCGTAACGCTCTGTCGGAGAGATTCGGGAAATCGCTAGGGAATCCTGGAAGCAAGAAATGAGGGCTCTAGGTGGAATGCCGAAGGTGCGCGATGCGTGCTGTGGATCTGCAACACGAAAAGAGGGATGAGGCTGGCAACTGGACAGTGTCCCTCAAAAGCAAGAGCCGAAGCCTCTGAGAGGACGGAGAGATGGCGGAGGGAAGCAAGGGGAGCAAACGGCGGGATCTGTCCCTACTCTAGCTCACTAAACCCTGACTGACCTCCGGTCTCTAAACCTTATCTGGCCGATCTCCTAAACGAGGCCGGTCTACCTCCGGATGTGACTGCATGCACGAGAGGTCTCTAATGACGCGAGGGTGTTTGGACAATGACTGTTATGAGGAACAAGTCCAAAAACCAGGCTCTGGCATGGTATGGGGTCAGGGCAGGGCCCTTGAGAAAAGTCAATTCCACTTCTGTGATGCAGCATTAATGCAGAAAAGTACCCTGAGATTTTAGAGCAACATAATCTGCCTTTAATATTCAATATAAATTTTTTATTCTGTCACTGCAATACTAATCAAAAGTCTTTGTGAGTTTGACTGATTTAATCTTATTCTTTTTTTGTGTAGATTTCTGATTTCATTGTATAATATACAATAACAATAAAGGCATTATCTTATCTTATCCTATCTTACTGTAGCTTCCCCATATTTTAAATAACCGGGGGAAAACATTCTTTTTTCGTTCTGAAGGATAAAAAATTATATAATATAATTATTTAATATAATTTAAACAAAAAGAAACTTTAGGTCCCCTG
>JAJAGP010001285.1:0-103060 GCA_025084515.1 Ancistrus triradiatus | reverse complement strand
GTCCCCTCCGTGTCGATGTACATGGCCTTCCCCTCTCCTCCTCCCTGATCTATGGGCAGCTGGCACGTGACGGCCAGAGTGTGGCACAGCTGCGTCTTTCCGGTACGGAACTCCCCGAACATCTCTGTGATGGAGCCCGTCTCTATACCCCCTGCACACACACACACATGCATATAGAAGTACCTAAATGTGTGCCTCTAAGCAGGGGTTAGGGGTTAAGTGCCGCCCCCCTCCTCACCCTGCAGCAGTTTATCCAGCTCTTTAGATCCGGTTGAGATTTGGATGATCTCAGCTCTGCGCTGGTGAAACTCCGTCGCCGTGGTGAAGCCCATCGGTACGAGCTTAGCCGCCTCCCCCTGCGAGCCGTCGATACAACAGGATTAAATCATTTTAGAGGGGCACACTCGGCCCTGTGCCGAATTCGCGCCTCACCAGGATTTTGTCGGCTTTGGCCTCGCTGATCCCTTTGATGTTGAGCAGCTCTTTTTTGGGGGCGTACGCCACGGCCTCGATGGTGTGAAACCCTGCGTCCTCCAGCTTCTTCAGATCGCTGGCACTGATGCCGCACTGCTGCAGGGCACAAACACACCAGAACACGACCTGTTACACGCACAGCGTCAGAGTTCCCTTAATCAGCATCAGGAACTGCACCAGGCCTGGAACCTTTAACCACTCACTAACTGCACATCACTTATTTGGATGTACGAGGTGTTACCTCCAGGCGGTTCAGTGGTTGCGGGCCAAAGTTTTCCTCCTCAACGTCCACCTCCACCTGCCCTCGACTCACACTCATCGCCATCTTCACACAACAACCTGAAGCCGATAAAACACACATTCAACAACAATAAGCAAATCTGTCTTAGTACACGATGTATAGACATAGTGTGTGTCTTCATATGGGGATTCTTAACAAGGTCTGAATATATTACGTAAATATTATGCACGCTTAAATACATAGTTGGTGGTTGTCTAGTGGTTAAGGTACAGGGCTATGGACCAGAAGGTCCAGGGTTCAAATCCCACCTCAGCCAAGCTGCCACTGTTGGGTTATTAACCCACAATTGCTTGGATTGTAAGACTGTGGTAGCCTAGTGGGTAAGGTACTGGACTACAGACCACAAGGTCCAGGGTTCAAATGCCACCTCTGCCAAGCTGCCACTGTTGGGTCCTTGAGCAAGGCCCTTAACCCACAGTTGCTTGGATTGTAAGACTGTACCAGTTGGAAGTCGCTCTGGATAAGGGCGTCTGCTAAATGCTGTAAATGTAAATAGTTATACATTATGAAATAACACGTATTTTGCACGTTACTATAAGTTCATACACGACACAAAACAACCAGTTGGTGTAAACAGCCATTTTAATGCATCTTTTAGTAATTAGGCATTTAAAGTACATTCATGTCAAAACCAGTCTCAAAAACAGTTTCATGGTTACACAACTGAGCTTGAAGTATGAAACCGTATCCCAAACGGCAGCCTTTCAAAGCAAAGTGCACTACATGAGGCGTAGACGCATGCAGTTATTTACCCTAGATAGTGCACTTACGAGACACATATGTACAGATTGGTTATGCGGCCCGTATTTCGTTCCACACGTCTAATTCCTCTTAAGCATTACAAATGATGACTTGTATAGCTATATTAACTTAGATTAACAACGGCTGTTAATAGCAGATTAAAAAATATTTATTTGTGATGACTAGTTAAAAGAGAGCTGTTTATTGACGTTATGTAACGATAAAAAAAACTGCAGCTGCGGCTACTTGGTTAGCCAGAGACGAGACGTAATTTCTCAAGCCAATGAAACAAACGGCGCCATAAAAGTCTTGTTAGCAGTCCTGCTGTGAAGTGTCTCCTCAAAATAAGCGCCGTATATCGTACATAAAGCAACACATAAAAGAAGAAACCCAGAGACTCACACTCACCTCCAGCCGAATAACTCAGCTCTGAATAAACTTTCCCGCTCCCTAGGAGACGTCAGCATACGTAGCGACGCAGGCTATTGGGCGCCAGACGTCACGCTCTTGAGCCCCGCCCACCAAAAACCGTTGATATATTATTATTAGCGTAATGTTAGCATTATGTTTCATTTTATATCAAGATATTTTATTAAACTTTTCGCGTTTTAAACACGGTTGCAATGGGGTTCTCCAGTAAGCTTGCCCTGGATGAGACGCTTATTATTTACATTGTTCTACCCAATTAATCTGATTAGCCTTGTGGAGTGCCAGGACATTCACCCTTTTACGCCATTTTACACTTTAGAGAGTTTGGACTGAATTATTTACTTAAATAATAAAACAAAACCTTAAAGAGGTTAACAAGTAGTATCTCTGTGATGCCCTGGCATCTCATGGGCCTGCATGTACCCTGCAACCCTGACCAGATAAAAGTGGAAATAAAACAATGATTAAAAAGATGGATTCTGTGCTGTTATTGGAAACTGCTCTGATTTTACATCCCATGTAGCTCGTTGTTCATCTGACATGCTTAGGTTCATTCACAATTCAAAAAATCAAAATCGGCAGGAAAATACAAGATTGCAATCTATTTCCATTGATTATCTCTGCAGTATGAAGCTGAATGATAAGCATCAGTAGAATAAATCTCGAGTTGAAAGCACAGGTACACATTTTCCTTCTCTTGTAAAAGTTTGACGTTCAAACACACGATCTAACGGGTATCATATCATCATATATAGCAGAAACGGGGCTCCGGTAAACCGTCGCGATGCTTCGAGGTGCGCTTCGGGGAATTTCTGAATACAGTTATTGTCCATTTGAGATAGGATAACAGCGAACTCATCTTCCACTGACACGTTCAGGTTGTTTGAAATTCTCGTACGGGTTTGCCAGCACCATCGTATTGTCCGTCTCCGCCTTCGTTTCTGCATCGGGCTTACTGGTGATGTAGTAATAAAGGAACAGGAAGAATCCTGACAAGAGAAACAAAGACATCACGTCACATCAAATAACAAATAACAACTAATATTGAATATGTACAGTTATGGCACTGTTACAGGGCTTTTTTCTGACTCACCCTGGAAGGAGTTGACTCCTGTGAAAATGTACAAAGCCGGGACCCGCAACGGTCCATAGGCGAAGAATGCAAAGCCCCAGCCGAGGCCGAGCATGCAAAACAGTCCCATGATGGTCACCGCGTCCGAGGGCTTCGTCTTATCTGCAAATGTGGGTATGTTCGGGCGTTTGATTCTCAGCATACAGAGCCAGTAAAGCACAACCACGAAGGTGAGGGAGGTGAAGAGGAAGATGAAGGCGTAGTAGCCGATGTTCACTATGTAGTGGACGGTGGAGTCCGTGATCCAGCACCTTTAAGAAAATAAGAATTAGGAATAAATCAGTTCCAAGAGTGATTACATGGAAACATGAAGTCCTGGAAACATAGGGGCTTTGAGATGCCAGTGTGAGCAGAGGACTCTGGGAATGAGGGCATCCTGAGATGGTTTCCTGGTTATGTTGTGTTACTTACATGTTTACCGTCTTTTGCGTATCGGTGTGTATGGGCAGGATGTCATATTTTTCCGTGGCGAAAATGCAGGCCACCATAATGGCAGGAGGAGCTGGAAAGAGCAAACCTCGTTTTTAACCAAAGCAACACAAGCGCATTCTGATCTTAATGATCGTCTTCCTCAAACTCACCCCATCCACCGACTTGGAGCTTGAAGAGATAACGCGGGATGCTGGCCGTGCGTTTGGTGATCTGCAAACACAAGTGCAGGGCCTCGATGCAGAACCACTGGAAACTGGTGAGCATGAAGTAGTGCATGAGAGCCGCCATGAGCTTACAGCCGACGGCGTTTCCGGCCTTTGCCACGTGCTCGTTGGTTAAGAAGGTCAGGTTGAGCAGGAATATCGCCAGGATCAGGTTTATGAGGATGTGAACCGAATGACTGGCTCGAGCTCTCCTGTAGGGAAACAACAGTTTGGAGGTGAGGGCTTAGGCGTATGTCTTGGAACTGGTTTGTTTAATGCACAGAAGCTTCCAGAGCTGGAGAGCAGAGCTCTTTAGAGCTGTTTGACTTCTAAAGCGTCCCAGGTTAATAATATTGTTCTGATAATCTTAGTACTTTTTCTTGTAACCCTAAAAAACCACACCTAAAATGAATTCTGAAGCTTTGAATCAAGCAAACGAATCATTTTTGGATCTGTGGGGTGGAATAAGGGTAAAACGAGGATTAGCACTTTCTGTGCACTTTCAAATTTTTTCCACTGTACCTTAACAGGAAGTGCCTGAAGAGAGCCACGCCCAGGAAGAAGATGGACAAACCACAGCCGATGGAAGTGATGTAGGTGAGAATGGTGAAGTCCGAAGTGGATATTTCTTGCTTTGGGTCAGACTACGGAAAACACAACACAAATACATGGCCAAAAGTATTTAGACAGCTTTTTTAACTAGAAACAAAATAAGCACACAGAAACAGGATCTCTTGGGGTAGTACTGAGGCTACTTATGAGAACATGAAAGGCTTAACTTTTGAAAATAACGCCTACTACTAATATTAATATCAATATTACTACTACTGCTATAATACTACTGCTACTACAGATAGTGGCTACTTGACTGCTCCAACTGCTATTACTGTTACTATTACTGCTCCTACAACTACTGCTGAACCTGCTGCTACTGCTGCTACTATGCTACCACAGCTACTGTTAGTACTACAACTGCTAATACAAATACTGCTAATGCTACTTCTGCTATTACTACTGCTGTTGCTGCTGCATCTGCATCCCTTCAGGCTGTTCTTCGTTTATGTAATGTGAGGAACAATGGAATAATCCTGTGTACAGCAGATTTGATTTAATCTCACCATGAGCACGGCGAAGAACGTTAAATGATTACATGAACAGGTTACAGTGTTGTTCATGAAGGTAGTGTTGCAGCCATCAGTCGTCCAGTTCGGCTTCAACTCTGATAATAAAATCAAAACTGAATCAACTTCAGAGAGAAACCCCTCCAAAACTTAAATAAAACTAAATCACTAAATAATTAATTAAGAAATGCTAAACGAGTTTGTATTTAGGTCTCTGAGTATTTTCTCTGTATGCACTATTGAGCGGGCCGGGACTCAAAGCCGGGTCTCTGAAGATGTTTATGTTGCTGCGACTCTAATATAATTTAATCTTAATCATTTGTGCTGCTGCTACTTCTGCCAACACTACTGTATAAACATAAAACAACCTTTTCCATCCCAAGAGTGACACGTAGGAGTTCCAGCTGTCTGTACAAACAAAATCAGATTAGATTAAACGATAATAATATAAATGGTAACAGAAGCAAAAGGGATACACTTCTGCTTCTGAGGAATTGATTATTATTATTGTTATTATTATTATTATTATTATTTTGACCTCATTCACATTCCTGAAAGTTAGATCAACAGTGTTTGCAAGACCCTTCACGTCTACTCCAAAGTCAATGGAGAAAACTTCATTATCCAGCAGCGTGCTTTTCTTCTCATCCTTAGAAAGAGACATAAAATATCAAAACATATCATAATTACATTTCAGGATTCGTAATATTAATATTTCATACTGTTCTCTGATAGCTGGTGTACCTGCTGAAAGTTGGGAAATCGGAACACAGCCACAGACACTGTCCCATTGCTTACATTATAAGCTGTTTCGAAAGCCTCCATCGGCACTGAGAAGGACCTGTTAAAACTGGAGATCTCCGTTTCATCTTCATTGATCTGAAATGAAAACGTAATGTAGCAGCAAAAGAAACCACTCATTTTTCGTGCTTAACATTTCCCTAAACCTTTTGCATTGAGACTTTACTCACTGCAAACTGTGTGCTTGTGGAGTACATGAAGGCCACCGTGTCCAAGTCATCGTAGTCTTCAGATTTTAGGAAAATCCCATCAACTTTACCTGAAGAGATGAAGGCTAAGGTTTCATTCCCCAACAAGTTACTAATGTTGGACATTACTTTCTTTATTGTACCACTGCAGAAGAGAAAAAGAGAAAGCAGCATGATTACTGATCAAACACTCTTATTTACCTTTCAATTACAGTAAATTAAATATAATGATGTATCTTCATGTCTTGCATTTACATCGATAAAACATTACAACCAAATGCTCATTAATGATGCTTAGGTCGGTGTTACGTGTCAAATCAACATCCATATGATAGACTACACATAAGTTACTGGACCTCAACCATCGTAGCGCATCAACCAACCCTAGACAAAGACATGAAACGGGAACTCCTGCTTGGTGGAACAGGGCCTTTAAGTGAAGGAATGCCTCACACCCCATGGAACCAATGAGCAATCTGATTGGCAGAAAAACCTGTCCTTGGCAGAGGTAGGATATGAACTAGGGAGGCTCAGCGCTGGGTACCAGTGCCCTACCAACCAGGCTACCCCCGTCATCTTGACTGACTCCTGACTCCATGTCACCAGTGTTTCGGCCTTAGCGTTGAGTCCGGGTCTCTCTGTTCTTCTAAGTCTGTGTTCCTGCCACACCTGAGACTTCTGAGTTTCAAGGCTACGTTTGGGTCAAGTCGGCTGGACCAGGGGTGCCCCTGCATGACACTATTATGTCTCACTAGCTTCAGTTTTACGCTCTGATTGCCAAATTCACCACCCAAACAGAATGTCTAACAGATTAGAAACAATTAAATTCATTATATCACATTCTTACCAAAAGCTGAGGCTGCCTGAAGAACCAGGACAGAAATTCACTGGGATGGAGAGAACTGTCTTATTCGGTTTCACAATCGGATCTCCACAACTAAAGCATTTTGGTGGTTGGCCAGTCTGCAAGACGATTTTATAGTTTGTATCACTGTCTGCAATAAGAAGCAAAAGTAAACGGCACTGGAAATTTAATTGAACACAGACTTAGTAGAGAGCTGACCTAAGTATTGAATAATATAACTTCTGATGATGATGTAACAACGTAATACAACATAGGATAATCTAAATATTATGTAACCTAAATATGACATAAAATAACCTAAATATGAAGTAACATAACCTAAATATTACATGATATAACTTCTGTATGATGTAACAACTTAATACAACATAGGATAACCTACAGTGGTGTGAAAAAGTGTTTGCCGCCTTCCTGATTTCCTATTTTTTTTGCATGTCTGTCACACTTAAGTGTTTCGGAACATCACACCAGTTTAAATACTAGTAAAAGACAACACAAGTAAACACAAAATGCAGTTTTTAAATGAAAGTGTTTATTATTAAGGGAGAAAGAAATCCAAACCTACATGGCCCTGTGTGAAAAAGTGATTGTACCCCCTCGTTAATAAACCTTAACATTGGTTTATCACACCTGAGGTCACTGTCTCTAGAAACACCCAGGCCTGATTATTGCCACACCTGTTCTCAATCAGGACATCACTTAAATAGGACCTGCCTGACAAAGTGAAGTACACCAAAAGATCATTAAAAGCTACACATTATGCCGAGATCCAAAGAAATCAGGAACAATTGAGAAAAAAACTAATTGAGATCTACCAGTCTGGAAAGGGTGTTATAAAGCCATTTCTAAAGCTTTGGGACTCCAGAGAGAGCCATTATCCAGACATGGAACAGTGGTGAACTTTCCCAGGAGTGGCCGGACGACCAAAATTACCCCAAGAGTGCAGCGACGACTCATCCAAGAGGTCACAAAAGACCCCACAACAACATCCAAAGAACTGCAGGCCTCACTTGTCTCAGTAAAGGTCAGTGTTCATGCCTCCACCATAAGAAGGAGACTGGGCAAAAATGGCCTGCATGGCAGAGTTCCAAGATGAAAACCACTGCTGAGCAAAAAGAACATTAAAGCTCATCTCAATTCTTCCAGAACACATCTTGATGATCCCCAAGACTTTTGGGAAAACATTCTGTGGACTGACGAGACAGAAGTTGAACTCTTTGGAAGGTGTGTCCCATTACATCTGGTAACACAGCATTTCAGAAAGAGAACATTATAGCAGCAGTAACATATGGGGGTGGTAGTGTGATGGTCTGGGGCTGTTTTGCTGCTTCAGGACCTGGAAGATTGCTGTGATATATGGAACTATGAATTCAGCTGTCTACCAAAATATCCTGAAGAGAACGTCCGGCCATCTGTTCGTGACCTCAAACTTGGGATCTGCAGCAGGACAATGATCCAAAACACACCAGTAAGTCCACCTCTGAATGGCTGAAGAAAAACAAAATGAAGACTTTGGAGTGGCCTAGTCAAAGTCCTGAGCTGAATCCTATTGAGATGCTGTGGCATGACCTTAAAAAGGCCGTTCCTGTTCGAAAACCCTCCAGTGTGGCTGAATTACAACAATTCTGCAAAGATGAGTGGCCAGAATTCCTCCATAATGCTGTAAAACGACTCATTGCAAGTTATGACAAACGCCTGGTTGCAGTTGTTGCTGCTAAGGGCGGCCCAACCAGTTATTAGGTTTAGGGGGCAATCACTTTTTCACACAGGGCCATGTAGATTTGGATTTTTTTTCTCCCTTAATAATAAACACCTTCACTTAAAAACTGCATTTTGTGTTTACTTGTGTTGTCTTTTACTAATATTTAAATTGGTTTGATGTTCCGAAACACTTAAGTGTGACAAACATGCAAAACAAAAATAGGAAATCAGGAAGGGGGCAAACACTTTTTCACACCACTGTAAATATGATGTAATATAACCAAAATACGACATAAAATAACCTAAATATGATGTAAAATAACCTAAATATAACATAACCTAATAATCTAACATAACCTAAATATGATGTAACATAACCTAAACATTACATAATATAACTTCTGTATAATGTAACAACGTAATACACCATAAGATATAGAGGTCATACAGGCATATGGAGGCCACACACAATACTGAGCCTCATTTTGACTTGTTTTAAGGACATTTACATCAAAGCTGGATCAGCCTGTAGTGTGTTTTTCCACTTTAATTTTGTGTGTGACTCCAAATCCAGGCCTCCATTGGTTAATAAATTTGATTTCCATTGATGATTTTTGTGTGATTTTGTTGTCAGCACATTCAACTTTGTACAGAACAAAGTATTCAGTGAGAATATTTCATTCATTATTTGAGTGTTCCCTTTATTTTTTTGAGCAGTGTATAACATAACCTAAATATGATGTAACATAACCTAAATATAGCATAAAATAACATAAATTTGACTTAACCTAAACATGCTTTAATGTAACTTAAATTACATAACAACATAAAGATGACTGATTATAAACAAAATATATCATAAAATATAAATATATAATATTTACAAATATAAAATATTATACAAATATAAATATATAATTTTACAACTTAAAGAAAAGGAAAAAGATCTTCTACAAATGTGAACGTTAGTGGTATTTTTTAGAAGATCTTTGTATCGAGGGGCACCCTGAGTCTGGTCATGTCACAGAAGCCTCACAGCTCCAGAGATTTCTGGGTCGATTTTGACCTTGGACTCCGCCTGGGCGGAGTTTGCATGTTCTCTCTGTGTCCGTGTGGGTTTACTCCAGTTACTCCGGTTTCCTCCCACATTCCAAAGACATGCATTAGGTTAATTGGCTGCTCTAAATTGGCCCAGTATGTATCTGACTAGTATAGATCAAACCTTGCTCCTATTGTGGATAGCTGTCGATGCTGAGGCAACGTTAAACAAACAACACAACGACTCCTAGAGAACAGGACGAATCCCACAAGGTCGGGATAGGACCCGGCAAAATGCAACTCAAACCTCACCTCACCAGGAGCATGATGCGAACTCAGTGCCATGAACCAGCGCTCCAGTTCATACCTTGCCTCTGGTGAGGTTAGAACTGAGTTGCGTATTTAAGCACCAGGGCACAAGGTACAGAGACCTCGCCAATGCCCTGTTGTGGCTCAGGGTGGCATGTAGTTCTCTCGCCTTCAGATTCAGTCTCACCCCGGAGTTCCTGAGGTTTCCCACTCAGGTAATGGGGGCTGGGAATCCAAGTGAATTGTTAAGGTTTCTATAAAACTGTACCAAAATAGATTTAATAAGTAAGTAAATACAATATAAAACATTTACCTGGGCAGTATGAAGCGTCTGGAGCTTTCTTACAATCTTTCTTGAAATTCAGGCATTTCAAATCTTGACATGTTAAATCTTTTATTTAAAAATAAATGGCACAAAATTAACAACCTGTGTTGTCACATAAATATGATGTAACAACTTAAATATGAGGCAATGTAACTTAAAAATTTTGGAACATAACCTAATAAATATATTACTTAAAACAGAAAAGGTTGGGACAGTACAGAAATTCAAATAAAACAGTAAACTTAGTGTTCCTTATGTTTCCTTTGACTTTTATTTGATTGCAAACAGTATGAACCTGAAATATTTCATGTTTTTTTTTTTCTGGTCAGCTTCATTTTATTTGTTAATAAACATCCATTCCTGGATTTCAGGTCTGGAACACATTCCAAAATAAGTTGGGACAGTACAGCATTTACCACTTTGTAAGTTGCCATTCCTTTTCACTACACTTTAAAGCCGTTTTGTTACCGGGGATACCAAGTGATTTAATGTCGCAGGTCTTATTTTGTTCCATTGTTCCTTCTGCAGATGCGCCCCCCGCAGGCCCGTATACGGGGGTAATTTTTAACATTCATTCACCTCCCCAACTATTTTTCCTTTTAAAATATATTTATGATGTAAAATAACTTTTGATTTTGTTATAGAAAATTCACTTACTGTCTAAACAACTCCACGATACTGATAAACTGCAGATAAAATGTAAGTAAAGTCCTTTTTTCGCTTGCTCACGTCGCCCCATAAAAATCCATTCATTTCCAATGTAACAGGAGGACCGCTTTGTTTACCCCTGAACTAAGTACACATCGCGAGATTTGGTGTCCAGTCCACGTGAGACTTCGCTTTCGGTAGGCCTCTCGTAAATCCGACCGCATTGACTGGTTCGCGATTTATGAATATTCATAGATTAGCGGTGTTAGTCAGCCTATACCAATCTCCAATACATAAGGTCACCGGGTAAATTAGGCTGGGCTGGTCTTTGTAAGCACTCTGAGTGACTTACAGCTCTGCAAATAACTAGCACAAAAGCAGACCTTTCAAATCACGTGACCCTCAACCAGCTGCGCCTGAGAGAACAGAGGGGGGAGGAGTGGAAAGGGCCATAAATCACTGTAGCTGATACAGAGAGCTGAGGGAAAGGCTGTTTTTTCCAGACAAATATCAGAATGACTCTAAAATTAGACTTATATTTGTTTGTTCTATTACAGAAGACATAAAAAACATGCAACTTCTTGATTTATAGTGACAGGCTTCTTTTTATTTGTATATTTAGAGGTTATTGTTACGAGTCGCCATCTAAAAAACGATGGCGAATCGTGAAAACAAAGAAAAAGGGTTTTTAGGACCCAATCGCAGTTAGCTCCAGATGGAATTGGTGAACCAAAAACAAATTAAAGGAAGTAAAACAATGGTTCACACAAAAAAACCCAAACAAACAAATAAACCAACGAAACTTCAGTGGCTGAGGATCAAACCCGGGACGGACGTGTGGGTTGACGCCGTGTTAATCCAACACCCCACTCAGCCGCTGAAGAAATAACTTGAAAAATCCGGGCTGAGAGCTTATGCCGTTAGCGTACGGCGTACCACCACTACGCTGACAGCGCACAAGTCCGCGCATGTGCAGAACGACCGGACTGAGGGGCTGCTTCCTTCGAAGGCTGCATTTGAAGACCGATTGCGTCATAGCAGCGCGCCTAGGCTGTCCCATTTCGAAGGCTCCTTCGTCATATCCCTAGAGCCTTATTTAAAAAGGTTGGTGGCTTGGACTTTTTTACTACAGTGTGATTTCGAGATAAGTAAGATTCCTATTAAATTATCTAAGTTCCATGCACAAGTTTTGTTCTTCTGGAAAATGATTTTCTCTCACAACTTTTCCCCACATGGATCCTTGCTGTGGAATAACATAACAATACTGGTTAACAGGAAATCGGTTTTTAAAAATTTAGATTTTGGTTCACCTCTTCCATCTGGAGCTAACTGCATTTGGGTCTTGAAATCCCTTTTAATTTTTATTTTCACGGTTCGCCTGTTTTTTATTATGGCAAACCGTAACAGAAGGATATGACCACTTATAGGACCCAGCGCTAGCTCCTGGGCCTCCAATTTGGAGTTCCCAATCCACGTAGCTGTTGGTGCCCTCCCAGGTACAAGCTGGGGTTGCTGGTCCCATCCAATTTTGTGGGACCAGTCATAGACCCCGCTACAGGTCCCAGCCCTCCCAGGTTGGAGGGTCTCTTCCATGATGTGCATCGGTGACCCGTGCCACCCCATGATTTCAGTATCGAGTTTCGCATTTCGGGCACGGAGAGCGGTCTGGATGACCTGCTGCTCATGGCCATTTTTGAGAGAGGCCTACCCGCCTCCACCCTGGCTGCTCTGTGCAACCTGGCCATTCGCACAGACACGCTGCTTAAGTCCAGAGCCAGGGAGGTGGAGGTACAGGCTTACTCCCTGTCATTGCTTCCTCCTATAAGCCACTGTAGCTCCGTACTTGAGCCCGCCGCGCCGCCTGGTTCCGTATCTGAGCCCGCCAGACCGCCTTGTTAAGTTCCTGGCTTGTGTTGGCCTGCTCTCCCGTTTGGCCCCTATCTGAAGGTGCATCCTGCTTACTGTTGTCTCCCCAGACGTCATCTGCTCAACCCAGAGCATGTCCGACAATATAGGGGAGGTTTTAATCACACTTGGGGGTGTCAGGACACCTCCCCTTAGGGGTTGGTACTGTTAGGAGTCGCGCTGATCCTGTCTTATGATGCTTGAGGGCAACGTCGACTCATATTTCAGTCAGGGCATGCTCGGGACGATTGCGCATGCGTTAGCACTTGTTTGGCGCCATGTGCGCAATTGGTGACACCTGTTGGCCAGGCTATTTAAGTGCACGCTTGAGCCCTGACAGTTGTTGTATCCTCACCCTATACAGCCCTCACATGGCTTTCGTGTACTTGTGGGTCTTTTTTTGGTGCTTCGTGTCTTAGGGAGTCTGGTAGACCTGTCACGTTTAGGTGGCAGGTCGTGTAGAGTCCAGAATGCTCAAGGTTAACTGATAAGGCTTAGTGGCTAGGCTAGGGCTAGCAGCTCTGCGGCTATCGGCTTCCTTGGGCTTTCTCTCTTTCTGTCTTCATTTCACGTGGACCCATTTGGACTTAGTAGCTTAGTAGCTCCCTCCTCCGCGATTGGGGAATTAGAGCCTTCTTGTTCCTACTGTGCTCTTGAGGGACGCTGAGCTGTCTCCTCCCCCGTGTTAGCGTGTCCGTTTCATGCTCTGTCCAGGCACAGCCTCGCGCTGTGCCTAGGGTTGAGCCCAAGGTTCAATCCACATTCCTTTTGTTTTTGCTTATTCAGTTTCTTTTCATTTGTTTAGATTTTGGTTCACCCCTTCCATCTGAAGCTAACTGCATTTGGCTCCTGAAAACCCCTTTTATTTTTGTTTTCATGGTTCGCCTGTTTTTTATTAAGGCGAACCGTAACAAATATAAAACACTTACCTCTCCAGGATGGTACAATGCTCTCGATTTTCTCACAAACCTTCTTGGGATCCGTGCATTTCAAACCTTCACATATTGTACCTTTTATTTAAAAATAAATGACAAAAAAATAACAAACTGTATTGATGTTTTCAAAAAGAGCAAATGTAAACTCGTAGTTACAGAACTTCTGCAGGGAACAGGTTTAGATTTGATATATCAACAGTTAAGGCCTTCTCACACCGAGTACGATTTTTACGCAAGAAAAAAACGGATGCGGTTTTTAATGTAGTGGGACCTTCATACCAAGTCTGATGTGTTTTTTATCTAAACGCTCTGAAAACTCCCTGTCTGCTTTTTCTTTCTTTAATTTCCCTTCTCTTAATGTGTTGGAGATTTCTCCGTGTCTTTTTCACATCATCAACTTAAAAACAAAAACCTGAGCGAAGATGAGTGCAGTAAGCTTTTCATAGTTTGTGTTTTTCTTAGATAAATAATCAAACGCTTCCATCCAGTCTCTGTGAGCTTTATCTCCATCATTCTCCAGCCTTTCAGTTCTATCCCACCAGATATTCTCTTTAATATCCATGTTTTTAGAGGCAGCCTGTTGCTCGTCCTATAAGCTCTGATGAGCTATTCTGCCCGGCAACAGAGCTCTGATTGGTCAGCCTGATTTTAACCACGCAGAAATTAGAACGGATTCAGATTAAACATTTTACGCAGCATCGCAGTCCGTCAGTTTCAGCCTCAGTATGAAGGACGGCGTTAACAGACGCGTGTTCTTTTTCAAAACTTGACGTGCAATTTTTACATCCGTAAAAATCTGACTCGGCGTGAAGGAGTGTCTGTGAGTGTGTGTGAGTGTGTGAGTGTGTGTGTGTGTGAATGCGCCCTGTATAATTGTAAATCATATAATATTTTGGGTAGACAGTCTGAGACTGTGTGTACCATTCATGAAGCAGAGAGGCCTATTGGGTGTGTATGTCTTGTTTAGATAGATGGTGTTTGGAGAATCACCGACATTGATCTTTGATAAGCAAACACCAGATTTTGAACAGCCTGAGAGGAAACAAAGAAGATCACCAGAGAGTAACACAATAATAAACATACAGAAGCGTACAGAGGGGAAATGCGATATTTTAGTTGTTAAAATATTATGTTTAACCCATATATTGTACTTTCTAACATTTTTTTACTTATTTCAAACTTGCCTTAGCTCTTCAAACATCTCTGTTCACATTTTTCTTAGATGTTTTTTTTTTTTAGTGGCATAGATGAGGGACTCAAATATGGGCCTTTTTTTCCTTTCTACAGCGAGTGTTTGTGAGTATGTGTGAGTGCTTCATCATTCCAGGTGAGTTTGGATTTTGAATAGAATTGAAAAAACCTCAATAAACAACTGAAATGTACTTACCGCTACAGTCCACCTTACAAACCGTATGAAATTTTTGCCCTGGAAAATTAAAAAAGCAAATATGTGAATGAAGGAGATATAACATTTTCCAAAACAAATATATTTGTGTGATTATATACATATCTATCCACCTATCCATCCATCCACCCACCCACCCACATACAGAACAACCAAGGTACCACTATATGTCATTTATACAAAACATTTGAAAAAATGTTATCACTTAAATGACGATTACTTTCTTAAATAGCCTTACCTTGATGCATGTATCGTGGGCCTATGTTGGCATTGGACAAAATATTGAATGCAAACATGAGTATATAAAAGATAATTTGAATATATGGCACACAAAGCTAAAAGTAAAGCTAAAAGTATATATTTTTTATTATACATTAACACTGCTCACTCACTCGCTCACTTTAAATACCCACTTAATCCAATTCAGGGTCGAGGGGGCCGGGGCGTACCCGACAGAATAGACAGAATAGGACGCAAAACGGGAATCAACCCTGGCAGGGCTCTCTCTCTCACACACACACACACACACACACACACACACACAGGGACACTTTAGATATGCCAGTTGACCTAACACATGTCTCAGTAAGTACCTGGGGGAAACCCACACACACAGTGAGAGAAGATGCAAACTCCACACATGCGGAAGATAAAGATTTCTACAGTATGTGTGTTGGAATTGATTTGATAAACAAACCTCAATAAACACCAGAAATGTACTTACATTTCCAGTCCACCTTACAAATCGTATGACATTGATCTGCTGGAAAATATAAAAAACACCTAAATGTATTAGTGTATATATCATTTAAATCATAAAATCAGACACTCCTCAGTACAACCTGTGAATCAACGTTTATTAAGCTTATATATAATTGTATCTATCTAGCTACATGTAGATTTCTTTGCAAAAAATCAGAATACTGTACTTTATACCTTTAAGCTAAACTATTCATTTTTGACTCATTATACATTGTTTGCTATATAAGTAATATGTTATTTGGTGATGAGGGGTGACGAGTATTCATTTCTTACTTCTTTTTCTGCACCTAAGATATACAATATGTCCAAAAGTTTCTTAATACCACTTTTAATGACTGAGCTCTGCTTTTTCAGCAACACTCAATAACATGTTCATAATTTAAAGCGTACATAGAATGGGTTGCACTGATACCCCCATGACCATCAAATTTTTTTAGGTTTCCACTTCCAACAAGTCGGTCCTTAAACAGAATCAACAGATACAGTCTTGTAATCCAGGTTATGGTGGGTTAAGGGCTGTGCTCGAGGACCCAACAGTGGCACCTTGGCAGAAAGGGAATTTGAACCCTAGGCCTTCTGGTCCATAGTCCAGTGTCTTAACCACTAGGTTACCACACAGTCATGGGCCAAAGCCCAGTGGAAGCCCTTTTAGAAACAGTGGCAGACAAACTCTGTACTCGCTACTTGGAAAATTTTGAGTGTCCTTTTGTGGAACTTTTGTCTATATAGGGTATTTGGCTTCATGATCATGACCACAAGTGCCTTGCAGCAATA
The DNA here is from genome assembly GCA_025084515.1 of Ancistrus triradiatus. NCBI lineage: Eukaryota > Metazoa > Chordata > Actinopteri > Siluriformes > Loricariidae > Ancistrus > Ancistrus triradiatus. The sequence continues at coordinate 86,571 of JAJAGP010001285.1, read as the reverse complement.
ACCATGGACTTTCTGGTTCTTATTGCAAAATGATCCGACCTTCAGTCAGTCCTCCAACCAGCAACCTTCTACCTGTCCATTTGTCCACCATCCATCCATCCAACAATGTATCAGTGCAGCTATGCTTATATGTAGCTATCCAACTGTCCCATCATTCATCCAACCATCTATCTGTCTGTCTGTCCATCAGTCTATCCGAACACTCTATCTAAAATCCATCCATCTATTCATCTTTTCAGGTACAATGGGGCAAAAAAGTATTTAGTCAGCCACTGATTGTGCAAGTTCTCCTACTTAGAAAGATGAGAGAGGTCTGTAATTTTCATCATAGCTACACTTCAACTATGAGAGACAAAATGAGAAAAAAAATCCAGGAAATCACATTGTAGGATTTTTAAAGAATTTATTTGTAAATTATGGTGGAAAATAAGTATTTGGTCACCCACAAATAAGCAAGATTTCTGGCTCTCACAGACCTGTAACTTCTTCTTTCAGAAGCTCTTCTGTCCTCCACTCGTTACCCTGTATTTAATGGCACCTGTTTGACCTCGTTATCTGTATAAAAGACACCTGTCCACAGCCTCAACACAGTCAGGACTCCCAAACTCAACCATGGCCAAGACCTAAGAGAGCTGTCGAAGGACACCAGGAAGAAGTTTTAGGACCTGCAGCAGGCTGGGAAGAGTGAATCTACAATAGGCAAAGCAGGTTGGTGTGAATAAATCAACTGTGGGAGCAATTGTAAGAAAATGGAAGACATACAAGACCCCACTGATAATCTCCCTCGATCTGGGCTCCAACGCAAGATCTCATCCCGTGGGGTCAAAATGATCATGAGAACGGTGAGCAAAAATCCCAGAACTACACGGAGGAGACCTGATGAATGACCTGCAGAGAGCTGGGACCAAAGTAAAACAAGGCTACCATCAGTAACACACTACACCGAGAGGGACTCAGATCCTGCAGTGCCAGGCGTGCCCCCCTGCTTTAAGCCAGTACATGTCCAGGCCCGTCTGAAGTTTGCCAGAGAGCATATGGATGATCCAGAAGAGGATTGGGAGAATATCATGTGGTCAGATGAAACCAAAAATAGAACTTTTTGGTAAAAACTCACTGGAGGAAGAAGAATGCTGAGTTGCATCCCAAGAACACATACCTACTGTGAAGCATGGGGGTGGAACAAAAAACCGCATGCTTTGGAGCTGTTTTTCTGCAGAGGGGACAGGACGACTTGATCCGTGTTTAAGGGAAGAATGAACGGGGCCATGTATCGTGAGATTTTAAGCCAAAACCTCCTTCCATCAGTGAGAGCATTGAAGATGGAACGTGACAATGATCCCAAAACACACCGCTCGGGCAACGGAGGAGTGGCTCTGTAAAAGCATTTCAAGGTCCTGGAGTGGCCTAGCCAGTCTCCATACCTCAGCCCCATAGAAAAATGTGTGGAGGGAGTTGAAAGTCCATGTTTGCCCCAAAAACATCACTGCTCTAGAGGAGATCTGCATGGAGGAATGGGCCAAAATACCAGCTACAGTGTGTGCCAAACCTGGTGAAGACTTACAGGGAACGTATGACCTCAACATTGCCAACAAAGGTTATGTTTTACAAAGTATGGAGTTGAACTTTGTTATTGACCAAATACTTATTTTCCACCATAATTTACAATTAAATTATTTAAAAAATCCTACAATGTGATTCCCTGGATTTTTTTCTCATTGTGTCTCTCATAGTTTGAAGTGTAGCTATGATGGAAATTACAGACTCTCTCATCTTTCTTAAGTAGGAGAACTTGTACAATCAGTGGTTGACTAATACTTTTTTGCCCCACTGTATATCTCAGTCAAGTCAAATTTTATTTATATAGCGCTTTTTACAACACAGCGTTGTCTCAAAGCAGCTTTATTACAAATGTATTAGATCAAAGCCCTAGTTTGAGCACGCCTGAGGCGACAGTGGCAAGGAAAAAAAACTCCCCAAACCTTACAGGAAGAAACCTTGGGAGGACCAGACTCAAGTAGGGGACCCATCCCTCCTTGGGCAGCTTGAATTTTAATTACAATAATTGAAGAGTATGTGTAAAGATAATACCCTATTTAAATTTAGTATAGAATAATATATAGACTAAGATGATTTGAACTAATAAAAATAGAGAATAAAATCTATAGCATATAAAGTTATGATTGAATGAGTTTGAATGATCATGTAGTCCAAGTGGAAGAGTTACTGTAGTACAGATAACAGATGACCAAACTCAGCCTATTTGACGTGTGTATTTGGTTGCCTACAGGTAGCACAAGTTTAACTTGGATTTATGAAACAATGGTACAGTGAAATCTGTCCAAACTTGCACTGGTGACAGCTAAGGGGTACCAGTCTTGGGTGGCAGTGGAACGGTTTTAGCATTATGGGTAGTTTTAAATATATAATTGTTTTATTCTAATAATAATTATTCTAATAATGCAAGTAAACCTATTCAATTATGAAAATATATTTCGTACTTATACATTTAGTAAATGTGGGTTTCTACACCAAAAAAAAAGATAAAGTCTATCAAAACTGTTTAAAAAATGTTAGTCTGTTTCTATCTGCTTAAGCTGCGTCAGCTTTAGTGAGCAGCCTAATACCGTCATATCGCGTATATAGGAGCATTATGCAACCCATCCATCTGATCACCACTCCGATCAGATCTGATGCTGATCAGACAGAAACATATTCCCATATTTTCCCATAGTTTGAAAGTAAACGATTCTTTACCCAGATCTAATTTAGGTAATTCGATCAATTATGATGTAATCTGTTAAAACCATTAGGGAAGGACCAGAACTAACCGAGAGACAAAGGAATGATAATCAGCAGAGCTCCAAAGATCCACTTCATCTTCACAGGAAGGGAGTTTACGCTGAAATGAAAAGAAATAAAACACAAATGTTTATAGAATAAACACAATCAAACATGAACAGATTTATGGCTAAATCATTTCTAATCCAGCCTTCGTTATGCATTTATTAACCTCTCTCTAAAACTCAAAGTTAAAACTGAAAACATTTTGAAATTTGCTCGGTCGTTTTCCAAAAATCTTTGTTGGTGTGTACATCGCATCAGATCTCACTTAGGAATGAAAGTACAATCCGTTTTCGGAATGCTTTTTAAATTCTAATTGACAATTATTTTCCTCTCCCAAACCTTGCAGTTAAGACATTTCTAGCTAACATTGAGCATAAATCAGTAAAGCAAAAACAAAACAAAACAAAACAAAAAAACATTTGCATGATTGTATAATCACTCTGTGATAACAGTTTTGTAGGGTGCATGCTGATTTAGGAATTTACCAGGGTGCAGTCTCACGCCCTGGTTTATAATGCCCCCTGCAACCCAGAATTGGATTAGAAAAATTAAACTCACAATAACTATTTCAGTTTATATTGAAAAGAAATAAAAAACCATCTAAAATGGCAAAATAATGATATTACAATATAATGCAAAATAAATCATTATTTAAACAAGCTAGGGTTTAGGTTTTAGGAGAAATCTAAGAGAATGATTGATCGCTGATGATTTTGTAAATGTTTTACAGCAAAACTCTTTAAAATATTAATATTTCAATTTCATATTTTACTACTATTGCTATTCTTACTAATTCAATTAATATTGGATTTAAACAGATAATTAAATAATAAAATGGATCATTATAACTATCATTATAACAAACGTCTGAAGACTTAATTTTTTCTAAAAAATATTTTAAAATAAAACTCATTAAAAAAAAAACTCATTCTCTAGAGCTAACCTTAAATTATTTGTAATATTTTGAGATGAGAGATTATAAAGAAATGTACGTTTTGATACAAATAAATAAATAAATAAATAAATAAAACACAGTTCACGTCATTTCACAACGTCTTTATATTAAACATACAAACATTTATGCAAATTTCGACTTACCTGTAGGAATTCAATTCGATATGAAAATTAAACTCATTAACTTTTTCTCTGTTGATGAACTTTCCATTACACACATTACGTGATCTCAAACCTGATGTTAAAATAACTTAAGATTTGCTTTAGAAACGTTTATTATCTGAACTTTAATTCGTATCTAAGGGTTAAACCTGAGCGTCTTACCTGTGCTGCTGAGCTTCTGTCGTTCTGACAGCTACAGAGAAAGATTCCAGGATTATTTAGTAAGCAATTTGCATGACTTTGCATTTAGACACAAAGAGAACCTTATGTTTGAGTTTATTTTTCAGTCAAATAGGTCTAGGTTTATTAGCTTCCGTAACACAACACACTTTCTAATACCGGTGCTGAACAAAAGCTCCATAAAAGGACTCGCTTTTAATTTAATTTAAATATTCAAAGTTAAAATACTGTGGGTACTGCTAGGGTTCAGTGTGGTTGGTAGCTGAGCTTATTTGGTGAGGCCAGCTATCGGGGCTGAGGAGAGGATGGGTCTGCTTTTCACAAATCAGCACATGCTTTTTTCTGGTTAATAAACATCCATTCCTGCATTTCAGGGATGCAGCACATTCCAAAACAAAGCTGAGACGGGGCAATTTAGAGCTAGTGATTAATAACAAAAACTAAATAATGACATGATTTTCTAGTTTATGTTTTAAAAAAATATAAAATCTTTAAAAACAATGTTCCTCAAAGAAAGACTAGGAGGGATTTATATATTTCTCCCTCTACAGAGCTTAATATCATTAAACCATTCAGAATCTGGAGGAATTTCAAGAGGGGTGATCTCCGCTCCCTCAGACGGCACTGCATCAAGAACCGTCCTTCATCAATAGCTGATAGAACCACATGGACAAGGGATTCCTTTATCAAAACCTTTATCAAGCTCTAACATACAGAGTTTACATTCACAGATACCACTTAAAACGTTACTGTGCTAAAAAGAAGCCTTATGTTATAACCCCTCCCCATGTCCAGAAGGGGCGTCGGCTTCTCTGGGCTCGGAGGATCTGGGTGGACCATCATACAGTGGGGACGGGGATTGTGCTCAGACCCATCAGTATCACAGATCTTTTGTGGAAGAAATGGACCAAAGATGAAAAAAGGACCATCCAGTGTTATAAATGGGGGGCATTGGGCCCCGAGTGCAGTTAGCGCCTGATGAAAGGGACCAACCAAAATGGAGAATAAAAATAAATAAATAAAATTAAAAAGATAAATAAGGGCATATGTGGGGATAAGCGCACGCATGCACACACACACACACACACACACACACACACACACACACACAAAGGGGGAAAATAAAGCTGTGCCTACGAGGCTGGCAGTTGGGACTCCACCCTGATCGTTGGCATCAGGGTCTGACGCACTATGAATGTGCCACAGAGTAGCGCGGGGAAAGAAAAGCTTAACTGCGCCGTGGCAAGCGAGGAAGAAAATGAAAGGGCCTCCTATAAGGCATGAAGCGCCTCGGGTGCACGGCCGATAAGGACCCAAACGGAGCCAGGGAGAGAGCGTAACGCTCTGTCGGAGAGATTCGGGAAATCCCTAGGGAATCCTGGAAGCAAGAAATGAGGGCTCTAGGTGGAATGCCGAAGGTGCGCGATGCGTGCTGCGGATCTGCAACGCGGAAAGAGGGATGAGGCTGGCAACTGGACAGTGTCCCTCAAAAGCAAGAGCCGAAGCCTCTGAGAGGACGGAGAGATGGCGGAGGGAATCAAGGGGAGCAAAACGCGGGATCTGTCCCTACTCTAGCTCACTAAACCTTATCTGGCCGATCTCCTAAACGAGGCCGGTCTACCTCCGATGTGACTGCATGCACGAGAGGTCTCTAATGACGCGAGGGTGTTTGGACAATGACTGTTATGAGGAACAAGTCCAAAAGCCAGGCTCTGGCTGGTATGGGGTCAGGGCAGGGACCTTGAGAAAAGTCAATTTCACTTCTGTGATGCAGCATTAATGCAGAAAAGTACCCTGAGAATTTTTTTTTTTACAGAGCAACATAATCTGCCTTTAATATTCAATATAAATTTTAATTCTTCCACTGCAATACTAATCAAAGTCTTTGTGAGTTTTGACTGATTTTAATCTTATTCTGTTTTTTGTGTAGATTTCTGATTTCATTGTATAATATACAATAACAATAAAGGCATTATCTTATCTTATCCTATCTTACTGTAGCTTCCCCATATTTTAAATAACCGGGGGAAAACATTCTTTTTTCGTTCTGAAGGATAAAAAATTATATAATATAATTATTTAATATAATTTAAACAAAAAGAAACTTTAGGTCCCCTGTCATTAAAAAAAACTATGGCTTCTCAGGGATATGCGTCTGTGTGTATAATGCCATCTGGCGTTCAAAAATGGAATTGCATTAGATTAAAATATATTAAAGATTTATAATCCAATTAGACAGACGATGCATCGTGACACCCCTAGTAGACAGATAGATATTTGATACCAATAAATGGATATAGAGTTGTAGAGAGACAGACATAGATGGACAGAGAGAAAAACAATAAGTCATTTATCTAGCTAGCTTGCCATTTAAGCACGTCTAGCATAAGTAGCATTGATTAATTTAAATGTACAAATTTGGTCCCAAATATGGCAGCCACAACCGAAAACTAAACTGACTGAAACCCTAGAACTGCCCATTGGCCTTATATTCATAAAAGTGGGCTTGATGGAAGTAAGTAAACTTAATATTTTAATTCCACAAAGGCATCTTTTGTCCAACCTCTACTTACGTGTAAGCACGCCCTGGGTTGCCATCGCACTAAATTTCATTTTGCTGAGAAGGTGTAACAAACAGCTGTGTGTGAAATATTATCAAATTATTATTTCACGAATAAACTACAACTCTACTCTGCGTTTTCTTGGTTGCTATAGGACGCATATCGGACTGACAGGGGTCCTAACCAATCAAAACTGATCATTAGAATGACTCCTGTCGACGTGTTGTGAGTAGCAGAATGGGTATCCACCATAGAAATAAATATACCCAGACGCCGCATTTGCCGCTGGATCATTCGTCAACGTGGTCGCCATCTTGGTCCAGGCAACTTCTCATAATTTTCCAAAGGTTGTACTGGAAATCATGCCTGTTTCTACTAATAAATAATAATATAATATAATGATAATAATAGTAATAGATCAACAATAGTACATAGTATAGATAGTAATATAATAGTTGTATAAAATAGTATTAACTATTTTGTATACTTTATTATACTACTATTAATTACTATTTATAATACATATATCTATTGTTGGTAATCTATTGTTTTATTAATTATATTATTTATTAGGCTACATGTTATTGAATTTATTGCATTCATAGACTAATATGCTGTACTGTACGTATGTATATATGTGTATATATATATATATATATATATATATATATATATATCATGACCCTGCAACCCTGACCAGATAAAAGCGGAACTATATATTGGAGTATATATTCTGTTTATTTACAGTACATCCCATGGAGCACTTTGTTTATATGACATGCTTAGGTTTGTAAAAAATATAAAACATTAAAACGTTAATTGCATTCGTTAAAAATCTGCAAGTAAATACAAGATTGCAATCTATTTCCATTGATTATCTCAACAGTACGAAGCTGAATGATAAGCATCAGTAGAATAAATCTCGAGTTGAAAACACAGGTACACATTTTCCTTCTCTTGTAAAAGTTTGACGTTCATACACACGATCTAACCGGTATCATATCATCATATATAGCAGAGTTTCACAAACAGGGGGAAATACAGAGGGAATACAGTTACTGTCCATTTGAGGGTGGATTACAGTGAAATCGTCTTCCGCTGACACGTTCAGGTTGTTTGGAATTCTTGTACGGGTTTTCCAGCACCATTGTATTGTCCGTCTCCGCCTTCGTTTCTGCATCGGGCTTACTGGTGATGTAGTAATAAAGGAACAGGAAGAATCCTGACAAGAGAAACAAAGACATCACGTCACATCAAATAACAAATAACAACTAATATCGAATATTTAGGTTTATGGCACTGTTACAGGACTTTTTTTCAACTCACCCTGGAAGGAGTTGAGTCCGGTGAAGATGTACAAAGCCGGGACCCGCAACGGTCCATAGGCGAATAACGCAAAGCCCCAGCCGAGGCCGAGCATGCAAAACAGTCCCATGATGGTCACCGCATCCGAGGGCTTCGTCTTATCTGCAAACGTGGGTATGTTCGGGCGTTTGATTCTCAGCATACAGAGCCAGTAAAGCACAACCACGAAGGTGAGGGAGGTGAAGAGGAAGACGCACGTGTAGTAGCCGATGTTCACTATGTAGTGGACTTTTGAGTCTGTGATCCAGCACCTTTAAAAAAATAAAGAATTTGGAATAAATCAATCCGAGAGTCATTACAGGGAAACATGATGTCCTGGAAACATTGGGGCCCTGAGAAGACATTGGGCAGGCGGGTTGCTGTTTTAGCACTGGGGATTATTCCCCCAAATGGCTTATCCTCCCCTCAGGTGTGATGGGTTTGTAGGCTCGGATCTACACCACCCATGCACCTTGGGAACAGTCGAGCCTGGAAAACAGTATTATCAAAACAATGCGCCCGGTTTTAGATGGCCTGGATTCTAACTAGGAATTCACTAGGAAACACGCAGTTCTGCGGTCCAACACTAGAGGGCCACAAGCACACCCATACTCTCCTCAGCCCCAATAGCTGGGTTAACGCCCCATCTGACCTTCACTTTGCAGACCTCGCCCAGGAGTCAAACCTAAAGCCCTCAGCAGCTAGCTCTTACCATCGACCCACCAAAGGGACCATAGGGCTGTGTGATCACAGGACACAGGGTTATGCTCCTGGTTATGTTGCGTCACTTACATGTTTACTGTCGTTTGCGTATCGATGTATATGGACAGGATGTCATATTTCCCCGCGGCGAAAATGCAGGCCACCATAATGGCAGGAGGAGCTGGAAAGAGCAAACCTCGTTTTTAACCACCAAGCAACACAAGCGCATTCTGATATTAATCATCGTCTTCCTCAAACTCACCCCATCCGCCGACTTTGAGCTTGAAGAGATAACGCGGGATGCTGGTCGTGCGTTTGGTGATCTGCAAACACAAGTGCAGGGCCTCGATGCAGAACCACTGGAAACTCGAGAGCATGAAGTAGTGCATGAGAGCCGCCATGAGCTTACAGCCGACGGCGTTTCCGGCCTTTGCCACGTGCTCGTTGGTTAAGAAGGTCAGGTTGAGCAGGAATATTGCCAGGATCAGGTTTATGAGGATGTGAACCGAATGACTGGCTTGAGCTCTCCTGTAGGGAAACGACAGAGAAGATCAGACATTAACTGAGTGAGAAGAATGTCATGCATCGTTTGGAGGTGAGAACTTAGGTGTATGTCTTGGAACTGGCTTGTTTAATGCACAGAAGATAATCTTAATCTTAGTAGAAGGTAATCGATAATCTTAGTACTTTTTCTTGTAACCCTAAAAAAACACACCTAAAAAGAATTCTGAAGCTTTGAATCATGCAAACGAATCGATTTCGAGAAAACAACTCACTGTCTCCATGCCAATTAGCGACATCTGCTGGCGAGATTTGTGCAGCTGCCTCAGGAATACCTGAAAAACTCCCTACAAGCAAGGACTTCAATTTGAACATGAATGTTTTCTTCCTAAACAAAAGACTTGTACCTTGTAATTTTTAGTTGGTACAGATTAATATGTTTTAGGGAGTAACTCTGAAGTAGCGTAATGAACAATCAGATTAGTCAAGCGGTGTCAAATTTATTTATTTTAACACTGAGCAGAGCAGAGTCTCAAAAGCAGCTTTACAAAAATCTAGGCCCACAGCACTACCAGAGCAAGCCTGGGCTGACAGTGCAAGGAAAAACTCCCTAAATGCTATAAGGAATGAACCTTGGCTACTTTAGAACTAAGTTAGTTATTTAATAAGGTTATAGTACCAGTTGAAATAAACAGAAGCTAAATATAAACAATAAAAGAGAGAAATTAAAATAAAATATTATCATATATAGATGATAGTCAATGAATGAGAATAAAATATTACCAAAAGTATAACAAAACTATAGAATATGAGACAATAGAATATACAATCAATAAAACAATAAATATAATCATGTAGATCTACAGATAAAACATCATAAAGCTCTCAGTAAGTTGTAAACGGGTCTCGTCTCAGTTCATGCCATTTCTTATCTAAACACGTTTTATTTTCATAACTTCCTTGGTTGCGTAACGTTGGTCATCCACCCCGAAGAACCAAGGGTCCATCATGTTGAGGGAGGCACAAAGGGTTAAAACGAGGATTAGCACTTTCTGTGCACTTTCAAATTTTTTCCACTGTACCTTAACAGGAAGTGCCTGAAGAGAGCCACACCCAGGAAGAAGATGGACAAACCGCAGCCGATGGACGTGATGTAGGTGAGAATGGTGAGGTCTAATTTGGAGATTCCTGGCTTTGAATCAGACTACAGATACACAACACAAATACATGGCCAAAAGTATTTGGACAGCCTTTTTAACTAGAAACAAAACACTCAACAAGCTCTCTCAAACGGGGGCAGGAGGTACTGGTGGGGTACTAGGTGTACTACTCGGGGTACTTATGAGAACATGAAAGGCTTAACTTTTGCCAAAAGAAATAGATTTATTAAATACATTCTAACACGACAAACTGCTAATGCTACCACTGTTACTACAGATAGCGTTACAGCTACTGCTAATGCTACTACTGCTATTACTGTTATAATACTACTGGTACTAAATCTACTGCTAATCCTACCACTGCTACCTCATCTACTGCTAAAATACTACTGCTACTGCTACTGCTACTACTGCTAGTATTATTGCTGCTACAGCTACTGCTAGCACTACTACTGGTAATAGAGCTACTGATAATGCTACTACTGCAATTATACCACTGCGCCTACACATACTATTAATACTACCACTACTGTTACTAATCCTACTACTACTACTGCAGCTACTGCTAATGCTACTAATGCTATTAGTGTTATAATACTACTGTTACTAGAGCTAATGCTAAAGCTACTACTGTTATTACTGCTACAGCTAATATTACTGCTACTACAACTAGTGTTACTACTGCTAGCACAGCTTCTGGTAATGCCACTACTGCTCCTACAGCTACTGATGATGCCACTACTACAATTACTGCTGTAATACAACTGTTACTACAGATAGTGGCTAGTTTTACTGCTGCTATATGACTGTTACTATTACTGCTCCTACAGCTACTGCTAATCCTGCTGCTACTAACACTGCCACTATTACTGCCCTCATATTACTGCTATTACAACTAGTGCTACTGCTACCACTGTTACTGCTAATGCTACTTCTGCTATTACTACTGCTGTTGCTGCTGCATCTGCATCCCTGCAGGCTGTTCTTCGTTTATGTAATGTGAGGAACGAAGGAATAATCCTGTGTACAGCAGATTTGATTTAATCTCACCATGAGCACGGCGAAGAACGTTAAATGATTACATGAACAGGTTACAGTGTTGTCTTTTGAAGGTCGTGTTGCCAGCCATCAGTCGTCCAGTTCGGCTTCAACACTGCGTCATAAAATCAAAACAGTTTTGTTTGTTTTCAACTTCAGAGAGAAAACCCCCAAAAACTTAAAAAAACTAAATCACTGAATAATTCATTAAGAAATGCTAAACGAGTTTGTATTTAGGTCTCTGAGTATTTTCTCTGTATGCACTACTGACCGGGCCGGGACTCAAAGCCGGGTCTCTGAAGATGTTTATGTTGCTGCGACTCTAATATAATTTAATCTTAATCATTTGTGCTGCTGCTACTTCTGCCAACACTACTGATAATATCATGCATTCAAAAACAGATGTGATTAGCTAAACAGCCCAGGATATCAGGAGTAAAAGGGATAAAAGGAAAAAATATAAACATAAAACAACCTTCTCCATCCCAAGAGTGACACGTAGCATTTACAGCTTCCTGTACAAACAAAATCAGATTAGATTAAACGATAATAATATAAATGGTAAGAGAAGCAAAAGGGACACACTTCCTGCTCCTGAGATTTGATTGTTATTATTATTATTATTATTATTATTATCATTATTATTATTATCATTATTATTATTTTGACCTCATTCACATTCCTGAAAGTTAGATCAACAGTGTTTGCAAGACCCTTCACGTCTACTCCAAAGTCAATGGAGAAAACTTCATTATCCAGCAGCGTGCTTTTCTTCTCATCCTTAGAAAGAGACATAAAATAGCAAAACATATCATAATTACATTTTAGGATCCTTAATATTAATATTTCATACTGTTCTCTGATAGCTGGTGTACCTGCTGAAAGTTGGGAAATCGGAACACAGCCACAGACGCTGTCCCACTGCTTGGATTATAAGCTTTTTCAAAAGCCTCCACTGGCACTGAGAAGGACCTGTTAAAACTGGAGATCTGCGTTTCATCTTGATTGATCTGAAGCGGAAACGGAATATAGCAGCAAAAGAAACCACTCATTTGTCGTGCTTAACATTTCCCTAAACTGAAAGCCACTGTGGACGTTTACATTTACAGCATTTAGCAGACGCCCTTATCCAGAGCGACGTACAATTGGTACAGTCTTACAATCCAAGCCATTGTGGGTTAAGGGTCTTGCTCAAGGACCCAACAGTGGCAGCTTGACAGAGGTGGGATTTGAACCCTGAACCTTCTGGTCCATAGTCCAGTACCTTACCCGCTAGGGTACAACCGTCCCGTCAACATTGTTTACAGTCGGATGTTAACACAACATCTGCAGGAACGTCTGCATGTTATATTGAACCATTAACAAGTTTAAAAACCTTTAAGTAAAAATAAATAAAAAATCGTTTTTAAAGTTTGTTGCTTACACACAACACATGTCATTTAACATCGTCATTGAACATCGTGTGCCAAAGCTTCTGCGTTGAGACTTTACTTACTCCAAACTGTGTGTTTGCAGAATACATCAAGGACACCGTCTCCAACTCAGTATACTTTTTAGATTTTAGGAAAATGCCATCAACGCCACCTGAAGAGATGGAGGCTGAGGTTTCATTCCTCAACAAGTCATTAATGTTGGACATTACTTTCTTCATTATATCACTTCAAAACAGAGAAAGAGAAAGCAGCGTGATTACTGATCAAACACTTTTATTTACTTCTACTCCAAAGCAGAAAATGTTGGGACAGTATGGAGAATGCATATAAAAAACACACAGTTTCTTACATTTCCCTTGACTTTTATTTCATTGCAGACAGTTTGAAAGTGAGATATTTCCTGTTTTTTTTTCTGGTTACTAAACATTCATTTCTGCATTTCAGGTCAGCAACACATTCCAAAAAAAGTTGGGACGGGGGAAATTATGGCTAGTAATGAAGTAAAAAACTAAATAATGATTTCAAACAGGTGATTATAATCATGATTTGGTCCAAACACAGCATCTAGGAAAAGTTGAGTCTTTGAGGAGTAAAGATGATCAGAGGATTTCCAGTCTATCAACAAATGATTTAAATGTTTAAAAACAATGTTCCTCAAAGAAACATTGGAAGGGATTTATATAGTTCTCCCTCTACAGAGCATAATATCATTAAACCATTCAAGGCTTTGGCTCCATGACTGTAGTTTCGCTCTTAGGTTTATCATCATACCCGGGCCACTTAATGCCGATGTGCATACTTCACATTTTATTCGAACTATGACTCCATGACTTTAGTTTCGCTCTTATTTATCGTCTACGCCACCCAAGGAGGTTGGGTCCCTTTTTGAGTCTTGGTCCCTTTCTTTTTTTGAGTAACAAGTCCAAAAGCCAGACTCTGTCATGGTATTGGGTCGGGTCAGGGCCCTCAGTAAAGGTCAGTTCCACTTCTGTGATGCAGCATTAATGCAGAAAAGTACCCTGAGATTTTAGAGCAACATGCAATCTTTATCAGGGATGTCCAGCATTTATCAAAAAGACAAATCACAAAACAAAACCACATGCTGCACACATTATGAAGGCACGGCTGTGGAGGAAGAGGGTACGGGTACTTGACTGGCCCACCTGCAGTCCTGACCCGTCCCCAATAGTGAATATATCTAGATTTGAGAAAAGATAAATGGGACAATGACGACCCCGTACTGTTACACAGCTTAAGAAGGAAGATGGAACAAAATAACACCTGAATCACTGAATCACTGAATCACTTGGTATCATCGGTAACAAAACAGCTTGTAAGTGTGGTGAAAAGGAACGGCAACGTAAGAAAGTGGTAAATATTTTACCATCCCAACTTAGTTTGGAATATGTCGCAGGCCGGAAATGCAGGAATGGATGTTTATTAACAAATTAAATAAATTTGACCAGAAAAACATGAAATAGCTCAGGTTCATACTGTCTGCAATGAAATAAAAGTCAAAGTTCATGTAAGGAACACTGTGTTTATTATTATCATTTTTTTTTTCTGATTTGGGGTTGTATTGATCCAGGTTAATTTACTGTAAATTAAATATAATGTTTATTCATGTCTTGCATTTACGCCAATAAAACATCATGACCAAATGCTCCTAACGTTGTTTAGGTCAGAGTCGGACACAATTAAATTCATTACACCACGTTCTTACCGTAAGCTGGAGCCGTTTGAAGGTACAGAAGAGAAATTCGGTAAGGTAATTTTCATAGCCGGTGTCGTGTAGGAATCTCCACACTTACTGCACGTTTTTGATTGGCCAGTCACATTGATGATGTCATAGTTACCCTCTATTGCAATAAGAGGCAAAAGTAGACATGTTTGGAAATTAAACGAATACTAACCTAAACACTACGTTACATCACCAAAATATGACGTAACATTAATGAATATGATGTAACATAACCTACATATGACGTAAAAACTTTAATATGACGTAAGACAACCTAAATGTGATATAGTATAAACGATGTCACCACTACATAAATAGTGACAAAGTGCCAAGAACCAGCACTCTACCATTCAGCCATCAGAATTCAGAGGAACTGGACCGGACCCCATAAGGTCGGGATAGGACCCGGAAAAATGCAACTCAAACCTCACCTCACCAGGAGCATGATACGAACTCAGTGCCACGAACCAGCGCTCCAGTTCATATCCTGCCTCTGGTGAGGTGAGATCTGAGTGGCATTTTGAGGCACCATGGCACAAGGTACCGAGACCTCGCCAATGCCCATGTTGTGGCTCAGGCTGGCATGTAGTTCTCTTGCCTTCAGTTTCGGGGTGTCGCCCCGGAATTCCTGAGGTTTCCCACTCAGCTAATGGGGGCTGGGAACCCAAGTGAATTGTTAATGGTTCTATAAAACGGTACCAAAATAGAATGAATAAGTAAATAAATATAATATCAAACACTTACTTTGGTCGCATGCAATGTATGTAGCATTCGTACAAACTGTCTCAGGATCCAGGCAGATCAAATGGTCACATATTATATCTTCCATATAAAAATAAATGGCACAAATTAACAAACTGTATTGACGTTTTTGAAAAGAACAAATGACAACATTTAGTTACGAACCTCTATGGGGAACAGGTTTAGATTTGACATATTTCTGCACATTTCAATGAACCAAGAAGTTAAACTATGAGAAAACTCAACCAGAGTGACACAATGCCAACAGGACCAGACTCCACAAGGTCGGGACACGACTCGGCATAATGCAACTCAAAGCTCACCTCACCATCAGCATGATACAAACTCAGTGCCATGAACCAGCGCTCCAGTTCATACCCTGTCTCTGGTGAGGTGAGAACTGAGTGGCGTATTTAAGCACCAGGGCACAAGGTACTGAGACCTCGCCAATGCCCATGTTATGGCTCCCAAATTTCAGTTTTGGGGTCTCGCCCTGGGGTTCCTCAGGTCTCTGCCTCACCTGAGGATTTACAGGGCTCACTCAGGTAATGGGGGCTGGGAACCCAAGTGAGACATTAATGGTTCAATTACACTATAACAAAATATAATTAAAAAGTAAATAAACACGATATAAAACACTTTACCTAGGGAGGACTGTAGAGTAGGGTTCTTACAAACTCTACCAGGATTAGCGCAGGTCGATGATGAATATGTATCTTTCATTTAAAAATAAATGACACAAAGTTAACAAACTGTATTGATGTTTTCAAAAAGAGAAAATGATAACATTTAGTTACAGAACTTCTGCAGGAACAGCTTTAGATTTGATATAGCTAGAGTTAGACTGCAGACTCCGATTTCCTCCCATATTCCAAAGACAGAGTTAAGAAGACAGTGTGAAGAAGTGTGTGTGTGTGTGTGTGTGTGTGTGTGTGTGTGTGTGTAATAATTGTAAATCATACAATATTTCTAAAAACAGATACCGTACTGATAGACAGTCTGAGGCTGTGTGTACCATTCATGAAGCAGAGAGGCTTTTTGGGTCTGTATTCCTTGTCTCGGGGGACTTGGATTTGATACGTGGTGTCACTGATCTTCAATAACCGAACAGAAGTATTTGGACTCCCACAGCCTGAAACAAAACAAATCAACAGAGAGTAACACAATAATAAACGTACAGAAGCTTCAGGGGGGGAAAGAGCTTCTGTGTGTCGCCCACACTTCTTTATCCATTCCTGCATTTCAGGCCTGCAACACATTCGAAAAAAAGTTGGGACGGGGGCACTTTAGGGCTGGTAATGAGATAAAAAACTAAATAGTGATGTAATTTCAAACGGGTGATTATTATCATGATTTGGTACAAAAGCAGCATCCATGAAAGGCTAAGTCTTTAAGTAGCAAAGATGATCAGAGGATCTCCAGTTTATCACCAAATGAGGAATGGAGGAATTTCCTAAAAAGCCTAAACTGAAGAGGGGTGATCTCCACTCCCTCAGATGGCACTGCATCACCGTCATTCATCAACAGCTGATAGAACCACATGGACAAGGGATTCCTTTATCAAACCTTTATCAAGCTCTACAATACAGAGCTACATTCACAGATACCACTTAAAACGTTACTGTGCTAAAAAGAAGCCTTATGTTATAACCATGTCCAGAAGCGGCGTCGGCTTCTCTGGGCTCGGAGGATCTGGGATGGACCATCATACAGTGGAGACGGGGATTGTGCTCAGACCCATCAGTATCACAGATCTGTTTTGCCAAAAACGAACAAGGACCATCCAGACTGTTAGCCAGACTCTGGCATGCTATGGGGTCGGGTCAGGGCCCTTGGTTAAGGTCATTTCCACTTCTGTGATGCAGCATTAATGCAGAAAAGTACACTGAGATTTTAGAGCAACATAAGCTGCCTTCAAGACGACATCTTTATTAGGGACGTCCAGCATTTATCAACAAGACAAATCAGAAAAAGTTCGGACTGAAATATATAAATCCTTTCCTGTCTTTCTTTGAGGAACATTGTGTGTAAACATTTCAATCATTTTCTTACACATTTGCTGATAAACTGGAGATCCTCTGATCATCTTTGCTCCTCAAAGACTCAGGCTTTCTTTCAAATCACATCATTATTTAGTTTATTTACCTTATTACTGCCCCTGTCCCAACTTTTGCAGGTCTGAAATGCAGGAATGGATGTTTATTAACAAATGAAATGAAGTTGACCAGGAAAAACATGAATTATACTGGGTTAATACTGTCTGCAATGAAATAAAAGTCAAAGTACATGTAAGGAACACTTTTAAAAAATATTTGCATTTTCCATACCGTCCCACACTGGCGATTCCCACCGGAGATCAGAGCTTTAGGGGTGCCGAGCACCCAATGAGACCCGTGTTTTAACCAAATAACACTGTAACCGTACAGAGACCAACTAATCTGAGAAAACTTGGACCATACCATTTGCAGGGCACAGGGAACTGCTATATATTTGGACGTTAAAATCATATACTTTTTATTGTTTTAACATTTTTGAGCTTATCAGAGACACCAAAAACGACTTGTGCTTTTTCATGTGAGATTGGATTTTGAATTGAATTGATAAACACACCTCAATTAACATTTGCAATGTACTTACTGTTACAGTCCACCTCAAAAGTCCTGTTACATTTTTCCGCTGGAAAATGGCAAAAAAGCAAAAAGCATACACGTGTGTGAAAGAGATATAATAATGTCCAATACAAATGTGTGTCTCTCTCTCTCCCTCTCTCTCTCTCTCTTTCTCTCTCTATATATACACACATAATTTTATACATATATATGTATATGTATTCAACATTATGAAATAATTAATATGATGGTTACTTTCTTAAATAGCCTTACCTTTACACGTGCATTGTGAGCCTATGTTGGCATAGGAGAAAATATTGAATGCAAGCATGAGTATATAAAATATAAAAAATACGTCACACAAAGCTAAAAGCATTCAGTGAATGAAACCTGAATATATATTTTTTATTATACATGAACACTGCTCGCTCACTTTAAATACCCACTTAATCCAATTCAGGGTCGAGGGGGCCGGGGCGTACCCGACAGAACAGGATGCAATACGGGAATCAACCCTGGCAGAGCTCACACACACACACACACACTGGGACACTTTAGAGATGCCAATTGACCTAATACATGTCACTGGAAGTACCTGGAGGAAACCCACACACACAGTGGGAGAACATGCAAACTCCACACATGCAGCAGATAAAGATTTCTACAGAGTGTGTGTGTGTGTGTGTGTGTGTTGGTTATTCCTGTGTTTGTGCTTCATCTTTTCAGGCGAGTTTGTATTTTGAATTGAATTGATAAACACAATTGAAATGCTCTTACCGTTACAGCCACTGTTACAACTGTTTTGACATTGAATCACTGGAAAATGCAAAAAAAAAAAAAAAAAAGTATTTGTAATTATATCACATCATATCATGTTAACCTTAAAAACTCTCCTAATATGTTAAAACCATTAGGGAAGGACAGAACTAACTGAGACACAAAGGAATGATAATCAGCAGAGCTCCACAGATCCACTTCATCTTCACACAGTCAGGGAGAGTACGCTGAAATGAAAAGAAATAAAACACAAACATTTCTAGAATAAACACAATCCAACATGAACAGATTTATGGCTAAATCATTTCAAATCCAGCCTTCGTTATGCATTTATTTAATTATCTACTGATATTGTGTTGTTATGTGTAGCTACATGAGTAATTAAACTACCAATGTTAAAGGACCTATCAAACAACCAAACATGCAATGAGTGAAATTTCAGGCTTAAACAAATGTAGACGATTTTTATCCAAAACCACAGCAACACAATGATTTTAACTGATTTAAACTCTCAATGGCTTTCTAAATGGTAAATGCTATTAAAGTAAACTGTTTATTTTTATATATGGTTTGTTCTACCAAGTTAAAGTTTAAAACAGTTTTAAATTTGCTTGGTTGGTGTGTATATCGCATCAAATCTCAAATACAAGTACAGTCCGTTTAAATTAAACTCATGAGAAATCTAAGTATTTTTGTGTAACATTGAAATCAATAAAAAAAAAAACAATTTAAAAATGCAAAATGATTATTTTACAATATTACGTAAAATAAATGATTACCTAACGCAGTTGAAATGTAGGGGGTTTGATGATTTTGCAAATATTTTATAGTATGACTTTTAAAAATACGCTGCCCAGCCAAAAAAAGGTCACCACCTGGAATTAGCTAAGGAAATAGTGAAATAGTATAAAAAAGAGCCTTCCATTGGATAATTACTGCATTGGTGATGATGTTTCAACTGGCAACAGGTTCTTTAACCCTAACTGATGCAGTTAAACAACCATGTCGAAAGATACATCCTGAGGTCGTGGAAAATTTGTTCATCTGTTTCAGGAGGGTCAGATAGTGAAAGAGTGAAAGAATCTTTGGGCTGTTCTGGAGAAGCCTTTGTGCAGTGGAACAAATCTCCCATCATCACTACAAGAACTTGGGGACAAATGAATGCAGCTCTGGACAGAAATAAATGCTGTGACATTGCAGAAGCAGTTCTGTCCAGAGTTGCATTCATTTTGTCCCCAAGTTCTTGTAGTGATGATGGGAGATTTGTTCCACTGCACAAAGGCTTCTCCAGCACAGCCCAAAGATTCTCAGTGGGGTTCAGGTCTGGACTCTGTGGTGGACAATCCATGTGTGAAAATGAAGTCTCATGCTCCCTGAACCACTCTTTCACTATCTGACCCCTCTGAAACAGATGAACATCTTTTCCACGACCACAGGATGTGTCTTTCGACATGGTTGTTTAACAAATGAGAAGCTCCTCACTGCATCAGTTAGGGTTAAAGAACTTGTTGCCAACTGAAACATCATCACCCAAGCAGTAATTATCCGATGTTTTTATTAATAATTATTGAAATCCTGGTAGTGACCTTTTTTTGGCCAGGCAGTGTATTAATATTTAAATTTTTACTGATATTGCGATTTTTATTAATTCAATTAACATATTTGGTTTAAATAGACCAGAACATAATCCTTATAATTAATGTCTGAATACTTAATTTTTTAAAATCTATATTGTTTTTATCTCATGCTCTACATTGGTCCATATAAGAGCTGACCTTAAATTACTTGTAATAATATTTGAGATGAGAGATTATAAAAAAAAAAAATTATGTTTTGATATGAAAAAAAAAACCCACAGTTCATGTCATTTCAGAACAGGTCTTTATGTTAAACGTACAAAACATTTATGCAAATTTCCAAAAACGTGTAAGATTTCAGTTCGACATAAATATACTTTTTATTATTCAAATTAAATAAATTAACTTTTTCTCTGTTGATGAACTTTCCATTACACACATTACGTGATCTCAAACCTGATGCTAAAATAACTTAAGATTTGCTTTAGAAACGTTTATTATCTGAACTTTAATTCGTATCTAAGGGTTAAACCTGAGCGTCTTACCTGTGCTGCTGAGCTTCTGTCGTTCTGACAGCTACTGAGAAAGATTCCAGGATTATTTAGTAAGCAATTTGCATGATTTTGCATTTACACACAAATGGAGAACCTTATGTCCGTATTTGTTTTAGTCAAATAAGTTTATTAGTTTCCGTAACACGGCTCACTTTTTAACACTGGTGCTGGACAAAATTTCCATGCAGGTTTCCATAAAAGTGCTCGACATATTTAAGTATTCAAAATAAACATACTGTTGGTACAAAGACCTGAATGACCTTTCACCATCTAAACCAAACTCGCACTCTAAAATAAGCAGAGCTGTTATGAATAGTACAAAATTTCTATTATGTCATTAAAAGCCAAGGCAAAATTATTTTTATGGCTTATTGTAAAACATTAGTTGACATTTTTACTGCTATTAACAGTAGACTTGGATTTGTTATATAATTAAATCATGTGTACCTCAGTAAGATGAAGCAGGCCTTAAAAAAATGAAGCAATCCTTCTTGTGTTCCACAAAAAAAACAAAAAACCCCACAATCATTCAGGTACGGGAAACAGTTTGATGAGGATGGCAAGCCATATTGGAAATGGCTTCACACAATTCACTCAAGTACTGTACATTTTCCATTATTTCTGCTTTACTGGAGGATTTATTTTATTAGTAACATGATAAATATAAATGACAATGAGTACTTTTTGTAATGTTGGAACATCCCTGGTTGGCATCACGTCAAGCAACCGTCCTAGAAACCAAACCGCGAGAAGCACCCAGTCCTAGGAGTCTCCATCGAGGTGGAACGGATAGCGCACAATGTTTCGGAACGCACATGTCAAAGTCCTGACCTTAATCCAATAGAAATGTTGTGGAAGGACCTGAAGCGAGCACAAGGGGGTCACACCTGATACTGAGAGCAGAAGTTTACAGCCCACAAATGTGTAATTGAATAATTTTACTCAATACATAAATAACCATAACATTTTTTTTATTACCGAATTTGGTTGATTCCCTTTATCTACTTTTAGGACAAACTTTCAAGCATTCTTTTAAAAACCTATACTCATTAGTTTAGTATATATTTTAACTATATAAACATAAATATATAAAGTACACCTGATAGACTTTAGCTAATGCGGCAGGGTTTTGTTGATGCCTGTGGGGAGGCTAGTTGTTTACCTGTATCTGTGCGAGTGGGTGTGTGTGGTTTGCAAATCACCACGACTGTTCCCAAAAATACAACGTGACTTCGTAAGGAAGACTGATTTATGATAACATTAATTCATTGTTCATTAATTTTACAGACAATCGGGATACACACTTCTGCACATGACTGCACTCACAAAGGGTAACATAACGGTCGAGGGTTAGCAAATCTATGGACTCCGATCAACGAGTGAAAGTAAAAAAGGACGAATCCAATGTTACACAATGTTAAACTGAACTGCGTGTGTATAAGGAGTGTGAAATACGTGTAAGGACTACGTTATGAAAGTCCAATAAAATGCGCCTTTATCAGAAAACTGCGCTGTGTTTACAGATACAAATATACGCAATATAACATTTGACCAGCAGAGGGTAGCAACACACTGCAATACAATCAGCCGTCACATACGCTAACCGAAAGACAGATACGGTAACACACCGTTATATAAAACCACACACTACAACACGCTAACACACTCAGAAACATAAAGGGAAAGGTACGGTACAAACAGTTACACACACCAACACACGAGGTAACGCGGCGACACAGTAACACTATAAGACATAGTTCAAACACAGCAACACACAGGCAGTAACACAAATAAAACAGTTCAAACAGTTACACACAGTAGCGCCATAACACAGTACAGTGACGCATAGAAACGCAAAGTACACACACACACACACACACACACAGTCAAACAGTAACACTATCAGTAAAACAGTTCAAACAGTCACACGTAGCAGTACAAGGAACTAACACAGTAACACACAGACAGTCCAAACACAGTCAATATAATAGTAAAAACATTCACACACACACACACACACACACACACACACACACACACACACACACACACGCACACACACACAGTAAGACTATAACTTAGTTCCAACACAGTCACGCATAGCAACACAAAGTACAACCACAGTGACACAATCAATCCAACAGTTCAAACAGTCACACACACACAGTCATGCAGTGGCACAGGTGGAACAGTGTCTGTTTAATAAAACACATCATTTGCGTCTTTGTTTCATAATAATGTGTGTGTGTATTTCATAAAACACCTTTGTAAATCGTGCTGAAACCCAAACTAACACAAAGTAACACACATATGTGGAATGATGTCATAACAGAAACGCACACAGAGAACAGATAATACTGACCCTTCCTAGGGAAGATGACATAACTTCTCAGACCCAGGTGCATTGTGGGATTGTACGGCGCTCGCTTTCGGCGTATTACAATAGAGAAAAGTTGATCTTAATCCAACAAACAGGAAGTTAAAAAAGGAAATAATCACTTCACCCCAAACACCAGATAATCAGCGATCAGTTTGAACACAGCGACTCTGCTTTGAGTTTATTCAAGGTAACACACTGGGGTATTACCCACGATGCACTGCGAGGTCTGAGGCAGATAAATCTACACAAATCTACAGTAATACACACAGTAGCACACACAATACATCACAGTACACAAGGTTTCACATTCAGTAACACACTTTAACACATAGTAACACATGGTCACATGATCAGTAACACAAGGTAACTCAAACAGCACTGACTCTAACACAGTGACACACACAATATCTCATAGTACACACAGTAAACACACAGTAAATCACAGTATACACAGTAACATGGTCAGTAACACACAGAACCAATTCTGTAACATAGTAACACACAGTAGCCTACTTCATAGAACACAAGGTATCGGATCCAGTAACAAACTGTGCAACACACTAGTACAAAGTAACTCATAGTACACACAGTCACATGATCAGTTACACACTGTAACTGTAACACAAACAGTACCTATTCAGTAACATAGTAACAAACTCTGGACTTTGTAGTACACAAGGCATCACATTCAGTAACAAACACTGTAACACAAAGTAACATACACGGTAACTCAGTGCACACAGTCACATGATCAGTAACGCACTGTAACACAAATACTACCAACTCTGTAACACACTAACTCATAATATACCAAGTCACATGATCAGTAACACACACTATAACACAAACAGAACCAATTAAGTAACACACTGTAACACGCAGTGACCACACAGGGTCACACTCAATAACACGCACAAAGAAACACACTGCAAGTCATAGTACACACAGTCAGTAACATATTGTAACACAAACAATGTATCACATTCAGTAACAAACACTAACACAGACAGTAC
The DNA here is from genome assembly GCA_025084515.1 of Ancistrus triradiatus. Taxonomy (NCBI): domain Eukaryota; kingdom Metazoa; phylum Chordata; class Actinopteri; order Siluriformes; family Loricariidae; genus Ancistrus; species Ancistrus triradiatus. The sequence goes on along the minus strand of JAJAGP010001285.1, from coordinate 62,300 downwards.
CAACTCTGTAACACAAAACACACACAGTGCCTCATAGTACACATGGTGCCACATTAAGTAACACTCATCAACACACTCAGTAACGTACACAGTAACTTGCAGTACAAACACACTCTGTATCACCCTGTAACACTAACTCAAAGTGCACTAAGTAACACAATCAGTAACGCTCAGAATAACATACACAGTAACACACCCAGTAAATAAGTAACACACTGAAAAGAACACACAGTAACACTAACTCCGTAATGCACACATCATTACAGTACCACACAGTAACACACTCTGTAACACACTCACAACACACATCCAGTGTTTACATTTACATTTACATTTACAGCATTTAGCAGAGACCCTTATCCAGAGCGACTTACAATTGGTACAGTCTTACAATCCAAGCAATTGTGGGCCTTGCTCACGGAACCAACAGTGGCAGCTTGGCAGAGTGGGGATTTGAACCTTGGACCTTCTGGTCCATAGTCCAGTACCTTAACCGCTAGGCTACCACAGTCCCCAGTGTTTTTTTTTCTGAATGTAAAGAAGTCTCAGATCTTCATTCTTTCGAAGTTTGTGTACCTTCTTGTCATTCAGAAACGGAACAGAGGAGCCTGGGCTTTGGCGCTACAGAGCTGGAAGTTGGTAATAGCACTCGGAGATTGCGTTAGATTTGTGTCGCGTTGTGAGTCAGATTTTTTCACACCTTCAGGAAGGAAGTGCGAACGACTCCATGTTTTATTTTGGTGCAGAAGAAAGATTTCAGTTTCTTCTGTTTCTGCCTCAGCGCTAAATATAGTTTAGTTAAATTATAGTTGAGTAACTACTGCTACTACAACACACACACACACACACACACACAGACACACACACACACACTGGATTAAGACAGTGTTTCCAGGTAAAAGTACCCGAAACTGTACAGTATTGCCAAAATACGGCATCAAAGGTTGGATTTCAGCATCGAGCTGATCTCTGTTATGATAAAGCTGGATGATGTGTTTTGTTGATTTTCAAAAAAGACGTAGCAAAGACTCTGTGCAGTGGGAAAAAATAGTAATGTTTTACTTTAAAATAGTTTCAGTTTGGAATCATGTTGTACAACGGTTTTTGAAGAATGAAATGAATCTTTGTCGATAATATTTTTTTAAAGCTCTTAGAACTTCACAGACCTAAAAGACTCTTCCTCTTCACATTTAAGAAGTTTCTCCTTGCCACTGTTGCTGTAGGCTTGCTCAGTAGGGGCTGCAGGCTGAGATATTTGTAAAGCTGCTTTGTGACAGTGCTCTGTTGTAAAAATGCTCTTGTTATTGATTCGTTAAAACTGTCATATTAAAGTTGGTTAAGTAAAACCATGAACTGTTCTGATGAAGCATGACACTATGGGTTTCAGACATTCTTAGGAAGCATAAACCAGGCCTTGGGATTCATCCTCTCTCTTCTGGTGGATGGATAAAAGTCCTTTTGCTGCCAGAGAAACGCCTGTATTAATATTATTTTATATGACCAGGAAAACGTGTACTGTGAAATTTGACAGTAAAATTGTTAAGTTTACAGCTGAACCATAATAGCTCGTAGTTCTACTGTGAGAACAACCCTGAAATCTCACCTTAATATTACTACGAAGTTCATCTTCCAATGTTTAATGATACTGAGTGTTTAGTTCTCTTGCATATTAGGGTTACAGTTTAACTAAAAACAGTTAATAATCGCCTCTTCTGTCTGGTGTTTAACGTTTACAGTAAAGTTTACAGTTCAACTACAAACGTCTAGGTAAATAACAAGGTAAAAATATGAAAGACAAGTTGTCTAAATTATTAGTGTACCATTTCTAAGGCAGTCTTACATGTTGTTTTGAAAGCGTAAAGCAGAAAACAAAAATCCAAATCTGAATTATTGTAAAATCGATTTTACAAAGATGTAAATTTGATTTCTGTTCCTGATAATTCAGTGCTCATTTTGTATGAAGTGTTCCACTTTTTATTTTTATACAGGTCTTTTAGGTTTTGTTTTAGAGCATCAAAAGGTAATATAACTAGTATGCTCACAGTTAAAGCGACTAAGTAAGTAAGCAAAGAAGCACAAACATTAAAATCATGAACATCAAGGTCAAATGTAAACTGGTGTACTTTACAGTCAAAGTAAAAGGTGAAGGTGATAGTAAAATTCTGTTTGAGTGTACAGTTTAACTTCACGGTAAAACACTGGACCAGGTTTACAGGTTTGCTAAGAACCGTTGCAGTATTCTTTCATACTAGACACTTTGAAAATTCACAGTTGAACCACGAAGCGGCCAGAAAAATCGTAGTAGAACTGTAAACTATTTTATGGTCAAACTGTGAAAGTTCACAATATTACTTTGAAAATTTCATAGTATATTTTTTCCTGGGTTTACATATTGTCGTGGCATTTCCATTATTTTGTCCACCCCTCTACGTATCCCATTATGGATCAGTTAAAGTGAACAGGATTTGTACTATATAGATTTCGCAGTTTATTGCAATGCATACAACAAAATGCTGGAAAACCTGAGCAGGTACTTTGAAAAGAAAGAGGTTCTTTAAATAGTGCCTTTTTTTAGAAGCCTCCCACCTCAGGAATGTATGACATCACACCGTCTTGATCTGTAGGAACCCATTTAGAGCAGATGGAAACCCCCGTGGCTTCACTATTGGATGCCAATGAGGTGACATCACCAGTCTCCCTCCATCCCATGGGGGTTTATGGCTAATGAAGGGTGAAGACTTTCCGCTGATTCTCGCTCTTAGATTGCACACAGATCTAAGGTCCTGGGTACCTCACATTCCTCCCACCTGCCTGCCTGCTGCTATTTTTGGGATTTCCTCCCACAGAATCCTCCACCCACCCCAGGTTACACCTCATACAGAGACATCTGGGGTTAAAAATATTCGAAAAATAACCCAGAACCTGCTGCTTCAGCTCAAACCTCATCAGTAACCGAGTGTCTGTGGTTCCAGCCAACGCCGACGCCCTCGATCTTCACTAATATCCATCCAAAACCAATTTTCGTCGGGAACCAAGAATTCTTGGGGTGTGAATCGGGTTTGGACTACTTTACGCTCCTTTGATGGATCTAAACATGTCTTATAATGTAACTGCACATCTGTATTTTCAGATCAACCTCAATCAACAAACATCGTCACTTTCCAGCAGACATACTGCCTTATAGTGTAAGGTACTGCTGGTCGCTCAAAATGGTGCTTTGCAATAAATCTCAGATCCCTTGAAGCCTAAAAATGCAAAGTACACCATAAAACACGATGACCTGAAAGGGATTCATACGAACAAGGTATAGCTACACTGAAGAATTGGGACTATAATCTCATTTCCACCACGTTTTCAGCCCAATTTAATCACCACCATGTTTCCCACCATGGTCCGACGCCCCCTGCTGAGGAAACCAGGCCGTAACCCAGCGGGTTCCAAAGTACAACTCGTTGGTGCTCTTTTTCAGTGGCAGGCGCCAGAGTTCTGCGGCAGCAACAAGCACACAAGGAAAATCGTTCCACCTTTGCTTTGGTGCCTAAAATCTAATTAGATTGCTGTAATGCACTACTTTGTACTTCGTTACCTGCGGCGGCTGATCCATATGGGGCGCTGGGGTGAACTTGTAACTCACGTTACAAGATAAATAATATATAATCAATAATACAAACATGCTGAAAATAAAGTTAATTATATACTGCAACATAACTATGAAACTATTTAGCCATACTTTTTCAATCAATAATTGTATGTGCTTGACTTGAATGTGCCATCATTACACACTGTAGTGTATTCTCCTTACACTTTTTACAAGCATGTGACCTGAGCTTGCCCTTTCATTGGCTGCTTAAAAATGTCCTGCCAGAAATTTGCACCCCGGACACACCTACCTTAATCGGGAGCCTATCAGTATCATGTATTGTTTACATTTTTTTCCTCCTATGTGATTGGACAACAACGGGCTCGCTAGCTGATCAGGCTACCCACAGGAATTCTATCTCTGTTCAAGTTGAACATTAATGCCTTTTTTGCTTTCCCTGTTTGTTATTTCAAAGTGCTGGAACGGAAGTGTTGTTGACAATGACATAATGTCAGAGGTACGAGATGTAAAGAGACTGGTGACTGAGACTTTAACCAGAAAATCACTAAGATATTTGAAGACCAGAAGGGAAGGAGGGCAAAATTTGGTGATGGCATAGCGGTTCAGGTACTGGACTACAGTGCGGAAGGTCCAAGTTTCAAACTGCCCCTGTTGGACCCTTGAGCAAAACCATTCACCTAAACAGCTTGGATTGTACCTGAATCGTACCAGTTGTGAGTCTGCCTTAATAAGAGCATCTGCTAATGACTAAAATGATGTGAACCCTTTAGAATTGTCTCTATTTATGCACAAATATGAGCTAAACCATCACCATATTTTCACACAAGTCCTAAAAGAAGATAAAGAGAACCGAATTCAACAGATTAGACAATGTCATTGGTTTGAGGTCACATTTATGCAGAGCTACAGAACATTTTGGAGTTCACAAACTTGCAAGTAGTGCTGTACATAACGTCATATACTGTAAAGTGCCTGTGAAGCAGAAACCTGCTGTGAGAAGATTCTGAATACTGTTTGTAATACAATGATGTGTATAGGGGCAGGAAATGAGCTCAGCGTTCTGCTGACAAGATCAAAGAACCCACTATGTAAACACTGAAGTCTTCGCTTCCTCTTTCTCTCACTCTCACTCTCTCTCTCTCTCTCTCTCTCTCTCTCTCTCTCTGTCAGATCTTTGTTTCCTCTTTCACAGCACTCTCAGTTACAGTTAAATGAAATCAGATGATTGCAGGATCTAGGATTAGGGTATTAGTGATTTTGGGAAACTTTACCACATAAAAAGTTGGGACAGCCCAACCATTATTGACTTTAACACCGGCTTCATAACATTAAAGCCTTGTTTTATGTTGGCACTTGCTAAATCCCAACCCAGAGGGTGCATTTAGGAGTTTCTATCCTCTAACAGACGTTAATCAGCTCACTTAACCAACCAGACGTGTTTGAACAGGTAACATTAGAAAGACCAGTGTGATAGCAGAAGTTGTCAGTAGGACTGACAGTCGAATTGTAGATGGGGAAAAAAATAGATAGCAAAATTTAAAATGTATTGTCATAAATTGCTGAAAACGGCCTGCGTTGTTCTTTATTACACAAATTATCCATGTTACCCAATCAACACACCTGTATGGATCCTTTATCCTAAATGTCTGCAACAACACAACTCAGATTTGTTGGCTTCATAAAGATTTTAATAAAGATCAGTGTAAAAGAGTTTTTAGGAGTGACAAACTACATTTTTGGGTCTTATCATTGACAACATGTCATATATGGTCATTGCTAAAACAACAAAAAACTTTTCAACGCCGTCAAACATGACATAATAATCAGGTTTCGCTTGTTTTCTCACTTCCTCAGCCCTAAAAAATATTACAGTTATCGTTCAGCAAGCTATGAGTGTCACTGAGCGCCATTCTTAGCATCGTTCTTGTTTAACGAAGACGTACTGAAGTACTTGTGATGCACTTTGTGTTTTGAAAAAGAAGTGAAAATGTTTGTCACGTTTATAACGGTTTGTGCTGTGATGTGGGCAAAATAAAAAACAAACAAATTTGGCATAACATGTTCAAGAAGGCTTTTTTTCCCTTTTCAGGGTTTTTCTTGCTGAATGGTAGTGTCAGGTTTGAAACCAAGGTAGAACTGAGTCACTGACTTAATTATGGGATGTTTGCTGGACCAGGTGTGTGTGGTTACAACAGCGTTGAGGGACAATGGGCATGGACTTTTGACAAGATGCCACCAGTCTTTTCTTAACACCAAAAACTGTCTAATTGATTTTATTAGCTATTGAATATGACATGGCACTCCATTAATAACTCATATGTCCTAAGTAATGTATGGATCATACCATAATAGTTAAAATTGCATCTCTCTGGAGAACACAGGGCATAAGAGTACTCTGGTTGGGATGTCAGTCCAGAGCAGGACTAGCCGTGGTCGCTGTTGAAGCACCAGTGGATTATCCCCTGACTGGCCTCTCCTCCCTCAGACAAAGCCAGTCATGTCTGTATATGAGACCAGACCCAGCCGAAGGCAGGTCCCTATGCCGGTGGTGGGCTAGTATATTAGACTTCTGCACCACCAGTGAACCCTCATATTACTTACGACACTGCTAAAGGCTAAACCTTCACTGTATCTACTGACTATGTTGGTTTATGAAGAGCGCTAAGCACTAATTATCCTATTAATTAGTAACTGAATAGGCCTGAGTGTCTGCCTGATAGGGTAATTAACAGCTAGTCTATTACCCAAGAGTAAGATTACACAAGCTACAAGGATTTGTATAACAACTGATAACGATGATGTATGTTGTGTAGCACTCAGATTTAACTCAGAGGTTTCGAAATGACGTATCATGCCATCTCAAGTCGTTTGAAAAACTTTGTGGTTGTGTGTGGGTGATTGTTTTGTATTAGATGACTCAGTCCACGTTGCTGCATCGTGACGTTGTGTTCTGAGGTTTCCTGAATAAGTATGTCTATGATGATAGAGCTGTATAATAATCTAATGGTTTATGGAATTGAATGGCACAGCGTCTGTATGGACCAAATTTTAACATGACACGTATCTTCAAAATTTAATGGCGGTTAACAAGTCAATTAATTTCAGTGACTGCTTTAAAAACTGCCAAAACATTTGTACAAGACTTATTTTGTATGAATTCTTATTTTGTATCTTTTTTAAAATTTGAAACACTTCCCAAAAACTAAAGGAATATTGTTATTTTCTGCCTTTCAAGACTGTGATTCTATTTTATGTCAGTAGGTGTCGCAAGGGATTGTTTGTACTGGTTTTCTGTCATTCAGACGTGAATGATGTGTATATAACACATTAATTTATTCATTATTATAATTCTTAGGACTTCGGACGTTAAAGGATGAAAGTTATACCTGTTCCAATGCTGAGCCTCCCTGGTTCGTATCCCACCCCTGGTGAGGTGCGTAGTTGCGTTTTGGTTCCTCAGAACTATAGACAGCCTTGCATTGTAAGTTTTCTAATTACGTATATTGTATTAAAAATGCATCTACACTAAAGAGAACTATTTCATAACTATAATATAAAGTACAAAATATATTTCATTTAATAAAAATGACTGATTAACAGAGACAGTAATAACAAAGCTATTATTCTGACTAAAGACATATTATTCATAGTTATTAGCACTTGTACATTAATGTATTTTAAATAAATAAATACACTATATGTTTAATTATTTATCTACATTTTTCTCGGTTTTGTGTATTTGTTTTCTATTGTATTAATGTGTGAGGTATTTTATTTTTCTAAGAATATATACTTATATTTTCTCTGTTCTTTTACCTCCCAGACACAGAGCAGCAGTTAAAATATATGAATGACCATGAGATAGTAATGTGTAGCCAATCAGAGGAGAGCGCGGTGCCTGGCCAATCAGAGCGCGCTCACGGGTTACCGGGTCAGTGTTTTCTGCCTCAGATGGCTGTGATTGGTCGAGAGTGACGAGAGAGTCGCGCTTTACTGGCTGAGTAAGCACAAGCCGTTGCTAGGGTTCTGGACCAATCAGAGCTCGAGGAGGTATCCAGGCAAGATTCAGGTGCCAGCATTTTTATGACGGTGGGAAAGTTAAAGAGTTTAAAGCGGTTTAGCGGCATGACGGAGTTAGAATACAACATTACAGACCTGTTTAATTATAGCGACAGAACAAAGCTAAACAATAAAAAACGCATTATTAGAAAATAAAACCAGAGAGAGAGAGAGAGAGTTAGAGAGAGGAAAACAGGGGTGATGTCTGTGCAGACTGCGTAGTATTCTACAAACTACACTATACTATACTTAAACTATAAAGTATACTAGATATTATATACTAAATTCTAAATAATACATACTAAATTGAAGCATTACACCATTTTATACTCTAAAAAGTATATTGCAGTAGTAAATATCTGTACTACAAGCTGGACCAGTATAAACACAGATCAACCACAACATTAAAACAGACCAAAAAACAAATAATGTTGATTAAATCTCTGGGATTTATTAGATGGTAGTTGAATAGTCTATTCTCGTACTTCAGGAGTATAGACCTGAGCCAAAACAAGGGACAAAACATGAATCGGGCTCATCGATTGAACAAACGGGCAGAAGAGCTACCCAGAAATGTTTAATGCTGGTCACGAGGAATGTGTTGCAATGCAGCCCTCCCTGCTGAGTAAGGAATTCGGGGGGGTGTGATGCTCCGGGTCATGTTCTGTTGGGAAACCCAGGGTCTGCGACAAAGTGATTTTAATTTTGTGGCTGATCGGTGTTTAGTATGCCAACCCAACCTGGGGTCCAACCATCAAATCAAGTCAAGTCAAGTCAGATTTATTTTCTATAGCACTTGCACCAAGGGAGCATTGTCTCCCAGAGCAGCTTTGCAATTTTAGATTATCTTCTAGGGGGCGACAGTGGCAAGGAAAATGCACCGATCCTCCTTGGGTGGCTTAGATGATAAATGTAGTAATAGTTCAAAAAACAGAAACTGAGTAAATATTAATAGATAAATAAAATATTGAATAAATTAACATAAAAAAATATACAGAGTCACTTTAGGATCTTCAGCAGGTCCTCAGCAAGAAAGTCCTTGTCACCATGTCATCCCCAGGAGGGAGAGAGTTACTTCCATCCTGCGTGACCCGGGCATGGTGGGTCTGGAGCTGATGACGGAAACAATTTGAGTAGAGCTGAAGCGGAGGAACGTCTTAATGTGTGGGACTGAAACTGGTACTGGAATACAAGCTCAGAGAGAAAAGAGAATATGTAGTTAGTTATTGATTAAGAGCACAGAGTCTATTAACAACCACTGATGCCATGTGTAGCATGAGACTCCGGCAGAATTAGCTATCATCACAGTGGGTGCGCGAGGCTTTGTCTGCTGTGGAGGTCCTATGAGTCAAAATACAATTTGCACATGTTAAATAAAATAAAAAAAAACACATACTGACAAAACTTATGTAAAGATATTTAATAAACGCAAGTTTCATTTCAGCTAAATGTTTCATTTTAGCTAAATTAGCTAAACAGGGAAAAATATAAAAGGGTCCCAAGAATAAAGGAGAAAAGCTATAAATTTTACCAACAAAAATTTGTAATGAATCACTTCATTGCTTTGGTTTGTGGGCTGGGGTGGGGGCCACTTTCCTTAAATACTGGGGGATTGGGAACCACTAAGTCTTAGGCCACCATTATACTTGTTGTATTAGCAATGGTATCGTGTCATTTACATTTACAGCATTTAGCAGACGCCCTTATCCAGAGCGACTTACAATTAGGCAATTGAGGGTTAAGGGCCTTGCTCAAGGACCCAACAGTGGCAGCTTGGCAGAGGTTGGATTTGAACACTGGACCTTCTGGTCCATAGTTCAGTATCTTGACTGCTAGGCTACCACAGTGTTTGTATATGATGATTATAAAAACATAAAATGCAGGAAATATGCATTTTATGGGTCAACAAATTGGGTCAACTTGGGATCCTGATGAAGTGTAAGGTGAAGTCACACTAAATAGAAGCTGTTGTTTTCTGATTTTGTTTTGTATTCGAATAAAGAGACTGAGTAATAATTATAGATGGTCATTACACCATTGCTAAAACAACAAATCTAATCTAGTGGTGGCTTAAGACTTTTGCACAGTACACAATATACACTGTAAAGTGAATAACGCACCAGTATATACTAAACCAGTATGCATTAAATTCTGTACTTTAAACATTCTTGTTCATTTCCCACTGCATACTACCTACTGCTCCTGGGTGGAGTTTAGTACGAGTAGCACCCCTAGCGCGCCCATGCTTGTTTGTTTATATTCCCGGCTCTTCCTCTTATTCAATCCTTCTGATGCAACATGGGTGGTGGGGGGCATGGATAAGGGGTGGTGGTAGGGTGGCATCACGTCTCCTGGGCTGCTTGTTTTGTTTTGTTTTCTTTTTTTTTACCCGGTTCCTTTCAGGAGCCAATGACGAGCCTGTTGCCACACACTCGGCGCCAGAGTTCGCGTTTTGCCTCCTCTCGCACCCCTTCCTACCCATCCTCAGTTACCGTAGAAACAGAGTCACTACCAAGTCTATTTCAATCTGTCCTCTTGCTTTGGTCTGCTCTCTCTCTCTTACTCGCCAAGTGCTGAAATCATCACAGCGCTGCACTTTGATGCGGACTGACAGTTCTGCCCTGCATCCGTCTCATCCTGCCTGGTTAACTTAAGCCGGATTTGAGACGATCGCGCAGGATTAAAGCTCGCATTTACACCAGTCATGAAATAAATGCACCATAACTACAACACCGCAAATGATTATATGGCCAGTCATGCAGTTTCTGCATTTATTCGTTGTAATCTTTGCAGTAAATGTCCATTCCTGGTCGAGCAACCTAATCTGCTGTGACCTTGTCCATCAGACATCACACACTCCATTTGCTCCATTTTGAGAGAGAAAGAGACGCTGTAAGGGAACGCTGGCTTATCAGAAAAATGATGTCATCTGAAAAGCGTCGGAACACGATGTGCCTACAGCTCAGGTAAAGCGTGTGTAATCCTAATCCTCAAATAGATGGTTTCTCTCCCTAAGACCTCCAATGAAGACTCCTGGAAAGCTCATGCGTCTATAACAGGGTACTGAGATCCAGAAATCCTTGAAATAATTACTTCTGACACTAAGTGAATTAAAATAATAAGGGGTTCCCAGATGGCACAACAGAAAAGTGTTCGTCCAGAGATTGGAAGTTCATAGCATCATGCATTACAAGGCAGGACGGATCTGTCATTTTTTCCACGTTGCTTACGCCAAATTCTGACCTGACCATCCAAACGTCGCAGCAGAAATCGAGACTCTTCAGACCAGGCAACGTCAATTTTCCATTGTCTAATTTTGCTGAGCTGACAGGAGCAGCACCTGTTATGGTCTTCTGTAGCCTAGCTGCTTCAAGGATCTGAGATGCCCTTCTGCGTGCTTCGGTTGTATCGAGCCATTATTTTAGTTACTGTTGCATTTTTACCCAGATGACTGCCCTCACTCGATATTTCCTAGAGAGATGGCTGTCCATGAAACAGCAGTAGATCAGCCCATCTAGCGCCAACAGCCATGCCTTGTTCAGCGTCACCTTTCTTCTCCATTCTGAGGATCGGTTTGATTAAGCAGCTCGCCTTGATCATACATGGCTAAATGCAATCCTGACTGTGAGCTCATGTGTATTTAACAGGGAAATTACCGACCTTTTCAAGGCACGTTGATCTACCCGGTGATAGCATAAAGTACAGTTTCTTTCAGACTGGTAGCTGTCGTCTGATAAGAGACTGAATGGATGACAAAAACTGGAAGACCCAAAACTGGTGGTCAAGGAGGAGCTCCTCATGCTGTCATGCTGTTTAGTTTTCTTTTTCATGGATTCCCAGATTTTACTTTCAAAAATATGTTAGAGTTTCTCTAAGCAGCTGCTATGATAGTATCTTCACCTTGGGGATTCACTTCAATTTGGCTCGCTGGTAGTTTGACAGGGTGCTAAAACTGTCAGTGTACAGTCTAACTTCATTATCTCGCCCCTTGTTATCTCGCCAACTCATCTCTCGCCAGCTCTTATGGCAGGACGGATTTCGCTCCTCGGAAACCCGCCAGCCTCGGCTCTCGCCCTCGCCTTTCCTAAAATGTGACAAACATCTTGCCAGCAAGGAAATTCCACCCCGTTATACTGGCAGGTTTTCAAGCAAATGTGATTGTGAATGTGATTGTACGATCACGAGGGCTGCTCAGTAACACACATTATTTCTCTTATAGTTTTTACTACCTCGTTAAGTCGCCAGACTCGACTCTCGCTAAACATAGCCATGAAACAGAATCTGTCCTTCTTTAATAGCTGCTCTGATCGCCTTGAAGTGCTGTTACCATGGACCGTGAACTTCTAGGATGCACAACAGTTCAGCCGTGAAGCCACACGAGCACCTGTTGTCAACAACGGTCTTCAGGGACAGCATGAGCACAACAACTGTTTGAGCACTGTAGACCAAGCATCAATGGCCAAGCAAAGCCCAAGCATCAGATAGATTGCGGTTAGAGCACTGCCAGGATGCAAAGACTTGGACTAAAGAGGTTTGGGCTGCACCCCCTACATCCAGTGAAGGGAAATACTGACGTGATGTTTTGACTATGGGAAATATTGACTATGATGACCTATGATCAGATTCCATTAGTCAAATTCATGTTCCTAATTCTGGTGGAAAGCTGAACCAGAATCCACTTATTGCAGCCAATTTGTCGAATTTAACAATTCCTTTCCCTGCAGGTTGCAGGTTCAGTCAGGGGTAAGCTGTTCCCTCAGAGAGGAAATCATACATCACGCCTGAAAGGCTTTTAATTACGTGCATTTCAACACGATGTACAAATCCAAACACGATTTGTCTCAGGAATAAAGGAAGCTGGCACAGTTGGGATTTTAATCCTCCACAGTCATCCCTGAGCATGAAGACGTCCAAACAAACCTGATTCAACAGCACCGGCTTCTTCTTTCTTTCCCAATTTCATTTGGGCTCGGATCGTTTTTTTACCTCCAGGACACAAAAACAGCATGCACGCCATTTTCTTTTTGTCAGGACAAGCTAAAGAACAAGACATAATTACAGGAGCTTTCAGAATGAAGTGTGAGTTGGATGCAAAATTTAGCAATTTTTCTTCTGTAGCACTTTCTTCAACTTGCCTGCTCTGGGACTGAAATTTTTAAGTAATAGAAGTTATGTGGGAATCTTGGAGGTACTTTTGCCAAGAAAAAAACTGCTTAAGAAATACAGATTATATTAATTCCTCCATGCTTATCCCAGGAAATAACTAATATAAGATAAACACATATTTTGTGCTGATTATTAGATAACTCTGTCATCCAGAATGAAAGTAGTGTACATTTAAAAATGTTTAATAAAACGCTTATAGGGTGCTTGGGATTAAAGGTCTAATATGCTAACCCACCATACGTGGATGCAGGTCCGTGTCCGTGACCAGAAAATTGGAGATAAAACGTAAGAAAAACATTCTGTATACGTAACAGATGCTCATTTGGATGCTGTGTCAAAATTCCATGTGTTATCACCCAGTTATTTTTAAGGACTGTAGTAAAATTAGTTTCTTCATACAGATCGATCATCCACAAAGAGTTTTTTAAGTACATTTAAAGTACATTTCTGAAGGGAAAATCAGCAAACAAAAGAGTTACAGGTAGTTCAGAAGTGGGTGAAGCACTGAACTTGTCACTCATTGGCATTCATATTTATAGGTATTATGACTTTCAGACTTTGGGCTGTGTCCCAAGTGTTCCCTGTTTATCCACTATTCCCTATGTACCATATACAGCACTATTACCCCATAGGGAACAGAACTGTAAACGATTTCGAACACTCCCTTTGCTCATTACTGCATAACAGCAGATTACGTCACATAAACAAACAGAGTCCGGCGTGACCGTGAAGTTTAACGACATGCCTGCACGCGAGATAACGGCTTGCACAGCGTCTAATGACAGTACTGAATAAAATGAATACTTTGCATAAAAGGCTGGTGTTTATTTGTGTTCATCAAACTATTAAAAACTAATAAACGCTTTCTGTTGACATTTATATTGTCCAGTTGTCTTGCTATGTCGGTTCTTTGGGGTATACAGTTCTCAGTTAAGTTCCTGGTAAAGGTATATGTAAGGAGTATATATAAACGTACACACTGACCGGCCACTTTATTAGGCACACCTTGCTAGTACCGGGTTGGACCCCCTTTTACCTAAATTATTTGTGACACAGATTGAACAAAGGTGCGGGAAAGTTTTCTTCATCCGTATTGACATGATAGCATGTCACCACATCTTAAAGGTGATCTATTAAATTGAGATCTGGTTCAAGAAACAAGTCTTGGATGATCTGAGCTTTGGGACATGAAGATGATGGTACACTGAGGACACAGAGTCAGCAACAATACTCTGTAGGCTGTGGGGTTTAAACGATGCTCAGTCAATATTAAGGGCTCAGTCTGTGCCAAAACAATTACCCCATTACATCACTGTCATCTTGGAGCATTGACACCATAGGATGGAATTGTGCTTTAATTTTTTTTGTTCACGCCAAATTCTGAGCCGACGGATTCTGAATTCTGAATGTCGCAGCAGGAACCGAGACTCATCAGACCAGGTGACGTTTTTCCAATCTTCTATCGTCCTGTGACAACTGTAGCCTCGGTCAGCTGTTCTTAGCCGGCAGGAGCGGCACCCGGTGTGGTCTTCTGCTGCTGTAGCCCATCTGCTCCAAGGTTGGGAGATGCTCTTACGCACAGCTCGGTTGTAACGAGTGGTTATTTGAGTTAGTGTTCCCGTTCTATCAGCTGGAACCAGTTAGATCATTCTCTGTAAGCCCTAGAGTTTCTGAAATGCTTCAGAACAACCACGCCACATCCAAAGTCACTTAAATCACCTTTCTTCCCCATTCGGATGCTTGGTTTTGATTCAGCAGCTCGCCTGCACTGAGTGCAATCTCTCCTTTAATCGGATGATTAGACGGTTGAACGGGTGTACTTAATAGAGTGGCCGGTGTACGTATAACGATATGTGCGTACACACGTCCTTATTTTTGATTTTGGGTCTTTTAAGAGGATAAATAAGAGTTAAACCCAGCAGCTCATTCAGCAGTAGCCCGCCTCTGAGGCTCGTTAGCATACCACGTGACGTGTAAACAGGGGCGTGGCTTAGGGCCCGACAAAAACAGTCTAGCTCCTTTAAGCTCCATTAGCGGTAGTCTGCGTTACGTCATCGTTGAGGGCGTGGCCTCGGGCGAACTCGTGGTCAGGGCAAAACAGAGGCAGAGCCGCTTCTCTTCAAAACAAGTAGAGAAAGACGAGAGAGGCAGCGGGAACAAACCGGCCAAGTGTGGGGGCTTTTACACGGATTTACCCCTCAAAGAGTGGACTTACCAGCACTGACCGACCACCGCCAGGGCACGAGACACAGAAAATCAAAAAAGAAAATAAAGTGGCGGTAAGTCTTCTGTCCTGTTTCAGCCTTTACTGCATAAACACCATCAGGCGGCTGAGAGCCGTTTTAGCGCGTTTTAAGGTCAAATAACAAGCAATAAACACTAAGTACCCTTAAGAGAGCAGTGGATTTTGAAAGTGGGGTTAGGTTTGAGGAAGAATCCGAGCTTTGGAAGGTTCCTAAATAATAATATCGATTGTTTAAAGTCAAACCGAACTTGGACCTTGTTGTGAGTTTTCGGCTGGCATCTGCTGTTTAATCATATGCGCACCTTACTTAGTAAAGCAAATAAAGGCAGGTTTTATAATGCATAGTACGAGTCAAACACAGCTATCAGCCGAAGCAAAAACTCTAACAGCCACAAACTATAACTGATAACTTGGTTATTTGGTTACGACAGCGCATGTTAAGCTCGAGGCGGTACGTGGACGGTCTGTTCTTGTAGTGGACGTGTCCGGTAGTAAAGACCCGAGCCACTTTAGCAAGGTGCACATCGTTACAGTGAGACGACTGGGTCAAACCACCTACCGGCAGCAGGGTGTGGATGCACGAGAGCAATTAATCCTGTCCTGTGTGGCACGAATGGACCTACTGTGGTAGATAGAAAGTCATAGAAAGGTTTCGATACGGGCGGATCGTCACAACACAGTGCAGCGCCCCCTGCTTGACCTTGGATCAATGGCAGAAGGTTTCGGTCCCTAAGTGTGGTCCGATCCACCTTTTTTGGGGTTTTAAACTGCTAGATGGAGACCCTGGGTCAGGGGTTCATTTGAACGTTAGTTTGCACGTTACCGTTTTGGACCTGGTGGTTTAATGTTTTGTCTGATCAGTGTATATCTATAGGGTAGTGTGCAAAAGTCTTAGGCCACCATTAGATTAGTTTTAGCAATGGTATAATGACCATATATAGTGTATTTATTGGAATACAACCAGAAACATACACGACACTTGCATGCATTGTTAAAAAACTGAAAACAAACAGTTTCAATAGGTGACAGTGGTAAATATTTAGTGTGGCCTCCCCGGGATGCCAAGTTGACCCTTTTTGAAAGGGTAGCAGCCAGGGCGTGGGGATCGGGGTGAAAATAAGTAAGATATGCCAAAGTTCCCAAAAACTGGAATGAAGATCAGTGGAAAAGAGGATTACCGAGTGACGAATTCAAGTTTGAAATTTTTGGCTCCAATCCCTTGACAGTCATTATAGCATTGCTAACACAACAAATCTAATGGCGGCCTAAGACTTTTGCACAGTACTATATATGCGTAAGATTTGGCACCTTTCCAGAGGATCCACTCGTGATGTTACAAGTCAATTTTACAAGGTTAAGGCCAAGCGATTTGGGGTTAAAGGCCTTGCTCAAGTACTCGGAGGCAACTTGGCCGTGGTGGGATTTGAACCCCCTACTTTTGGGTCTGTAATCCAGCATCATGATTGATGCATCACAAACAAATCGTCCCATGAGCCTTTGAATCTCTCGAGCGCTGCGACTTTGGAGCCACGAGCTGCTCTGAGCACCTGACGAAATAGTTTGCGTAAGTTTTCGTAAGCTAGATGAACTCTGACTTTATCTTAAGTAGCCGCTAAACTAAAACCAGTCTCACTGACGACCTGCTGGATTTACAAGACAGTCCTGAATGGAGAGCTCCACTGGTATGTATGGACCGGCTTTTCTCTAACCTGTAAGTAACGTTTTGTTTTCATTAAGGGAAGAATCGAGACGCGTCCTAACGTCCCTCTGTTATGTTATTTACTTAAATCCACGTTGTTACCGAAGCCTGAATGAAAAGCTGAAAGATAAACATCGTACTATCTCGTCATGTTCTTAGTGCGACGATCAGCCAAGACGTCCCTGTCTGCCCTCTCTGTGATCGTACTTGATTTATTTAAAAGTCTTTTTTGCTCTGCATGATGATGGTTTTCGCTTCGTACGCTTTCATTCTCAAAGCGCTTTCTCCATTCATCGCGTTCCTTTTCTGGTTTCCTGTTGTGTTTGAGGATGACTCATCTTTTTTCCTGTCGTTTACCCATTAACAAATCTTGGTTGACAAAACCGCACTGCTGTAGTGCTCACGCTCTCACCCACAACAGCCCCGAGGGGTCTGTTCTGAAGATTTCAGAGATTTGATTGAAAGGGATGGAAGTAAAACCTGAACCTGTAAAAGCGTCTGTAAATATTGTTGTTCTTTCACGCCAAATATAGTTAAGCTGCCTTTTCGGGTTGGCACGCTGTGGTGACCCAGGTTTAAGTCCCGCTGATGCCTTCTGACTCGGATCGGCTTTCTTGCTTCTTGTCTGTGAGAGGGGGCAGAGACGGGGGATCACCCTCCGATGGGAACGGTGCAAATCTTTAGAAAGCCGGTTGGATGATTGAGCAACCTTTTTACATCTGTAGGCTTCTTCTTTAAGTAGAATTCATGCATGGCACTGTGCAAAAGTCTTTGGCCACCATAAGATTTGTTGTTTTAGCAATGCAGTAATGATAATATGCTGCCCATGATTGGAACCAAACATTTAAAACTTGAATTTGTCTCTCCATAATCCTCTATTCCGCTGGACTGTTTAAGGGTCAACTTGTTCTATTATGACTTTATTCTCAAATTATGGCGACTTTATTCTTGAACTATTATGATTTTTTTTAGAACTATTACGGCTTTATTCTCAAATTATTATGACTTTATTCTTGAAATATTATGACTTTATTTTGTAAATATTACGGTTCAAATTATTGCAACTTTATTCTGAAAATATTGCGACTTTATTCTCAAAATATTGCGACTTTATTCCTAAAATATTGCGACTTTATTCTCAAAATATTGCGACTTTATTCTCAAAATATTGCGACTTTATTCTCAAAATATTGCAACTTTATTTCTAAAATATTGCGACTTTATTCTCAAAATATTGCGACTTTATTCCTAAAATATTGCGACTTTATTCTCAAAATATTGCGACTTTATTCTCAAAATATTGTGACTTTATTCCTAAAATATTGCGACTTTATTCCTAAAATATTGCGACTTTATTCTCAAAATATTGCACTTTTATTCGGCAAAATATTGCAACTTTATTTCTACATATTTGCGACTTTATTCTCAAAATATTGCTACTTTATTCCTAAAATATTTGTCGACTTTATTCCTCAAAATATTGCGACTTTATTCTCAAATATTGTGACTTATTCCCTAAAATATTGCGACTTATCCTAAAATATTGCGACTTTATTCGTCAAATAATTGCGACTTTATTCTCAAAATATTTGCGCCTTTATTTCCTAAAAATTGCGACCTTTATTCCTACAATAGTGTCGACTTATTCTCAAAATATTGGCGACTTTATTCCTAAAATATTGCGATTTCTTCGCAAAATTTATGCTTTTTTCTCAAAATATTGCGCTTTATCTCAAAATATTGCGACTTTTTCTCAAATCTTGCGACTTTAATTCCTAAATATGCGACTTTATTCTCAAACTATTGCGACTTTCTTCCTAACAATATTGTGACTTTATTCTCAAAATATTATGACTTTTTTCTCAAAATATTGCGACTTTATTCTCAAAATATTGCGACTTTATTCTCAAAATATTGCGACTTTATTCCTAAAATATTGCGACTTTATTCTCAAAATATTGCGACTTTATTCTTGAACTATTACGACTTTATCCTCTAAATACTGCAAATGTAATCTAGAAATATTATGTCTTTATTGCTGAAATATTACAACTTTATTCATGAAACCCAACCAAAATGTTTTTTTTCAGTGGCCCTAACGGCTTCGTTCCTCAGCCCCTTTTCAGGAGAGGTTTTCCTCCAGTATGAAGAGGTTTTGATCTAGGAGGAATTTTCTCGTACAAGACCGGAGTCTCAGTGACATGCTAATGTTCAGTTTTATTTATTCTTTTAATCATGTTTTTCTCTTTATTCTTGTCATCTTTTGTCTTGTAAAGCACTTTGAACTGGTGCTCGTATAACAGGTGCTATATAAATAAAGATTATAGTTATTATTATTATTGCTCCATTAGCTGGATCCTACCACCTTATCACCCTTCCCCTCGTGCTTTACTTCTGCTGCATGAATGGGTTTGGTGATTTAGCTAAATAAACAGATCACTCATACATTGTTGTGACGGCTACACAAGGTCGCAGGTTCTTCTGCTGGCTCTCTGCTTGCCCCACCGCGGCTGTGGTTGTTAGTTGAACTAAGTCTGAGTCCGTGAGTTAGTGAGGCGGAGGAATCGGTATCACTATTTCCTTTCTTATTCACGAATTTAAGGCTTACAGCAGACGGAGCCGGAGCTTTTATTCCAGCCAGTCCCCGTCATTCAGCAGCTCAATGTTTAACAACAGTGAATCATTCAGGAGTTGGGATTTGACTCAGTGAATCTTTATACCATTAAGAAGCTGCTCAGTGCTTGAGCCAGTGAATCGATTGGATGTGGTGTCATGTAGTGAGTCATTTGCATATAACCGAGATTCAATCCTGTCTTTCAATGAGCCCAAGTTTAAATCAGAAAGTCATTTTATGATCATTGTTCTCACTTCTTTCATTCTTTGGTGATTTACTGAATCTTTTGGTCATGAGCGGGACTCTTTTTCAGTGAGTCAATGGTGAGATTCTCCCGTTCGTAGTTTGAAAAAGTGAATCATTTGCACATGAATTCAGCAAATCAGAGTTTGAATCAGTGAATCATTCAGTCATGATTGATATTCTCTCCTCTCTCTTTTAGCAAATCAGTGTTTGAATCAGTGAATCATTCAAACTTCCTCATTCTTTTAGCAATTCAGTCTTTGAATCAGTGAATCATATGGTCATGAAAAAAGATTTGAATCAGTGAATCGTTCAGTCATGCTCAAGATTCTCTCGTCTTTCTTTCAGCAAATCAGTGTTTGAATTGGTGAATCGCTTGGTTATGGCCAAGATTCGTTTCTCTCCCATTCATGGTTTGAAATACTGAATCCTTTGGACATGATTTGACCCTTTCTTGTTTAGCAGGTCAGTGAATTATTCGTTCTCTTCTTTCAGTGAATCAGAGTTTGAATCAGTGAGTCTTTTGGCCATGAAAAAGGGTCTCTCCTTTCTCCAGCAGATTAGTGTTTGAATCAGTGAATCATTCATTCAAATCTTTTTTCAAGATTCTCTTCTCTGTGTTTCAGCAAATCAAGTGTTTGAATCAGTGAATCACTTTACCGTTGAGAAGTTTCTCTCTTCTTTCAGTGAATCATTTGGCTATGTCTAAAATGTGTTTGAATCAGTGAATCGTTCGATCATGACCATATTTTGGCCCCACTGTATTTCAGTGAATCTGTGTTTGGATCAGTGAATCGTTCTTTGGTGCAGTGAATCCTTTTTTGTGTTCGCTGGGTTCGACCTGCAGAGATTCAGTGCATGTAATAATATTTGCTCTGGCCTCGGTGTAGTGAATAATTCTTTGAAATGACGTTAAGACAGCGCGGTCTGATCGGAAGCTGCCGAGCTAATCGATGCTGTAGCTACCTGAGCGGGGGTACAGAGCTCCTGTAAAGCAGGTGGTTAGAGCTGTGATAATCCCTGCAGTACCAGGACCGATGCAGCCTGAGGAAGTTTTGCTTACCCACATGATTTCCTGTTTACGGTTTTACCACCTGGCACAGACGATATGAGCAGAGGATTTGAATTGACTCAGCGCTGGCCTGCTTTCTGTGAAACTGAACTCTCCCTCATTTGAATGAATGACATCTGTGAAACTTGAATGTTTTGCAGTTTCACTGCAGTCGTCACCTGATTACAGAGCAGCTTAAAAAGGGTCTGTGAGATCAGAGCCGGGCAAACTGCAGGGGTGGAGCGGGAACTGGGAGAAAGGGATCTAGAACATTACTTTTATACACTTAAATGTACATGTTTTAGGTCTCAGGGACGTGTTTTGGGTTGGGGGACTTTACCAGACCGGAAAAAGAGTAGGTCTGTAGAGGAAAGGGAATGATGCTGGACTTAGCATAGGGTCTGTGGTAGCCTAGCGGTTAAGGTACTAGACTCTGGACCAGAAGGTCCAGGGATCAAATCCCACCTCTGCCAAGCTGCCACTGTTGGATCCTTGAGCAAGACCCTTAACCCACAATTGCCTGGATTGTAAGACTGTGTCAGCTGGAAGTCGCTCTGGATAAGGGCGCCTGTAAATGTAAATGTAAACGACGTAATGGATTATTGTATCAGATAACCCTTTGGTTTTGGGGTATCAGTAATCAAGATGTTACTCCTCCAGTTTCGGGCCTGCGACATTTCAATTTCAAATCATAAACACCAATCAGTGTCTGTGACCGAAAGTATTGGGACACACCCCCTCAAGTGGCCAAAGGTATTAGGACACACACCCTCAAGTGGCCAAAAGTATTGGGAATCAAACCCTGAAGTGGCCAAAAGTATTAAGACACAAAGCCTCAAGTGGCCAAAAGTATTGGGACACACATGCATTCTATCTACATAACTTCACTCCTGATGAACTGTTGATGAGTTCTGTGGCTCGTCTGTTCGAGTCTTGGGTGCTGAAAGCCTGGCCAGGGGCCGCACAGACACAACTGGGGATTTGTGATGGAGGGGAGGACGGACGAGGGATCACCTCCCTGCCTGTCGGCCAGTGGATGCGCTGTACGTTCCTCTGCGTGTTTACTCTCGGGGGGGGGGGGGGGGGAATGTATAAATTAGGTTTTGTTTAATTTCAAAATGAAAAGGCGTTTCCCCCTGTAGGAAGCGAAGTGAAGTACGACACAAATCTGCATTAAACGTCATAAAGCTCTGGACAAAATATAAGAGAGCGCTGCAAAATCATCACTTTCTTTGTTATTACCATTCGTAGTTTCTGTAGGTGTTTGCGTGAACTAATAAATTGTTTTGTTTTATTATATAAACCACTGACAGATTCCAAATAAAAATATTTATCTGGTGCAGTGGCTTTTGCAGCCTTTGTTCGCTCTAAATGGAGACCGGGCAAAATAAAGACGACGCCATGTTTTCAGGCCTCGATTAATAAAACAAATAATAATACTGTACAAAGAAAACAAGTTTAGATAAACTTTTTACAAAACAATACTAAACTTATAAGTTAGGAAAGTTCAGAAATCAATATTTAAATCCCAGCTTTGATTTATCTTGTGCTTTTGCCTTAATAAAGCAGATTTGGTTCTGGTGATCACCGAATCAGTCGCTCATTCATCGATCCCGATAACCTTTGTGTGTTTTTTGTGTTTTCTGTGGTTTGATTGAAATCCTCAGGGTTATATCCGCCGATGGAGGATGACGAGGAGGACTCGCCCTTACCGAGTGCAGATCAGCAGCAGACTGGGATTAAGGACGCAGCCCGAGGAGGGGACATGCCGCTGACCCGGACCGTGCCGTGCCGCCGGATCATTCAACCGTTCAACCGCTCGCTCCCCGGAGCCGTGGGGTTTGGCTTCTTCTCGTCCCCGTCGGCGTCCCCAGAGGATTCACCAGCAGCTTTTCACAGTAAGGACGTGACTGGTCATACAGTACGCAATTTGGGGTTCGAGATTTAGTCTGATGCAAAACTTTGAGCCGGATATGTGTCATTTCAACCAATAAAAAAACATTTAAACACACGTCCGGTCGGACCCTGTTGTCTGAATGTAGCTCGTTTGTGGAAAGTTTTGGATAATGAGAGCTCTAGAAACATCGTTTCAAGTCAAGTCTCAAAGAGGCTTTACAATTTTAGATTATCTTCTAAATTATAAGCTCAATCCCAAACTGAGCAAGCCTAGGGCGACAGTGGCAAGGAAAATCTCCCTAAATATTATAAGGAAGAAACTTTGGGTAGGGAGGGCCAAGACTCAAAAAGGGACCTTTTTCAATTCTGCAACTGCAAACTTGTGCGTAAGACTGACAAAAAAATTGTTGGGCAGGCAGAAGGAGGAAAATAACCGTCGCGTTACTGATGTGTGTGTTTGTGTTTGTGTTTGTGTGTGTAGATCTATTTTTCGATCCTCACCGTGGCACCTCGCCTGAGGAATCGGGAGAAGACGAGCAGCAGGACGAAGGAACAGCAGAGCAGGGACGGGATGAAGATCAGGACGAGACGAGCGTGGAAGTGCAGATCGGACGGAGGCTGCGGCAGATCGGAGACCAGTTCCAGCAGGAGCGCATGCAGCTGGTGAGAGGGACATGAGAGAGCGCATGAATAATCCAGTGTGGTACTGACTGTCAGTTCAGCAATACAGGTGGCGCCATTTAGCGCCTAGTTGTATTAGTTCATAGCTTTATTTTAAACACGACAAGAAAACATTTAGTACAGCACGGTATGATCTACACAGCCATTCTGACCTTTGTATCATTTATAAAACTGAAAAACACTTAGCGATAAAAACAACCATACAATGGTCTTCTCTTTCTTTCAAGACTGCAATTCCGTTTTCTGTCAGCAGGTGTTGCAAGGGTTTTCCGTCATTCAGACGTGAATTAGATGTATAGAAGACAGCCACCTGAGAACCAATAAGAAAAACAATAATAATAATAATAATAATAAGAGAAGTGTTATCATTGATCCAAAGACATTCTACAAAAACACCGTAAGGAAAAACACACCCATATTAGGGGTGTAAAGAAAAACAATCTGAATCGACAAATCAGTCCAACAGAAAATATATAAAAAGCGATACAACGATCACAAATTGATTGACAAGGCAATTTCCCTGTGTGTGTGTGTGTGTGTGTGTGTGTGTGTGTGTGTGTGTGTGTGTTGAGAGAGAGCCCACTATCGATGAATAAGTCACTTGAAGGCATTATCTGAAGCTATCAGTTTCTTTATATGCGTCCATAGCGTTACAGAAGCCTTTAGGTTCGGGCCTGATAGCCTGGGCGGAACGGAGATCCGTAATGCCGAACCGGCAGCGTTGTAGCGTAACGCGTGTCTGCGTATTGTACGAGAAATTAGCAGCCGCGTGATCGAGTTTTAGCCTTTAGCCTTAAGGATCGTAAGTCGTGCTTAATGCTTTTATATCACTATTATTGGGAGGAACCAACAAGCCTGGAATTCGACCACGGGTGCCGAAACTCGCCGAAATCTGTTTGTCTGTGTGTGGTTTGGCATGTTCTCCTCTGGGTTTTCTCTAATGCCCTGGATAATCATGGCCTTTATTGTTAATTAGTAATTAGATTACTGTTAAGTGGTTCGGTCTGTGACTCGCAGCATGCTGTCAGACAGCAGGATGTGAAGTGTGGTGTGTGTGTGTGTGTGTGTGTTTATACTGCGGTTAAATCTAGGACTATGACTCATCATGAGTATGATATCACCAGTAACGTGACTGCTGCAGGCTAACCGCTATAGGCTCATTTCTATAGGCTAATGTCACTCTAGCGTGTGTGTGTGTGTGTGTGTGTGTGTGTGTGTGTGTGTGTGTGTGTGTGTGTGTGGTCTGATGAGGTGTAATTAGGAGATAATGTAATACTCTGGGTACAGATTAGGACAGTGTGTGTACTGTAATGTTGTGTGAAGGCAGTTTATGTGTAACTGTGTGTGTGTGTGTGTGTGTGTGTGAGATCTGGCTTACGCAACACACTGCAACACTCCGCTTCTCCTCCCCCCTCCCCCCCCGCATGCTGCTCCACTGAACTCTGCTCGCTGTCCCAGAAACCTCAGCGACCCCGCGCCTCATTGGACAGCTCTGACCAGGATCTGAGCTCTGATTGGCCAGTCGGGCAGAGCGGCCTGCAGCCGGAGTAGATGCACAGAGAAAACGGAGCAGCAGCACAACCTACTGGCCGTTAACTTAACAGCGACTGGTCTGGTTTAGGATTAGAGCATAATAATAATAATAATAATAATAATAATAGCAAAAGTAATAACAATTGTTCATGTTAATAATAATAATAATAACAACAACAAATAGCAGAAGTAATAATTGTTAATGTTAATAATAATAAAATAAGTAATAAAAATAATATTAACAACAGCAATAATAATGATATGAATATAATTAACAAAACTACTAATAAAATAATACAAAAGTAATAATAATAATGAAAATGACAACAACAACAGTAAAATAACAATGACAATATAACAGTAATAATATAATACTTTTATTGTTGTTATTCTAATAAATAATAGCAATATTAACAACAGTAATAATAATGATATGTTAATATAAATAAACAAATCTACTAATAACAATATAATAATAGTAATACAAAAGTAATACAAGTAATAACAACAATATTAACAGTAATATTTTTTTATTGTTGGTGTTATAAGGTCTATAATAATAATAATAATAATAATAATAATAATACCAATATTTACAACAGTAATTATAATGGTAGTGTTAATATAAACAATAATAAAACTAATAATAGCAATATAATAAAAACAAGGAACAGTAATAATAAGGGAAATAATAAAAGCAATAGTATTTATCATAATCACAGTTCTATATTTGCATAATATATACATATAATATATTCTAATGACAGTCTTTATAATGAAACATGCAGTGTTCTTTAAGCACTGGCGATACGCTCATTATATATCATCTATCATCCTGACATAATTTATCACGATACGATAAATTATCGTCATATTGCCCACCCCTAGAAAAAATGACCAATAAAAGGTGTTGTATGCAAAAGTTTTGGCCCCTTTGCAGATAATCCACTGATGTATTTGAAAAGGTTCTGATAAATGTTGATTCAGAAACCAGAGGAAGGCGCTGAAGTCGTGGCTGAGCTTTCCTGTGTATCTCACATCAGAGGAGAGGAATGAAGATACTGACTGTGCTGATGTTTACTTTTATATGACTATCTAATTCTCTCTGTGTTCCTGTCGTTGCAGCCGGGCCGGGATCAGAGAGATCGCTTAGCCGGTTTGTGGCGTTTGGTGGCGACGCTTCAGAACTTGCTTCTGAGGGAAATGTTTGGACACGGGGGCGGACAGAGATGAAGAAGTTTTGATGCCTATCATCCTCCACGTGCTCTGGGCCTTCTTTTGGTAATTCGGTATGAATTTGGGCAGAGACGGACGGCGGGAGACCGTAGTGGTGAGTCGCCGCTGGACGGAGACGTTGTTTCTTTCCTCTCGATGAATAAGAAGAAGCCATCTTTAGACGGAGCCTGTCGATATGTTTTTTTTTAGCCGGTGTTCGTATTGTTTTCATTTCTACAAATAAGCGGACTTTACGTTACGGTTCTGCGAATGCCTTACTTCCTACGAGTGGAAAGATTTTTAAAGAAGGCGATTCTCACAACAGCCTCAAACCACCACAGCGTTTTTTTGAACTCTTGATTTTGCTGCAGTCGTGTTTTTTGGACTTTTTGTTGTTGTCGTTTCCTCCATTTGAAATTCTTCCTCTGGAATGAAGATCATCGATGACGCCTTAAAATCGTCGGAGCCTTTAACCGGAGCCTTTAAGATCGTTTGGCCGGGAGACATTTTGTTTTCATCCTTGGAAAAAAATGTTTCTAAAAAAGTTTTCCCAACGCGTTTCGTCTGCGAACTCTTCTCTCGGTCGAAGCTGGAAGATTTTTCTAACGTTTTTCGTATTTATTGAAGTTTCTACATGGCTTTTTTAAGACACATTTTTGAGCCGGTGCTAAGAAGTTGGAAAACGTATCGCGCGTCGATCAAGTCAGCTCATCGTTAAGGGACGGGTTAAGGTTTTTTTCCACAGAGGAAAGCAATCACGGATAGGAAGCGGGCTGAAATGTCTTTCGAACCTTTAATCCGGCGTACAATCCTGTAGTCCTGATGAGGGCGTGCTTTACGCGGCTCGAGGGGCTTCGTCTGTGTATATAAATGCACTGCTTTTACAAACGGGTTGTTAAATGTTTATAGCTCCCTTTAGAGGGTTTAAAATGAAATAAAATGAATAGACAGGATGATAATGCACTTGTTTAACTTAAAAAGCAGCTTTTGCAGTATCAGAAGCCATTATATAAAGCTATAGGATAGCTATAAGATACTATCGCTCTGTTTTTTCCGGCCCATATTCATCGCTACAAACACGTCAAGTGAAAACACACCTCAGTACGGCCTTATGCAAACGTTTGGGCGCCTTCAGTTTAATTATTTTTACAGTTTAACCCCTGTTGCTCTCGGCTCTGGTGCAGGTCAGTTTACAGACTCACTAGACGATGTACAAATCACGTCCACTAGAGGTCCCAAAACGTTTGTGTAAGGCAGTATCTGTCGATCAGGTGTCATGTAAGTCTGTAGGTCTCAAGCCGCACTTGATAACAAGTATAAGTTTAAACACTTTGTGATCTGTAATTGATTTGCTAATGGTTTGCAGTAACGATTCTTCTGAAAAATCTTAGTGCATCAAGACTTGTTTGTATTTAGACCTTGATGAATAAGGACCGACCTTTGTTTCAATCCGATTTTAAAAGTTTACCAGCGTCCAATGAGAAGGCGTGATTCTAGTCACATGACCGGCTCGTGATTTGGGCCAGATTGTGGATTTATTTTTCGGTTAAGTTTTATAAAGGGCAGACGTTCGTGTGGGCGTAAAGACGTGTAACAGATGAATAGTGTTTATTTATTTTTCCGTATGAGTTATAAAAAGGAATATAAAGTCATATTCACCTGGACAGACGCTTCATCTCACACACACACACACACACACGTTTACTGGGTATACACAAACGTACTTGCAGTACTGTGCAGAAGGTTTAAGTTTCGGACTATTCAATGCATACAATAGCAACAGGCATGGGCGCTTAACATCCGCGTTAGGTTGCGTTTTATTTCAAACAGTAATATTAATTAAAACGCATCACTTAAGTACTAATTCTTAACTCATTCTTTGCATCTTTTATAAAACCTGAATGACCTAAAGGTAGCAAAAAGGAAAGCAGAATGTTGTTATTTTCTTGAATTAGATGTAGGCCTATATAAGACAGACTTTTATTCCTGTGATAAGGCCACAGCTGTTTCCTAAGAGTCGTGTAGCTCCGATTATTTAAACAAACTGAAGAACTTCTACTCTCCATAACGATAAGGAAACCTGACCTCATACAGATTTAATTTTCACATATTTTTGGGAGCCTTTTTTGCACAGTACCACAAGTACACTACATAGCCAAAAGTTTTGGGACGTCCCATCTAGTTAGTGATCACGGCTACACTCAATGAACCTCAGCAACTCGGTCTCAAAAAGTCTTTCCAAACTTTCTACCATCCATTCTCCTAAAACAAGCCCAAACAGTTTCCAAATCTGACCGGAGAACCTCTCAGTAAACTCCTAATTGAGACCCTCTCTCTTTAGGTGTCCACAAACTTTTTGGCCACACGTTTTAAGCGCATTTATCCCGGTCAGTTTCGCTGCGATTTGAACCCAGGCCGAGCACCTTCTATAGCGTAGATTTACTAAAGTTTATCCTGATTAGAAAATAATATTATTACTATTAATATAGAACTTGCTGTCATTTTACAGCTCGCTTAAAAGAAACAGGCAGTTTGTGCTCATGATGTGGCCACAAAATCAAAAACAAGTGACTAACCTTTATCTAATTTTGTTATGAGGGTCTGCTATTAATGTAATGCGAATGCATCTAAACTCTTGCAAACACCCTAATCAAGAGTGAAATAAAGTAGAGACACACAAAAAATCTGGCGTGGTTATTGATTATTAAAAGCAACACTGCAACACTGCAACACTGACCCCTGTCGTCTCGTCCAAGTAAGGACCTGGGTCATGCTACAAACCACACTTAAGCATCTCACCTGGCTTCCAGGAGATCATTTCTAATCTGACATTAATCCTGAAGATTTTTTAGGAAGAACCCAAGCTTCCCTGCTCTGCCCTTTACCTCGCCGAGTGTGTCCTCCCGAGTGTCTATCGACAGACAAACGAAATTAGCACGGCGCTAAACTGATGATCAACCAAAACCTGTACGTCCTCATACGAGCGCTCTTGGGATCTTTGGGCTTCGGTATCAATCCATCTGTAAAACCCTTTAAACGTAACCTGTAGCTTGGGCAAACATTTGGGCGCCCCTCAGCTCCAGACGATCTGGCGGTTTTCATAAGATCTAGGAGCATAACGTTGATCTAATTCAGTGCTCTGCATAATTATGTTAGGGTGCCAGAAGGTCCAGGGTTCAAATCCCACCTCTGCCACTGTCGGGTCCTTGAGCAAGACTGTTCGCCCACAACTGCTTGGATTGTAAGACACGAGTTTGCTGAAAGACTAAGTGTAGTAAATGTAAGACTACATGCTCTTGGTTCATCCTGCTCTCATTGTAAACGTTGATCATTCTCACTTCATGCTTTTCAGACAATCAGAATCAGAACCGTGCCTTAGGGCAGCGTACCAGCTCCGTTCGCAAATCGGGAACACGCCAAACGGATGAAAGTCGCAACTAATCGTGATCGTGCTGCTGTGAAACAAAAATCCTCTTATTGCATATTAATCACGATTAAGCCACGCTAAGAGATTTTATATATCGACACTTGCGTCGTCACGATCTGCTAACATTTTGTTGCACTTTTACTTTCGGAGAGTAATACGGAGGGTAATAAATGATTTAAATTCATCCCATTTTGCACGGTAAATTTTGTAACTCATTGGCACATGGATAACCACGATTATTGAAAGAAAGACAAATATAAACAAAACATAACGCATTTACAACAGATGAATTTGCATCCACATCTATAACAGAACGGTTGCAGGTCCTGTATTTAAAAAGGTGATTAGGAACCCAGAACTGTTGTAATGCTGGCAGGAATATTTATATTCCAACTTCTGCTCGAAGCCGTTATTCCACTGAAATGCCCTTCTACGTGCACTAGTGTTTCCGCCAGGTTGTATAAATCTGCTTTTATTTTCCTCTCGGATGTGTTAGGTAGTCGTTTAAATCAAATGAAATGTTTTTATTAATATGGATATACAGTCCTTATGGTAAAGCCTGTTATGAAATGTGAATATGCTCTTTTTTTATAGAATAAATACTTATGTCACAAAATGCTGTCAAATCTTTTATAAAGCTCACGCATTAAAGATGAACGAAAAGCAACTTTAGTCCGAGGTTTATTTCGCATCAAAGTTTGAGATATATACACACACACACACACACACATGCAGTGGGGCAAAAAAGTATTTAGTCAGCCACGGATTGTGCAAGTTCTCCTACTTAGAAAGATGAGAGAGGTCTGTAATTTCCATCATAGCTACACTTCAACTATGAGAGACAAAATGAGAAAAATAAATCCAGGAAATCACATTGTAGGATTTTTAAAGAATTAAATTGTAAATTATGGTGGAAAATAAGTATTTGGTCACCCACAAACAAGCAAAATGTCTGGCTCTCACAGACCTGTAACTTCCTCTAAAAGAAGCTCTTCTGTCCTCCACTCGTTACCTGTATTAATGGCACCTGGTTGACCTCGTTACCTGTATAAAAGACACCTGTCCACAGCATCAGACAGTCAGTACATGTCCAGGCCCGTCTGAAGTTTGCCAGAGGGCATATGGATGACCCAGAAGAGGATTGGGAGAATATCATGTACTCAGATGAAACCAAAATAGAACTTTTTGGTAAAACTCAACTCGTCGTGTTTGGAGGAAGAAGAATGCTGAGTTGCACCATACCTACTGTGAAGCATGGGGGTGGAAACATCATGCTTTGGGGCTGTTTTTCTGCAGAGGGGGCAGGACGACTGATCCATGTTAAAGGGAAGAATGAACGGGGCCATGTATGGTGAGATTTTAAGCCAAAACCTCCTTCCATCAGTGAGAGCATTGAAGATGGAACGTGGCTGGGGCTTCCAGACATTTACATTTACAGCATTTAGCAGACGCCCTTATCCAGAGCGACTTACAATTGATACAGTCTTACAATCCAAGCCATTGTGGGTTAAGGGCCTTGCTCAAGGACCCAACAGTGGCAGCTTGGCAGCGGTGGGATTTGAACCCTGGACCTTCTGGTCCATAGTCCAGTACCTTACCCGCTAGGCTACCACAGTTCCAGCATGAGAATGATCCCAAACACACCGCTTGGGCAATGAAGGAGTGGCCCCGTAAAAAGCATTTTAAGCTCCTGGAGTGGCCTAGCCAGTCTCCAGACCTCAGCCCCATAGAACATCTGTGGAGGGAGTAGAAAGTCCGTGTTGCCCCAAACATCACTGCTCTGCATGGAGGAGATCTGCATGGAGGAATGGGCCAAAATACCAGCTACAGTGTGTGCCAACCTGTTGAAGCCTTCTGTCATTGCCAACAAAGGTTATGTTACAAAGTACTGAGTTGAACTTTTGTTATTGACCAAATACTTATTTTCCACTTCAGGACTTAAACTGAACCAGAGTGGCTCAGTAGGTAGAGACACTCCGGTTCAATCCCCATCTCTGGAGCAGAGAGGTACAGAAATCCCAAGGAAGACATTCATCCCAAATAAAATATATAAATTAAAAAAGTCCCACTTTAAATAATTTGTTTATTTAAACAACATGATTTATCCAGTTATCTCTTTTCAACTGTTAAATCCGGCTCCTTGTGGCCATACAAAAAGTTAGAAAATGCATCTTATGTTACAAAAACAATCACAATTTATCAAATCACTTCACAGATCTTGTAAAACAAAATTAAACTATATCACCAGAGTGCCTGAGTTACTCAACTGTGCTAGTGAGCAAACGCCGAGGTTGGCGCATTATTCAAACGAAGCTGTGTGAGAACTGAAGGTCCCGTCCTCTGATGTTAACAGATCGATTAAATATACACATAAAAACATGAAGCACCCGGAAAAGCACCTGAACAACAAAAAAACCTCAGAGAGAATTGGGATGGTTAACAGTTTTAAGGGCTCTATGACCTACAGTCATCTGCACCCCTGGACAAATGACAGGCTGTTGTTTCAAATAAAAGCAACAACTTATTTTGAAAGTGTCACTAACAAGCCAAGCAAGTCTGAGATCGGAAAGGTGGCCAAACTTGTGCAGTTTTTTCAGTGCGTTCACAGAATGTGGGCATTTCTTTCTGAGAAACAAAGCAGACGTTTCTCCTCGTACCTCTGCAGGTTTCTCGGCTTTTGTTATGGGCGTGGCATAGATAGATAGATCTCTTTATTATCACTGTCACAAGAACAACGAGATTAAAAGTGCCATCGTTAAGGAAATCACGTACGCCGTATGTTGCTCAGTCTCGAGTATCAAAACGTCTGCATGAGTAAAAGTTGGAAGCCAATTAACCACACTGACAACATCACACTTTAACACACTTTAAGCTTTAACACATCCCTGATCTTAGGCAATTATTAATCATTAGCACATTCATAACAGGTTGTGGGACGGTCAGCTCTCACACAGCACGCTTCACATCAATAACGACGCCTTAAAGTGCCAGTCCTCGTCTGAATTCAGCCAGTCTAATCCCAGAGTAAAGCAAACTGCTTACAGTCAGCGACTGAGAGCTCAGTCATAATCCGGAACCGTAACAACTTTCAGACAGCTCCACGTCTTCACTCTTATACAGTGTGAGGCGTTCTAACAGTGTGCTGATGGATGATGCAATATTTAGTATCTAGGACGTGTGATTTGGGACATGTCCACAGTGGAATGGTGATGCATCTGAGTGTTACGTTGATTTGTGAATAGTGTGAGTAAGTTGGAACATAATTGAGTGTGGAACCTTTACATGACCTAAAGAGTTAACCCAATAGGATCAACCAACATATCCCGAGGTTCATTAAATGCTGTGACGCAAAGTGTAAATCTGCCGTACAGCAGACCGCAACAGACCAATGTCAGCCTTTAGATGACCTACATATTTAAAAATGTGTGTGGTTTGGGACACGTCCTCAGTGGCCTGATCTTGTACGTGCACTAAACGGTGAATAGGGTGTGTGGTTTGGGACACGTCCACAATAGACCAACGTCAGCCTTTATATATTCAACAGGGTGTGTCATTTAGGACACGTCCTCAGCGGGACTGATGGTGTCTGGGTGCACTATATAGTAAATGGGTTCTATAATAGTTAAAGTTCTGAGATATCTGATATCATATGTGCACTATATAGTGATTAAGGTGTGCAGTTTGGGACACGTCCAAAGTAGACAGACGTCAGCCTTTATATGACCTATAGCTAACAAGGTGTGCGATTTGGGACATGTCCTCAGTGAACCGATGATTTATCTGTACTATACAGTGAATAGGGTATGTGATTTGGGACATGTCCTTAGTGGCCTGATCTTGTACGTGCACTATATAGTGAATAAAGTGTGCGGTTTGGGACGCATCTGAGAGACAGACTTCAGTTTTTATGTAATCTATATAGGTAACAAGGTGTGTGGTTTGGGACACGTCCTCAGACTGATCACGCATGTACACTATATAGTGCATAGGGTGTGTGATTTTGGGACATGTCCTTAGTGGCCCAATCTATTATGTGCACTATATAGTGAGTAGGTTGTGTAATTTGGGACACATCCTCAGCGGGGTTATGATATAAATATACTATATATAGATTAGGTTTTGTGATTTGGGTTACATCCTCAGTGAGGGGACGATTTATGTGTACTATATAGTGAATAGAGTGTGTGATTTGGGACACGTCCTCAGTATAACAGGAAGGTGACTGGCTCAGACATTTGATGACGACATTTGTAACATCAGCTGTGTTTATCTCTCACACACGACGCGATTTGCAAGGAAAACTACAAAAATACATGTGTTAGTTGTGTAATAGGTGTGTGTGTGTGTGTGTGTGTGTGTTCACATCTTGGTAGCAGGCCCATGGCTCACAGATGATCCATTCGGAGTTTCCTGTAACATGATTAACGAAAGAAAACCTTCAGGTTATTAAATAACACGACGCCCGTTTGGAGTCGAGCTTCACTCTGACTTCATTACACACGTCTTACAAGTCTGCGTGACCATGTCCCGAACTGAGAGGAAAACGCCTACTATATGGCCAAAAGTCTGTGGACAAATTGACGTTTAGTCATTTAGCAGACGCTTTTATCCAGAGTGAGCTGTAGCTGCAAAATAGGTTAAAGACCTTGCTTAAGGGCCCAACGTCTGACACGAGCCCATTCTACACCTCAGAAGGGGTGTCCACATACTTTTGGCCATATACTGTATTTATGTTTTCCTTCAAGATGGAATTGTCTTTCAAATCTCAAATCATAAGTGACGTAAACACAGTTCAGAGGTCCGTTTAAGGCCGCCAGGTGTGCAGGATCGGGTGCTGCGTGAGCGTAACATTAGTTCAGTGCACCTTTTTTGGGGGAGGGGGTTCAGTGTACCTGAGCCTGTGAGTGCTGCTGAAGCAGGCTGAGCGGTGAGTGATTGATCAGGGCTGTGCAGGGTTAAAGGGGGTCGTGGCACCATAATCCTGAGTGACTGCAGCCTGGGAGGAATCGGGTGGTGACCACACACACACGTACACACACACACACACACACACACACACACACACACACACATCAGTGCACAGTGCTGATTCTGCTGCTGTAGAGCGGTGTGATATTAAATCAAGACTTATTAAAAACTAATTTTCAAAGATAAAGGATCGGCGATGCACCGAAATAATAACGAAGGAAAAACGCAAATTTTATAAGGAACGCGCTTTTAATTGAGCTCTCGATTTTATTACCACTAGTTATTTTTCTCACGCCCTCGCAGGTGTGGTTTGCATGTTCTCCCTGGGTCTGCGTGGGTTTAGACATGCGTCGGGTTAATTGGTCGCTCTAAATAGGCCTCACCGGTATCACGTAACCCCGCCCCTGTCGAGGATAGTCGTCGATGCTGATGCGATGTTAAATAACTAAATGATAATTAAATAAATAAGGATAATAAACTCAGCAGAACTCAGTCGTACACTGTTGTCCAAAAGTCTTAGCCCACGCTTAGATTTGTTGCTTTAGCAATGCTATAACGACCTTATATGACATGCAGTCAACAAGTAATCCTGTTTTCCACCAATCTTTTTACTGGTCTTGTGAGCTTTAGCACATCTTTTAGCGTATCTTAGCCTTTTCCCCCGTTCCCCTTCTGAAAAAGTGGTCTCTTAGCTGCTACCTTTCCAAAAAGACCATTCCTGAACAAGGACTGTAGAAGAGTCGACCTGGCGTCCTGATAAAGCTGCCTTATGCTGCTTAATACTATACAAGCTGTTGTTCCTGACAGTTTCAGTTTTTTAATTATGTGTACCAATCTCCTGTGCATTCTGGTTGCATTCTAATAAACAGACAGAAATAATGATATATGGTCATCATACAAGGGCTAAAACAATGCCATATCGAATCTAACGGTGGCCTAAGACTTATGCACAGTACTGTATAAGCAATCGTGGTCTGATCGGACTGCTGGCCACAAAAGGGCAAAGCTGTTTGTTCTCTATCTGTGTTCTCCACTCTCATTGTGGCATTAATCTTTTGTCTTTTCTCTCTGTTGGACGAATTGTTTCGGTGGCTTACACTTCGGTGCATCTCCAGTCCTGATCACAGAATAGTCAGATATGATTCAGAAGAGAAGCAGATACACACAAACACTCTTAGGATGGCCCAGATCCATCACACAAGCAGGCATCACAGTACAGCATGACACACAGGTGAGCATTATTAATATATATTAGCGATGTTAATGGGATGGCGTTAGTATCCGGCATGCCCAGTACTTACGGTCACTCTGGCTAACTGGTTAGCCTTCTGCCTGCGGAGGTCAGACTTAATAAGCCCTGAGAAAAACAAAAACCAGAGAGAAAGAGAAGAGCAGAAGGTCCTACAGTCAGACGAGACAGAAAGCTGTTTAGCTCACGAAGAACTCGATGAATTTAGGACGGTTATAAATATCCAAAAGAAACAAGACTTTAAGGGTTAGGTATGGCGGAGGATCTGTAATGTTTCAGGGCTCTTTAACTCTAAATCTCTCGGGGATGGCCTCCAGACCGCCAAACCCCCAAACCCTGCCCCCCTGTGCCTCTGAAAGCCAGACTCCAGGAAAACCAGGGATTAAAACAAACCAAAACAAAACACAACCTTTATTATAACCCATTTTAACCAAGGTTAATATGAAGGTAAAACTGTCATTATATATCAGAATTTCTTGCCCCCTGTTTTGGCAGTGCATTTAAAACCTGATGTGAGACGAAGGCCGTACCTGTTACGATCGTCCCTATAAAAAGAAACACACACAGGAACAGATTTCCGGCCGTTGTGCCAAAAGCGTTGAGGATCTTCCCCTGGCAGATGGTGAAAACGATCCCGAACACCTGCAGAGAAAATACACACCCTCTAATTAAACGATTATCTGATCTTAAACAGAGCCGGGTATCGGAAATCATTTCCCAAAACGCACAGACTAAAGTGTCTACAGGGTGTGAAAGAGGTCTCTAAACATTCGGTGCTTGGTAATTTTGCATTTTCAATACTTTAGAGAAAATTATACAACAGTTCGTTCCGACCTTACAGTCTGACTGGTTGAGAAGAGTTCTCACTTTTCCACGCACGGCTGATGCGCCGCCAAGTGACGACAGGCTTTATGCAGACAAACATCTAATACATACAAAAATTTCCTGAAGGAACTACAGCAGTGCTTGAAATGGAAAGAATTGTGTCCCAATACTTTTGGCTGCATATTAGCACATATCCCAATACTTTTGGCCGCGTGTTGGTTTGTGTCCCAATACTTTTGACTGTGTGTGTCCAAAAGACACTGAATGCTCTGAAGTGACATCATCGATTTCAGTTACAGTTTGAATTTTGTCAGTTATAATTTGAATCTCCCTCCTCAATGCTTTTCTATGGGAGATTTTTAACTTTTAAACTTAAATGTATTAAAAATGATAAATCAGATCGACTCCAAAAAGATAACTCACATAGGTGTAGGAGTCCTGGAACTAAAGAAGAATAAATATACCAGCAGATGACGTCCCACACACACACACACACACACCTACCTGGGCGGAGCAGTTGAGCAGGCCTGAGGATGTTCCTTCTGACTCAGGATAGGTGAGCTCAACTGCAAACTCAAAGCCCAGTGGCAGATACCCCGTCATGAAGAAGCTGCACACACACACACGCACACACACACACACACGCGCGCACATGCACACACAAAATGATAATGAGACAAAGATCGAAAATGATGGAGACAGACAGACACCGAGAGTAAGACAGGGAAATGTAAAAGCGCATTAAAAATTAGAAGCTAGACTAAAATGACAGAGTAAAGGACAAACCGAAGATGAGGAGACTCTTACCCCAGAGCGCCGGCCGTGATGAAGACGATCCATAGATGGCCGAGGTTCAGGGTGAAGGCGTAAACGATCATCCCGACCAGAGACATCACGTACACCGCCAGCGTGGTCTGTCTGCGCAACAACGCATGTTAATAATTCATCTGTAATATATAACGTCCGATTATTATTTTGATTAGGATGAAATTTGCACATATACAGCGGTGCTTGAAAGTTTGTGAACCCTTTAGAATTTTCTATATTTCTGCATAAATATGAGCTAAAACATCATCAGATTTTCACACAAGTCCTAAAAGTAGATAAAGAGAACCCAGTTACACAAATGAGACACAGATATTATACTTGGTCATTTATTTATTGAGGAAAATGATCCAATATTACATGTTAGTGAGTGGCAAAAGTATGTGAGCCTTTGCTTTCAGTATCTGGTGTGACCCCCCTGTGCAGCAATAACTGCAGCTAAACGTTTCCTGTAGCTGTTGATCAGTCCTGCACACCGGCTTGGAGGAATTTTAGCCCATTCCTCCGTACAGAACAGCTTCAGCTCTGGGATGTTGGTGGGTTTTCTTTTAAACCAAAAAGTTCTATTTTGGTCTCATCCGTTCCACAAAACATTCTTCCAATAGCCTTCTGGCTCGTCCACGTGATCTTTAGCAAACTGCAGACGAGCAGCAATGTTCTTTTTGGAGAGCAGTTGCTTTCTCCTTGCAGCCCTGCCATGCACACCATTGTTGTTCAGTGTTCTTCTGATGGTGGCCTCATGAACATTAAAACATTAGCCAATGTGGAGAGGGCCTTCATTTTTGCTAAGAAGTTACCATGGGGTCCTTTGGTGACCTCACCCACTATTACAACGCCTTGCTCTTGGAGTGATCTTTGTTGGGCGAACCACTCCTGGGGAGGGTGGTAACAACGGTCTGGAAATTCCTCCATTTGTACACAATCTGTCTGACTGTGGATTGGGGGAGTCCAAACTCTTTAGAGATGGTTTTTGTAACCTTTTTCAAGCCTGATGAGCATCAACAACTCTTTTTCTGAGCTCCTCAGAAAATCTCCTTTGTTCGTGCCATGACACACTTCCACAAACATGTGTTGTGAAGAGCAGACTTTGATAGATCCCTGTTCTTTAAATAAAACAGGGTGCCCACTCCACACCTGATTGGCATCCCATTGATTGAAACACCTGACACTAATTTCATCTTCAATTAACTGCTAATCCTAGAGGGTCACATACTTTTGCCACTCACTAATGTGTAATATTGGATCATTTTCCTCAATAAATAAATGACCAAGTATATATATTTTGTCTCATTTGTTTAACTGGGTTCTCTTTATCTACTTTTAGGACTCGTGGTGAAAATCGGATGATGTTTTAGGTCATATTTATGCAGAAAAATATAGGAAAATTCTAAAAAGTTCACAAACGTTCAAGCACCACTGTACATCTTATTTATATCTGTAAGGGAACTGGTACAGAATCAGACTGATAGGCAGAATCGTTTGACTTGATCTGATCCAGATTTCCAAGAAAAAACTGTTTGAAACATACATAAAGCGATACGTGTTTATTCTGTTTAAGTCTAACATGTTCCATATGGCAGCATATAAACATTTCTCATTAGGCAGCAGGTAAATAAATAATCGTTCGTTTCAGACCCTGGTCGCAGACAAAGGTCACAGAGCTCATGCTGTACTGGCACCTGGACAAATAACACACAGTGGGGCAACATGCAGAGATCGTCTGAGGTCTGAGCCACCACAAACAAGCCCCTCTCACAGAGATCCAGATCTCGGTCCCCCCCCCCCCCTCTCTCTCTGTCTGTCTCTCACACACATACACAGAAATATGAGCCTACGGGGGGAACACACCAGTAAGATTTTATAGCTACATGACCAAATGTATGCAGACACTTCCAACCAATTGATCTGGTTATTTCTAGAGGTGATGTTTTCAGATGAAAGAGGAAAAAAACAACAACAAACAACAAGCGAACAAACTGAGCTGATAAAACAAGGGCTTGAGCTCAAGCACATTCTGAAGGACAGACATAGCATTTACCTAATATATTTAACAGTACCAGTTCCAGTCCTCACACTAAGAAGTTCCGGTACCAGTTCCAGTCCTCACACTAAGAAGTTCCGGTACCAGTTCCAGTCCTCACTCTAAGCTGTTCCGGTACCGGTTCCAGTCCTCACACTAAAAAGTTCTAGTACCAGTTCCAGTCCTCACACTGAGATGTTCCGGTCCAGTTCCAGTCCTTACACTAGGAGGTTCTGGTACCAGTTCCAGATCTTTCCAAAACTTACCTGTTGAGAACATGAAAACCTTTCTGGACTAAATAACTCCGTTACCCACTCATATTCTGTGTGTCAGTATACATATTATTTTATTTAATATATGTACTATTGTCTTATATAGTATTAAATTCTGTTTTTTATCTAACTCTTCAGAATACTGTAATATAATTATATTTCATATTATCCAGTATATTTCCTATAAACATGCCCTCTCTTTCAGTTTTCATATTTAGCACCCTGCCCAAGGAGGTCGGATCCCTTTTTGAGTCTCCCAAGGTTTGTTCCTCATAGCATTCCGTTTTTCCTTGCCACTGTCGCCCTGGGTTTGCTCAGTGAGGCCTGTGGATCCAGATATTTGGAAAGCTGCTTAGAGCCCTAACAGAACATAATCCGCTCTTCTGTTTAAGGCCGTGGAAAGAAAATGAACTTTGAAGAATTTTTACTGTGGGGCATTACTGATTATTTCAGCCATCGATGTCTAGAAACACCATGGAAGCAGAACGAGGCGCTTAGTGACTTTCAACGTGGCCCTCTAATACATCAGCTCAATTTACTGAGAACTAAAACTCTTTTTCTTACTTGTACGTCTTGGTTTTATCTAGCCAGATCCCACAGATGAGCGATCCGACCATTCCAGCGATGATGATGGTCAGGCCGATTCTCCCAGCATTCACCTCTTCACCCTGGAACACCGGCAGGTTAGCTTAAGGCAGCTACCGTTTAACAACCAGCCATAAAAACCTGTACGTGTTTACAGTTCTAGATTGGGATCAGTCGTTACAGTAAATCCCATCCATAATTAATAATTAGATCATTAAATTATGTAGCTGAAAATATGACCTGCTCTGAGGCTCTCTGAGTTTGTCAAAGTACAAGTTACAGATGTTAACTAATATTAAAATAACACACTATAAAGCTATAAAAGGAACCCAAGAGAAAAGGAAAAATCCATAGTTTGTTAATTATTACCAATTAAGATTTGTAATGAATCTCTTTAGATACTCGTAGGTGGGGCTCCAAGGAAAACAGGCAGGGAAACTGATACATCCCAGATCGTAACATACGTTATTTGTTATTCTTTCTGCTCGTGGTTTAAGTACTTTTAAAGTTGGTGTAACCAGTGAGCGTACGTTCCTGCTAATAATACCCGTAAGGCTGAGGCCAGGGTTGAAAGGACACGTGGCAGGAGGTGGAGTGTTTAATCCTGGAACCAGTCTGACCTTCATTCACAATGAAGCAGGAACAAGCATTTATGAGTCATTAGCTTACCTCGACAAACCCCAGATCTGTGCCTGAGCTTAATCGGCCGTATCTCGAATTAATTACTCATACGCTAAGGATCGGCTTGTTGACTTTGTGTCCTACGTGGCACGTTGTTACTGACTTACATCATTTCAGGTCAGTCAAAGGTCTTGGCTACTGTATGAGCAAAGGATCATAAAGAGCAGATTACAGGAAGGTTTCAAACCTACAGGATAGTGCTCGATGATCATCTGGTTGAGCAGCGTCCCCACGGCGTAGAAACAACCCACGTTCAGTCCTGAGAGGAAACGCGAGGGACAACCAATCAGAGAGCAGAAGCATGCATTCAACCTCACTCATACATTCAATCAACACAGCGATTAAGGCTGGCTAACAAAAGTCAGTGCCCAAAAGATGCCAACCGAAGTCCCTGGGTACCCCCGTGGGCCACTGAACCACTAACGGCACTTTAGCCTTACCGTCCATGCTTCACGCAAGACGCTTCATATGTATTTTGAATAGAAAGTGTGGCATGTCTGTCTCTTAGGGCTGTAACGATACATCGCGATGCAAAGACGTGTCGCGTTTATTACACCATATAACGCAGCTGCATTTCTGAACACCAGAGGGTGCGTATCTTCCGTTCTGTGAGCTTGTTTGTTTGTTTTGATTTTCAATTTGAGATCGCACTTAGGCGTTTAAATTCATTGAAACCCTTACAATAGGACTTTTAGCTTTTCAATGAATTTTTTGTACCAGAACAGTACACGTTCTTCTGAGTTGTTATTCTTCAGAAAGTAAAAGTAACACGTTTTATTTAGGACCACGGTTCCCAACTTGGGGACGGCAAACATCTCAGGGGGAGGCGCAAGACTTTGTCTGCTCTGAGTTTGTGAAAATACAATTTAAACATGTTAAATAAAATTAAAATGGCACACTCCACTGAAAAAAAAATCTGTATATAAAATCACGTACATACTGAAGAAATTTACGTTTGATTTTTAGCTAAATGTTTAGCTGTCTGACATTAAAAAAGAGGGAGAACGCTATGAAAGGAACTGAGAACAATCTAAAGCTCCCACAGGAATTGCACAGATTCAAATTTCTACCGACAAAATTCAAAGTGCAGCTGAAATCGATGACGTCACCACAGAGCACGCAGTGGCCTGTTTTTACATCTTCTGCTTTTACATCACCTGCTAACGAGTAAACCGTATTAACATAGGGTTCATTTTCATAAATAAACTGTAAAATACTTATTCAACCCCAGATCAAACGCTCCAACGGGTCGAACAATGGACTGTTTCCGCTCCTCCCATAATTCCCCTGGGAGTCCAGTCCATACTCTACGAAAAGCACGAGGTCAAACCTCAAGGCATCTCAGGTGGCACTGATATAGAAGAATAATAATAATATTGACCATACTGGATCTCTGGGTTCGGCTCATTTAGAACCGTTCCCTTCCTGGAACCAGACTCCAGGGGGCGTGAGCGCGGGTGCTGTGTTACCATAGCTGATGAGGAGCAGGATGAAGGGCCTGTTACGGAGCAGCCGGCGGATGGAGGATGAGTAGGAATAGTTTTCCATGGGAATGAGACGAGCCGAAGCCTGGGACTGAGACGGAGGAAGGGCGGGTTTCTCCTGAAACACTTAAACACACACACACACACACACACACACACACGAGCTGTAAACATAAACTCACATTTATACGGAGATAATGTTCCAGGCTGGTAAATATTTACTCACTAACACTATACACAGCGCTACACGCTCCTCTGTTTACATTAAGCAATACATAATCAGGTAACAGTATTTAGATTACTAATGAGCACATAAACACACTCACAGTATATGATAAAGCTGTGTGTGTGTGTGTGTGTGTGTCATTCCACAGAAAAGCCCTTCACTCCACTTTGCCTCTGGGAAGAAAAGTTTTCCATTCCTGTGAGTTCAAAGAATGTAACTGGGCTGCTTTCTGATGGACAGACTCACGTTCTGATGTTTGTAGGACCAAGCGAGGGACAAAACAAACCCCCCATTGGCCCTCTGCAAAAAGAATAAATGTACACTATATGCACAAAAGTATTGGGGCACCTACAAGAGATTTTATGGAGTTGGTCCCGCCTTGCAGCTACAACAGCTTCCACTCTTCCGGGATCTACAAGATTTTGGACTGTCACTGTGGGAATTTGTGAGGTCAGACACTGACGCTGTACTTTAAGACTTCCCATCTCTGGAATGAATGAGCCTAGAAACCAAGCCCTGAAAAACAACCCCTGGCATCATCCCTCCTCCACCAAACATGAGTTGGCACAATGCAGTCAGGCAACATTCTTCTGACATTTGCCAAACCCAGAGCCAGACTTGCACAGATAAACCTGTGGCAAGAGGACTCACTGAAACTCCCGAAGGTGCGTCCTGATACTTTTGCCAATATAGTATAGTGTAGCTCAGCATTAACTCTCTGTAACCCAGTTTTTCTTACTCGATGTTCAACGCATACCTAAAAGCACCAGGATGAAGAGGAAGGTGGCGACGCCGGCTGTGATGTAGAACATAACTCGTATGTGGCTAGCCAGCTCGTCCATGTCTTCTACGTTCGGAACCAGGATGGGTGGAACCAGAAACCCAATGGCGATCCCAAGCTGCAGTGTCGAGACAAGCAAAAACAAGCTCGCAGTTAAACCGGATCAGTACAGAAACAAATTTTAGATATAAGGGTGCGTCTCTTTTAACCGAACTTCCCAATAAAACGCCCTGGTAAACAAACTCACGGTTGAGCTCGCGAGACGCAGTAGGATGATTCTGGAGAAAAGGTTTGTTTTCTCACAATATACAGCGGCGGACATTTAGAGATCGAAGACTGCACTTGCATTTCTACTTGAAGAAGTTTTTCGGATGAGAGGTGAAAAGTCTTCAGGAAAGAAGAAAAAGTCAAGTTGCCTTGAACTCAAGGGTTGAGGTTGAGGGTTGAGGTTGAGTTGAAGGCAACTTGGCTTCTTGTTGGTTCTTGAAGACGTTTCACCTCTCATCCGAAAGGCTTCATCAATTCTAGAAGGTGATGGGGAAAAATTTAGCCTTAATGGGGTGTCACCTTGGGTCAAGGTGTGATGGGGTCAAACCTCCTGGGAAGGGATCTCAAGACTGCTTTGTAGGTGGCTGATAACTGGTGACGTAACCCGCCCCCCTCTGTTCTATGACGGCTGTTCTAATTGGACATAAATCGAAGTCTTCTCTGTCCAAATCCTGAACATTAGCATATTCAAAGCAGTGTCCCTTATAGTCGGGACAGGACTCAGTGGTCCATTTGCATCTAAAGGACAAGGAACACTCTTCCGACAACCCCATTAGGGTTAAACATCTGGGACTCCCCATCAGTTTCCAGAACTGAAGAAGCATTTCTGGTGACAGGTGAAATGTTTAAGGACCAAGAAGAAGTCCAGTTGCCTTCAATCAACCGAAAAAGTTTAAACTTAGGGGAAAAAAGCAGATAGCAAGTTCAGATAGCTTAGGAATGAAAGGCTTGAACTCGGCCACGCTCTATGACCTTTATAATACCTTTAATGGAGAGCTCTGGCGTCAAACGCCTAACAATGCTAATGACTAACATGAGAAAACGATTAACATCGCTGTTTGTCTGCCGCGCCGCTCAGTGCGGACGTGATTGCTTTGAGCAGGAGCAGTGAAAACGTCGGCCTTCGTGGAATCATTTCGCCATCCTCACAAAGGTTATGCAAATGATCTTTCATCACAGA
Organism: Ancistrus triradiatus; assembly: GCA_025084515.1. Taxonomy (NCBI): domain Eukaryota; kingdom Metazoa; phylum Chordata; class Actinopteri; order Siluriformes; family Loricariidae; genus Ancistrus; species Ancistrus triradiatus. Next base: position 17,726 of record JAJAGP010001285.1, on the reverse strand, counting down.
TCCTGCGAGAGATCAATAAAAACCTTCTTTTCATGGCGTGTTTTGCTATGAAACCTGCTCGCGCTCAGCAGGGAAGTGTGTTTACAGTCACGCCGCGGATTTCGGTGGTTTAGGATAAGGAACTGAATGCTGGCAGAGTAAAACGTCAGCGATAAGAAGGCGCTGACTGAGAAACTAGGGCTAAGGGGCGAATTAAAGCCGAAGCAAATTCTGCAGCAGCTCAGTGTGCCTGATCAGGATTCTGAGGGATCTGGAGCCTCTGCTTATACGAACTGCTTACGCTCATTAGTATTTACACAGTAATAACACAAACAATAATACTGAACCAAGAAAAAAGTTTAGATTCACTTTTTAACAAAACAGTACTAACGTTTCGAGTTCACAAATCAACATTTCAATCCCGGCTTTCCTTCGTCTTGTGCTTTTCCTTCAGTAAATAATATTTGGTTCATGTGATCCACTATTCAGTCGCTCATTAAGTAGAACGAGGTGTGTGTGTGTGTGTGTGCTGGAATTCATCAGATCCTGGAATGGAATTGCTGCAGATACACTGATTTTAAGAAAATGTATTATTTCTTTATCACTCTTAATTTTTTCCAGAGCTGTAAGCCGGGACGGCTATAAAATTCCATTCCTATGCCATTGCTAAAACAATGATATACCTAATCCAGTGGTGGCATAAGACTTTTGAGCAGTCCTGTATACCCTCATGTGTCTTTATCCGGCATCGAAAATCTGTTATCATGGAACTTGTGTATCGGTAGACCTCTAATATACAAAGACAAGACTTGGATGCGAGTGTGTGGTGTATTTTAAACAAATTTAAACAACTTTGGATGTTTTTTGGCTGCTAAAAATGATGTATTATTATTATTATTATTATACGAAAGGGCAAGTCACTTTGAGCTCTGTTTTCACTGGAACTGATGATGGTTTGTTTACATCGGTACAATGAGCAGCTGTTGAAATGAACAACATAACCACCGGCACTGCTGCAAAGCCAAAAACCGGTGCTTCACAGCTGCTGTTTGGTGAAAACAAACAAACAAACAAACAAAAAACTGTACAGTGGGCTCAAGCAGTTCCATCTCTAATACGACTTAAAAGGGCATATAATCCCAAATCAACCACCCTATTCATCATATAGTGCAAATAAACACTACTACAGTGGACGTGTCCCAAACCAAACACCCTATTCACTACATAATTCACATAAACACCATCATCAGTACACTGTGGACGTGTTCCAATCCATATACCTTAATACATGTACAGTGCATATGAATGCCTTTGTCAGTCCAATGCGGACACGTCCCAATCCACATCGCCCAATCCTGAAAACCTAGTCAGTATGCACTGCACACACACCCTATCAGTACCCTGTGGAGTCCCAATCCTACAAACCTTGCCAGTACACAGTGCACATGAACTGTGGACAAGTCCCAATCCACATACCGCAGTCACTTCACAGTGCATATAAACTTTTTTCAGTGGATGTGTCTCAAACCAAGCACCCTATTCATTACATAGTGTGTACAAACCCCACTGTGGTGGACGTGCCCCAATCCACCCACCCTATTCAATATACAACACACATAAACACCATCATCATCCACTGTGGACGTGTTCCAATCCACATTCCTAGGTCACTTAATAGTGGATATAAACACCTTCATCATATACATTTTTTCAGTGGACGTTTCCCAAACCAAACACCCTATTCTCTATATAACACACAAACACCATTACCATCCACTGTGGACGTGTTCCAATCCTAAAAACTTAGTCAGTATATTGTGCACATCACATCATCAGATCACTGTGGACACGTCCCAATCCACATTCAATAGCCACTTTAAAGTGCATATAAACGCTGTTTCAGTGGACGTGTGCAAAACCAACCACCTTATTCACTATATAGTGTGCATAAACACCACCACTGTGGAGGTGTTCCAATCCACATTCCTACATCACTGCGGACATGTCCCAAATCCACATACTGTAGTTACTTTAAGGTGCATATAAACGCCTGTTCAGTGGACGTGTCCCAAACCAAACCCCCTATTCATTACATAGTGCGTATAAACTCCACTGCAGTGGACGTGTCCCAATCCACCCACCCTATTCCATATATACCGCTCATACACACCACCATCATCCGCTGATGACATGTTCCATTCCACATTCCTAGGTCCCTTAAAAGTGGATATAAACAACTTCATCTGTCCAATGTGGACATGTCCCAATCCTAAAACCCTAGCCAGTATATAGTGCGCATCACACCATCAGATCAGTGTGGACACGTCCAAATCCACATACCGCAGTCACTTTAAAAGTGCATGTAAACTTTATTCAGTGGACGTGTCCCAAACCAAACACTGAATTCTCTAAATACACATGAACACCATCATCATCCACTGTGGACGTGGTCCAATACACATTTCTTAGTCATTTTATAGTGCATGCATATTCCTTTGTCAGTCCACTATGGACACGTCCCAATCCTAAAAACCTAGCTAGTATACAGTGCACATAAACACCATCAGATGCGCTGAGGCTACCCCTTGCATCCTTGAAAAGTGACCACCATAGGACCACCAGGCAGTTATTAACCGGGTGGTGGACCACAGGTGTTCTGTACTCCATGCATTTCAGTTTAATGCTCACACCTGATTTCCAAAGACCCCGATGGAGCATGCGGTGGAAACCTCATCGGAGCCGAACCACACCGAGGCGATGCGTGAGGGCATGCCGAGGATGAACACCTGAGCCATGGAACAAACGGCCTGCCCCAGGAAGGTCACAGGAAAGAGGTCAGGTCGAGCACTGGCCACTTTGATCCAGGTCCCAGCGCAGTTGAGCGCCGTGGCGGCCAGCGACACCACGCGTAGGCCCTTGCGGTCCAGAAGCCACGTGACGGGGAAGATGAACGGGATGTAGGTGAGCATGTAGATCATGGACATCCAGTCGATGGTGAACGAGTCAACGCTGTAGAACTTCATGAAGATGTTGTTGATGATGCCGTACTGGATCCACTGGTAGGAGTTACACAGTGAATAAGAGCTGAACAGGAACACAATGAGCCATCTTCTTTTGTACAAATGAGTCGTGAGGTCCTGGTGAGCCGCTTCATTGTGGTCTGACTGAACTTGTATTGGATTATTTGAGGAATTTTTATTTTTCACCTCACCGTCTGAGTTCCTCTGGTCTCCCATAACGTCCAGTAGAGAGTCAAATTTGACATACAGATCAGATGTGTGTGGTCAATAATCTGTTTTTGACCCTTTAATGCTCATTCCAGTCTTTAAAGAGTGTCAGTGTTCTTAATTAATAGCTGAATAAAAACTTAGACATTATATTTCATACAAACACATCATTTGCTTGACACTTAGCTACTCTTGCTAGCCAAGAATGTCTCCATGAACTTATTATAACTCAGAAAACGAAACAAATACATCTACATTGATAGCTCAACGATTAACACATACGCTGTAAATTAAATTAACAATTAAAAACAATTAAAAAAGCGGGTCTCTATAAACTTTGCGCAAACTTTCCCAGCCGTTCAAAGTTCCTCTTCGTTTGACAGCCGCTTACTGAAGAAAGGAATCATCTGACCCTCGCGCTACTTATTCACGCCTCCTGTACTGTGATTGGCCAGTATTTCCTGTCTCCTGAACTCTCCAAGCCCGTTGATTGGACAGTTTGTCTTCTTACGTTAAAGCCGGCAACAGAGCACGAAAATGCTAAGATTCTGAATCGTAGGGAGTCGAATCTGTTAATGATTCTCAAGCGTGCGTTCAAATAAATATTCGTATAAACACAAATACAGATGTGGTTTCATCAAACATAACTCTGATATGAAAGTGTTTTTGAGCAGTAAACACTTTGCTGATCGAAACACTACAAATCCACTGTGTTTCTACGGCTAATCGATTCAAGAGGAAGGAGTCGACTCCAATTTCAATTCTGAATCCAAGTTCACGCGTTTCCAGAAACTTCGGTTAAACCGTCTTTGGACAGTTAAATAAATAAAGAAAAATAACGTTAACAAGGCGCAAAATAAATGTGTTACAAAAGAAGATTACGTCCAAAAACCTACAAGCAAAAACTTAACGTTGCTGTGAATCAAAGAGTTGATTTTATGAGTCGATTCCACCATACAATTTCTATCACGTGTAAAACACATTGCAGGGAAGCATATCCTATATAATTAAAATAAAAGTAAGTATTCATTATTATTTAGTTCACTGTGGTCCTGTAGCTATGTTCTGATTTTTTATTTGTGTTGGTTTTGTATTGTTTACTTTTACTGAGTTTAGTTGCAGTTAATGCTTAATGATGGGTTGTTATTACAGTTAGTTTTGAAGAGATATATGTTATGTATTGATTGCTGTTTATTTTAACTCAGTTCTTAGAGTTCAACGATTATATATTTCAAATTTATATATATATTTATATTATATATTATATTTCAAAACGCCAATGCGAGCCCGCTCAAATCAACTCTTTGGAATCGACTCATACCATAATGAATCGGTGAATCGACTCTTTTTGTAGCAGTCTAACGCGTCCCAGTCAGAAGTGTGTTAAATATTTGATTACTATTACATTGTTTGTAGCCTAAACCGAAATGTCACTAAAATACCATGTAAGACTTTAAATAAACGCATGAAATGAAGACCTTGTGTAACCCAGTAGTAAAATGACGACTTTATGATAACCTTAATCCCTACTACTGACACCATCGAGTCCATAAACTTAAGAGTTCAGTGTAGTGGTGTAGCTGGTAGTCGCTCTGTACGTTGCCGTTCCTGATTTGCTCTGTGTTGCTGGCTGGGTGCCGCTTCTTTTGTTAACTAAATCTGCACATTAATTATAAAACGTTCATAAACGTCCTTAATCCATATGCATAAGCATACGCCATAGCACTAGGTCTAACGGCTCTGCCTATGCCCCGCCCCTAAGTGTTGGGTGTGTAGAGGGAGAGAGAGAAATCGCTAGCAATTAGAGACAGACCGCTTGTTTTATTAGCGTTCGGGAAACTTCATTATTATTTTGATTCTAAAAATAGATATTTTTAAACTAAATCAATACAAACGCGTCGGAACCATGACGTCATTGACCACGAAGCTGTGTGTGCCTTGTGGATGGCTTCTACTTCGTTTATGTGAGTTAAAATTCAGTATGCATCGGCTTACTATAGTATTACTTTGTGCTAACTTGTTATTTTAATTATGTTTAAGCATAGTTACTGCTGGAAAAAACTGAGTAAATGTAAAGTTCATTTTTAATGTAAAGTTCATATTTTAATCGGTTATACGAGCCGTTTCGTATTAATACAGCCGGAGCACAGCAAGCATGGGCACATTTTGAGTTTATTTTACTAAATACACACTGGCTGGCCAACAAAAAGGTCACCACCTGGATTTAGCTAAGCAAATAGATGGGTAAGAGCCTCCCATCGGATATTTACTGCCTTGGTGATTATGTTTCAGCAGCAAGTTATTTATCCCTACCTGATGCAGTGAGGAGCTTCTCATCTGTTTAACCACAGGGACCGCAGTAATAAAGGTTAGCGATTCGGAGCTGTTTGTCTTGAATTCCGTGATGAAGTCACTTTAAACTGATTAATTGGCCTGTCCCGATTTGTGAATTCAGATGACGTCATCAACTAAACCGAAATCAGTCGGCATTATATTTTAGGGCTTTATTTTCAAAAGCTTCTAACTTCTAAAGGTGACCAGATTACTGACAGCTGCAGTAAGGTGACCAGGCTGATTTGGGAAACTTTTCACGGTCTTAGTTTTGTCTGTAAGTGGCTCGTGTAAACCGTGAGTATGGAAAATGATTACACACGAAGTAATTAAGGCTTTAATTTAGCTGGCCATTAAACCGTCCAAGCAGGCCATAGAACTTCATAAACTGATAATTTAGAGAGTAAAAACAGGCTAAAGTTACCCTCCATCAGTTCTGAAAACTTTCACAGCTATCATTTTGTCTAATAGGCAGTTAGTTACATGCTGTCTGTTACATGTAGGCCATATCTGATTTGTAAAAGCTTTCACAGATACAATTCTGCCTAATAAATATTTATTTACATGTTATTTATTACTTTTAGACTTTTTCAGATTTTGAAAGCTTTCACAGATATATTTTTGTCTAATACATATTTATTTTGATGTCATTTATTACTTTTAGCCATTTTCTGATTTGTTAAAGCTTCCAGAGATGTAAGTTTATCTTTTTAGGCATTACCTGAATTATTTACAAATTGATTGGATTATTTAGTTCTTTCTCCTTCCTCATTAAAGTAACAGAGAGTACGACTGAGTTGGGCCTAAAACTGTCACCTCAGCATGTACAACTTCAGAACCGATGTAGAGGGATGATTACAGGTTAATTTGTGTGTCCTGCTGTCCAGGGTTCCAGGGTGCTGAGTCAGACGCTCTCTGATGTTTTTAGTAGATGTTTCGGTGTGGCTCGCCATAATACAGTAGGGCAAAAAAGTATTTAGTCAGCCACTGATTGTGCAAGTTCTCCTACTTAGAAAGATGAGAGAGATCTGCAATTTTCATCATAGCTACACTTCAGCTATGAGAGACAAAATGAGAAAAACCAATCCAGGAAATCACATTGTAGGATTTTTAAAGAATTTAATGGTAAATCAATGGTCCATCTATGCAATTGTAAACCATTTGCATAGATAGAGGCAGGCTCAGTGCTATATTCATAAGGCATGAAAAATGTAAGCTCACCGGATAAAAATGAATAACCTTGCAGGTTTAAGGTGGTAGTAACTTCAGGCCCCTGCAGATGGGATTGCATGAGGATGATCAGGCTATAAATACCCGAGGTATGTGCGAGGGGATTCATAGATTGAGAAGAGGTGGTACAGTGCAGTGAATGTCTTGTTTGATGTGTGGAAAATGGGTTGCAAAGCAGATGTTAGTGATTGGCAAAAAGGAGTGATTGCATTTGGGGGCGTGCCAAAGGCCATTGTGTGAAGGAAGTAGCTGAGTTGGACCTGCGAAGAACCTGCGTTGATATCTAGAAGCAATTCTTGCTTGAAAGTGAAGCAATTTTGATTCTCAAGCCATGAAACATAGTGTTTGTTTTGTCTTTCAGCCACAATTCTAACAAGCACCTCTTCTCAATCTATGAATCCTGTCACAAACCTCACAGGTACATGAACAGCTCAGCGAAATGTGCAGGACGTTCTGAAGCCACATGTGTTGCCTCTCATGGCAGGGCTTCCAACAGCAAGGGTTTCCCAGGAATGTCTTCACCAGATTATAACACTTCCTTGGCCTGGGCAGCTTACTAGATTTATTGCCAATCAAGCACTTAAGGGACCACCTGGTACGCCAGGAACCTTCGTAATCGTTTAAAGACCCAGCTGCATCATCTCTGGGCAGATGTGCCACAGGATACCATATGGAACCTGTATGCCTCCATTACCAACCGTGTGTTATCTCGTATCCAGGCTAGAGGCGACCAAACTGGGTAACTAGAGCCTCCTTTCAATTTCACAGTTGTCCCCAATAAACTTTGTAATTGATTACATATATCAACGTTACATTCATACTATTTTTACACACACACACACACACACACACACACACACACACACACACACACACACACATACAAAATCCAATAATGCATAATAGTAATAGATAGCGACTAAATAATATTTATTAGACACTATCTGTGGGGACAAACAAAATTAAGACCGTGAAAAGTTTCACAAATCAGCCTGGTCCCCTTGCTGCAGGTTTCAGTGATCCTTAGTGGTCACCTTTAGATCTTATAAGCTTTTGAAACTAAAGCCCTAAAATCTAGTGCCGACTGATTTCAGTTTAGATGATGAATTCACCACTCAAATTATTGGCATGGCATCAGGAACTGTCCAACGCATTATTAAAAAGTGGAAGGACAGTAAGGAAACATCATCTTCGAGGAAGGATTGTGGTCGGGAAAAAAATCCTGAATGATCGTCATCGGCGAAGGGAGCTCAAGGGATTGAACCCTTTAGAATGTTCTATATTTCTGCATAAAATATGAGCTAAAACATGATTCAGATTTTCACACAGTCCTAAAAGTAGATAAAGAGAAACCCAGTTACACAAATGAGACACAAATATTATACTTGGTCATTTTATTTATTGAGGAAAAATGATCCAATATTACACATTAGTGAGTGGCAAAAAAGTATGTGAACCTCTAGGATTAGCAGTTAATTAATTTGAAGGTGAAATTAGAGGTCAGGTGTTTCAAATCAATGGGATGCCAATCAGGTGTGAGTGGGCACCCCTGTTTTATTTAAAGAACTAGGGATCTATCAAAGTCTGTGGACTGTGGTAGCCTAGCTGGTTAAGTTACTGGACTCTGGACCACAAAGGTCCAAGGTTCAAATCCCACCTCTGCCAAGCTGCCACTGTTGGGTCCTTGAGCAAGACCCTTAACCCACAATTGCTTGGATTTGTAAGACTGTACCAATTGTAAGTCCGCTCTGGATTAAGGGCGTCTTGCTAAATGCGGTAAATGTAAATGTAAATGTACAAAATGGCAAAGTCTGCTCTCCACAACACATGTCTGTGGAAGTGTATCATGGCACGAACAAAGGAGATTTCTGAGGAGCTCAGAAAAAGAGTTGTTGATGCTCATCAGGCTGGAAAAGGTTACAAAACCATCTCTAAAGAGTTTGGACTCCACCAATCCACAGTCAGACAGATTGTGTACAAATGGAGGAATTTCCAGACCGTTGTTACCCTCCCCAGGAGTGGTCGACCAACAAAGATCACTCCAAGAGCAAGGCGTGTAATAGTTGGTGAGGTCCACAAAGGACCCCAGGGTAACTTCTAAGCAACTGAAGGCCTCTCTCACATTGGCTAATGCTAATGTTCATGAGTCCACCATCAAAGAACACTGAACAACAATGGTGTGCATGGCAGGGCTGCAAGCTAGCTGTTAGATAAGAGTTTCAAAGCAAAAAACAAGAAAGAGAACAAACAATAATATGCTCTCCTTGGGGCCCCCGTTTCTAATCTCTATTCACATCGCATCTGTTAAAATCATGTGCACATTTATATTTATCATCAGTGTCATTAACAGCAGTCACGGCATCCCTGGATAGCCTAGAGATAAAAAAAAAACATTAATGTTCATTTCTCCAGTCTATAGGAATGTTTAAATCAACATGTAAGACGAAACGAAAAATAATTAGCATGGTCTCATAAAAACTATAATCATTTCTTATTTCTCCTGCCTTTCATATGTACATAAATTGAATATCCTTTTTAAAAAATCCACTTTAAGACACCCATTTAGTCATGCCTAAATTAGATTAATAATTTTAGCGTTTAATAAACTATGAACCCATTTCATGTCATTTCTGCTTACAGTTTAAACTGTGCAAGTGCAGTGTTTAATCAAATTAAACTTTACTATTATGCGTTTAAATGTATGCCAAAACTGTACAGCTTGGTGACTTTGCCTGCATTCTCCACCTAGTTGTAAGGTCATAATGCCTTGTAGCCGGACCGAGCCTAAGACATGAGTGAGCTCTTATATGTGGCAGAGGTCAGGGACACAAAAAGAATGGCAGCTTGAAACAGTAACATATTAGAAGCAAGGAGCCTGAGAATTATACCAACGTAGCACATTAGGAAAGGAGGTCAGGCAGGTAAACAGATCAAGGCCATGGAGCCCCAAGCCGAAACCACAGTCAGGCCTTCGCAAAATACCTAACAGGTAGTGCGGGGAAAACTATTCCCATTGTAAGAGTAATGAGAATGTTTAACATGTTTAACACTGTTATTCATAGTGAGCTCTGATTCCTATGGGCCTTGTCATGACAGAGGCCGTGGTTTTTTTGATGGATCTTGATTCATCCTGAGTGATGATGGCGAGCCACCTGATCTGAAGACTGCTCCACGCAGAGACTGGACTTCGATGCCGAACCTTTAACACTGAACTGTGGTGTGTGGTAGGACGGAGTGACACACACACAGATAAACAAGAAGGGTGCACCCAAAGGTTATACCATCCTGAACCTGTTGCTTGTTAAGCTGTAACTGTGCCGTCTCAGGTATAGTTTATTTATGTTCTTTTATTCAATTTAACACATAATTGCCACAAGGCAGATTAAATTTCTGTTCTATCCTAAGTCCTTGTGTTCTGGTGCTTTATCTCAGTGCGAACCTAGGCGTGCAGCCGCCTTCATGTGGGTTACACTTGCGACACAAATATTCATTGGGATATTAGACAGAAATAGGCTAATCAGGTGCTGTTTTTTAAAAACTTTATAGTTTTGTAAAGCTACCTAATAATGTGTATTTAGAAAAAAAAAAGGTTTGTTTTTTCTAAAGCGTGTTAATCATCAATCAGTGACTTCTTTGTGTGGATAGTTTGTACAAATGCACTGTTGATGTTGTGAGGATTATGCATAGTTTTTGTAGTTGCGTTTTTAAAATGGAAGCATGCAATACACTAAAATATATTAGAAATAAATTAATATTTAGGTCAATTGTTTTATGAGCTGGGTGAAGACAACAGCAAGCTTAGTTGATGCAATGCTTTTCATGTAATGTTGATGCAATGCCCTCTTCTGGACAAATCTCGTTATTACATCTCTTAACCAGACAGGGTGCCCCCCGGTGCTTGAGTTGTAGCAGGATTTTCTTAGAGTCTAAGTGGCCAGTCTTGGATACAAGTTTACAGGAAGCATCCCTGTATCTCTGAAACCTGTGGAAGAACCAAATTAAGGCAGAGCCCTCGCAGGGTCGATTTACGGATGTTCCAAGTTCTAGGCAAACGTCGGAGACCTGCGCTCTGTCCTTTCTCCATTTGCTCCTGATATTCTTCTAAAGCTCCTTTCATTCTCTCCTCCCTCCAATGGTTAAGTCGTCTTCCCTTGCTAGCTGTTTGCAGCTCTGCTTTCTTTGTTTCATTGATTCTGGTATAATGGTTTTCCCATCCTCGCCTCTTTGAGTGTTTCCATGCGGTGCCATTCTTGCATTCAGGCCAGTACTACATGTTTAATGTACCACGAATCTCCCACTTTCTCCACCTTATCTCACACTCGGTACGAGTGGGTGTAATGGAAAGCATTTTAAGACTGTAGATTTATAAGTCAACCTGATGCAGAATAAGGAGATATGCATCTTAGCTGAATGCAGTGATTAAGGTACTGGACTATGGACCAGAAAAGTCCGGGTTTCAAGCCCCAGCACCACCAATTACCTCTTTTGAGCTCTTGAGCAAGGCCCACGATTGCTAGCTTTGTCTGGATGCCTTTTTGGATCTCAGAACTGAACTGACTTTACATGTCCACATTTACATTTAGTCATTTAGGAGATTCTCTTATCCAGAGCACCGTACAGCTGATGCAGCCTTACAATGTACAATTAAAAGCAATTTTTCTGGACTTGCTCAAGAGCTCAGCAGACACAGCATCCAGGCACCACAGTCCACAGACTTGTTTATGTGTCGCGTCTAATGTTGTGTTTTCGTCTATTCATTTGCTCTGGGAGTGCCACGACATTTGTATAAGACTGTACATCTAGCTGTTTTCAAACACAATGAGCAACCTCAAATCAGAAAACGTTTGGAAAATGCAGATTTAAAAAAACCCACACTGTTCCTTACATTTACTTTTATTTCACTGCAGACAGTATGAACCTCAGATATTTCATGGTTTATTTTTTCACATTTCATTTGTTAATAAACATCCATTTCTGCATTTCAGGTCTGCAATGCATTTAAAAAGGTTGGGATGGGATCAGTTTAGAGCTACTAATGAGGTGAATAAACTAAATAACGATGTGATTTGAACAAAAGGCTGAGTCTTTGAGGAGCAAAGATGGCCAGAGGATCTCCAGTTTGTCAACAAATGCGTGAGACAATGAGTGAAATGTTTAAAAGCAATATTCCTCAAAGAAAGATTGGAAGGGATTTCCATATTTCAGTGTTTACATGTTTCATATTTCAATTTGATTTTTTTTTTTTCCCAAAGCATGGTTGCAGTCTTTAATAAGGAATAGTCCTTTTGTGGATAGAATTAGGGTTAGGTGGGAGCTGTAGCATTAGAGAATGTAAACGTATCAAATCTTTGATAGGAGAAGGCAGAGAGAGAAGGTTCATCAAATGACATTCATTAATGAGGAATCGGTCTGTAAGATTTGCAGAGTTAGAATGATTTTAAAACACCTCCTGAACCAGGGGTAAAACAGAGCATAAATAACCGGATTAATGGTGGAATTGATATAAAGCACAATAAATAGTTTCTGAAATGTTTCCAGCTGTAATTCAATAACTCCACCTAATAAGCTGTAAATAAAATACGGAAGCAAACAGACCAGAAACACAGAGACTAAAATGCTGAGGACTTTAGCTGCTTTTCTTTCAGACTTCATGGAGTCGGTGTGTGTTTGAGCTCGGGTTAGATTACTGAGCTCTCTGATAGCATTAGCGTGTTTCCTGGCAATCACAAAAACTCCAGTGTACAATATTATTATAAGAGAACATGGAAAAATAAAAGTTATGACAAGATCAATGATGGACAAAACCTCACTTAAAACGGGGAAACACTCTTCGGGACACATTGCTAAGTTTGTAAAGCTTCCATTCAAGTATTGAAGGATTAAGTTGTATGAGAGTAAAAAACACCAGTTAGAAAAAATCACAATTTGAATTCTGCTGACAGACACTGTGTTAGTGTAGACAAAAGGGTTCGAGAGGGCAAAATAGCGGTCGACTGCAATCAGTGCCACTTGATATATGGATAAACTTGTTAAGATGAAAGCAAAAATGATGAAACACAAGCAATAATTCGTCCCGAGGATCCAGCAAGACTCGATGGTCCAGATGAAAATCGGAGGCATGACTAAAGCCCCGATGAGGAAATCGGATACGGCCAGAGAGAGCACGAGCATGTTGGTGGGTGTGTGGAGCTGCTTGAAGTGAGAAACAGAGACGATGACGAGCAGATTTCCACACACTGTTAGGAGAATCACAGCAGCTGCAGATCCATACAGTAAGATATAAAGTGCAGCAGATAGAGATCTCTCTGGGCAGGAGAAATACAGAGCAGCGATCCGTTTGATTCAACTCCGTAACGTTCATTAATACACTGAATGGATTCACAGGAACGACAGATGAATGACCAACGTGGCTGTGGGTCGAACAGCTTTGCTATTTTTATAGTTTTCAAAATGACTCCACCCACAATTTTAAAGTCATGCCTTATTGGAAGAAAATGCCTCACTGGTTAAAGTGTATGGTGTATGTCACCTGTCAGTGGGTTTGGCCACAAGGGAGGGCTCGAGGCTGAAACCAGTTGCTTGGGGGTGGACATTGGAGAAAAACAGCTTATTGTGAGGTCCCAAAATATGAAAGATCTTCCTTAAGAAGCATATATTAATATATTTTACATGTGTGTTTACTGTTATTCATACACATTCTCATGGGGGAAGGAGAGTGAGTGTGTTTGTGCATGTATTTCATTATGAGTGAGGTTTGATCCAAGGGCATCGGGTTGATAAGATGTGCTTTCTCATGCTGCCACAGAGTCTGGCATTTTCCAACAATAAGGACTCAAATAAATGTCACAATTGTCTTTCTCTCTTCAGATACAACTTAAACCCTTCCATCAGAATGCATGCAAATGAGATACATGCTCACTTCCGTTCTGAACTTGTATATTATTCACTTCACTGTAAGGTCCGAATTGTTTTTCTAAGTAAATATATAAGTTCAGACCTGAAGTGACCAAATAACTTGCTTCGGATTTGCTTCTTCCAACTTTGGTTCTGTAAACTTTCAGCTTCTCTCTCTGTCTTAATCTTCTAAACTCTGCCTCCGAGCCCAGAGAAGTCGATGCCACTTCTGGACGTTTAACATAAGGCTTCTTTTTTGGCACGCTAACGTTTTAAATGGCGTTTGTGAATGTAATTCTGTATTGTAATGGTTGGTAAATGTTTGATAAAGTAATCCAGCCATTGATAAATGACAGTACTTGACGCAGTGCCGTCTGAGGGGTCGCCTCTTCAGTTAGGTTTGTTCCCTTGGCCTTATGCACTGAAATTCCTCCAGATTCCCTGAATTGTTTAATGATATAACGCAAAAGTCAAAGTAAAAGTCAAAGTAAATGTAAGGACCACTGTGCTTTTTTTACTTTCTTTCTTACTTACTGTCCCTACACGATGTGGACAGGATAAAGTGCATGGGTTCATGAACACTCTGACTGTAATAAGTGTCAAACTTCTGGATGCAGTGGAGGCCCTGCTCTGCTTTTATAACTCACCTGTTCACTAGAGGTCCTAATCACCAGAATCACCAGGTTAATTAAGCAATAATACACTGGAGGTCGTGCTTTAACGTGGGATATTGGCACGGGTGTGATGCGGTCGTAGGCACGAGGGCGCAGGCCAGGTACATATCAGAACACCTGTGCCAATATCTCACGCTAAAGCACAACCTCGAGTGCATTATTGCGATTATACCACAGTTCCGTTATCATCATTTATCGTTAGATTTTAAGATAAAGGGGACAGAAGAAACGATTTGTTTATCAGCCTTCTGTGAGGTAAAATTGTTCCATTCTATCGTTACCCCGCGGCTAAGCCCTTCAGTCATTGAAGTCGATGACCAATAACTGTTTATTATACAGACAATAAACACAAACATATCGATTGGTAAGTTTGAATTGATTAAAAATAACCTTTATTTACATTCAGCAGATAAAATGGGCGGGGTTTATAAGGCAACCTGTTACTAAGATCCACTATTCTACAGACTGAAGCAGATCGGAGTCAGATGGTGTTAGAACCAAAATCCAGGATCCCGTTTGATTAGCGATTATAAATTTTTATGTTGAAGCTCTTAATGTGAATCTGATCAGTCAGAAATGTTACAGAGCTACAGAGCATCAGCAGCTTCTCTGGGTTAGAGCTGGACTTACAGATAACAAACCTGTCAGATCAATGAACGCCTGATTAGCCGCGGATGGGGTTTAATGAAAGAGCCGAGTTTAACTCCAGCAAACGACATTTTGGCACCTCTGGTCAAAATGCTTTGTTTATTTTCTGTACAAATAAGGCATGTTTATTAAAATTTGAATGAATCATTTAAAGAAGTCAGTGAAGTTCTGGGACAAAAAGCACTAGTCGATCATCTCAAACTTCACTTGCCGAAGTGAAGAAAACAACCATTTTCGTTTGCTGACTTTTTAGAAATGTATCTATTAGTGCAAAAAATGCCAAATGTAACCTGATTTATATATTATGGTATGTATTAGAATATATTCCAGGAGAGCAAAATCCATTTAAGATCAATACCATAAATCAGAGTAACTCATATGAAGCCTCATCAATTATAGTTTTCAGTGAGGTTTGGTTTTCATTCTTGATTTAGATGTTTTACATTTTACAGCATCCATATAAATTTATTTGTATAATAGTGTAAAATAGAATTTTTCATTTTTACAAATGAAAATGCAAGAAAATGTGTTTTTGTACAAAAAACACATTTTGTACATTGTACATGTCACTGCACCTTTGTACCAGCAGCAAATGTACAAAATTATTGATTCTTGAAATAGTATTATCTGTTATGGAATCTGTTTGTTTGTTACGTACAGCTTTTTGTTTTTGGCATGCTTGGGCAAATGTCGTGCTGAAATTTAAGATAAAATGAACTTAACACAACCTCATGAGAAGGAAGACATGCTGTATTTCTGCACAGTTTTAAAACATTGTGGAAAAATGACATAATACGCTTCTGAAAAAGTTTGTGCACCTTTCCCGCTGTTAGTGTTAAAGTTTCTGAACTGACGTGATGTGACAAGGGAGCAAAGAACCATTCAGTCCCAGGGACACGGACACACACACACACACACACACACAACCTGCACAACAGGTTAATCAAAGGACGTTCATTAGTGAAGAATCAGTTTTGAATATTTGCAGACTTATCGTTATTTTAACACACCTCCTGAACCAGGGGTAAAACAGAGCATAAATAACCGGATTAATGGTGGAGTTGATATAAAGCACAATACACAGTTTCTGAAATGTTTCTAACTGCAGTTCAATAACCCCACCTAATGAGCTGTAAATAAAATATGGCAGCAAACAGACCAGAAACACAGAGACTAAAATGCCGAGGACTTTAGCTGCTTTTCTCTCAGACTTCATGGAGTCGGTGTGTGTTTGAGCTCGGGTTAGATTACTGAGCTCTCTGATAGCGTTGGCGTGTTTCCTGGCAATCACAAAAACCTGTGTGTATAATATGATTATAACAGAACATGGAAAGATAAATGACATGACGAGATCAATGATGGACAAAACCTCATTGAGAGTGACTAACTGCTCTCCAGGGCAAACTTGTAAACTCGTAAAGCTTTCATTGAAATAATGAAGTATTAAATTGTATGACAGTAACACACACCAGTTGGAAATAATCACAACTTCCATTGCAATCACAGATATGGAGTTATTGTAGAGAAAAGGGTTAGAAAGGGCAAAATAGCGATCGACTGCGATCAGGGCGACTTGATAAATG
This sequence comes from Ancistrus triradiatus, assembly GCA_025084515.1. Lineage (NCBI taxonomy): Eukaryota > Metazoa > Chordata > Actinopteri > Siluriformes > Loricariidae > Ancistrus > Ancistrus triradiatus. The sequence continues at coordinate 1,160 of JAJAGP010001285.1, read as the reverse complement.
GATATATTTGTAAGGAAATTAGAAGTCATCAAAACAAATATGCTGTAATTCGATCCGAAGATCCAGCACACCTCGATGGTCCAGATGAAAATCGCCGGCATGACTAAAACACCGACGAGGAAATCGGATACGGCCAGAGAGAGCACGAGCATGTTGGTGGGTGTGTGGAGCTGCTTGAAGTGAGAAACAGAGACGATGACGAGCAGATTTCCCCACACTGTTAGGAGAATCACAGCAGCTGCAGATCCATACAGTAAGATATAAAGTGCAGCAGATAGAGATCTCTCTGGGCAGGAGAAATACAGACAGCGATCCGTTTGATTCAACCCCGAAAGATTCATCAATACAGCCTTTAAAATCCACCCAACACAGAATTCGTGGCCAGAGCATCCGAGGGTTGGGCAGCTTCTGTTTTCATAGGTTGGAAAGTTAGAACTCGCCCACAAATGTGATTGACAGGTTCATATCTATGATGTCATGCACTGCTTTGGAACGCCTAAACATTACATGATACTGATTTCCAGAGCAAATTTAAACCACATGCATTTTGGTTATTAAAGCAGAAACTAAAGAGATTTGGGAAACACTGGACAGATTATGTTTTTCTGATTTTCTAAATGAAGCATTAACAAGTAAATGAACATTTAACACTAAGATAAAACACTATAAGATCATCTGATTAGGGGTTCAGACTCCTGATTTGCAAAATCCCAAGCTTGTCATTTTATCAGTCATGCTTCTTAACGTAAAAATCGTTTTCATTTGAGCCAGAGCGGAATATTTGGATCATTTCAAATTGATTGACTCTTACATTTCCCCTAATGCTGATCAGAAAAATGTGTGTAAAACACATACAGGTAAAACTCGATATGACTTTCTCTGGAGGCTTCACGTAATGATTTTATAAAGACTTCTTGCATGATTTTATAAACACTTCTTCAAGTATTCCTAACAGTTGAGATCTGGATGTGTTTTAGATGAGACACTGTACTGTACTTGGCAGCGATTTAGGCCTTATTTGACAGGACAAAACGATGCTGTAAACCTTTGAACCTAAATAACTGAGGCTAATTTCTTTCCAGTTTCCAGTTTCCAGTCCTTGCTTGTAGTTTTAGAGGCGAGCATCCAGACATTAGAGAAGGCTAGCTCAGCTCCTAGCT